>CM065383.1:43310000-43455000 GCA_033060915.1 Euryodendron excelsum
GCTATGATTCCTTTTGTTGTTTTTCTTATAAATTTTTTTTGAAAAAAATTAAAACACCAAAAAGATTTACTTTTGTCTTGATTTAGTTGTGCTTGTCATTGACTTAAAACATTCCCCATGTGTTGATTGATGTAATGGCATTTTTAAAGTTGAATCTTGTGTGCTTCATTAATTGCATTCTAATAAATTAATAGTTTTGGTGATCATTATCATACTCGTGATTCATGTTTAAAAGGTGCATTCCTCATGAGATCTCTTAGAATATGGAATCCAATTTTTATGATCCTTTTGTTGCACTATCATGGATGACTTCCCTTATACTCGAAATGTCTAAATTGACCTTGTTTACATGTATATCCTCTCTTGCAATATATTCTTGTATTAGGTGGAAAGGGCTACCAGTGAGTGTGTGAGAAGCTGTCATTGTTATGTGAGAAGAGGAGATGGCTACCTGCTCATGTGTGTGAAAGCCACCATCTTTGTACTTATTTCTTAATTCAATTTGAAAAGATAAGGTTGGAACTTCAAAAGATGAACAGAAGAGTCTATCCTGAAAGAAAAAGAGAATACTTGAAAAATTAAGATTGGGATGACATAGGGGTTTGACTTCTACAACATTCTTGTCTAAGCGGAGGTTTCCATGATGAACTCGAGTTTTGATCTTGTCTAGAGTCCTTATTCTCATTGATCTCATTCGAATATTAGCATTCATCATACATTGTCATGAATATATTTTTTATCACCTTATGATCAATTGTTCTTAGTCTTTTTGTGATCTTTGAGTATATTTGATGTTGATATTTTTATGCTTATGTCATCTTGAGACTCGTGTGACATATTTTGGATTTTAATGATAAGTATGTTGAGTCTAACACTCTTGTAGTTTTGAGTTTGTTGCTAGACAAGTGTTATTTTGTTAAAGGCTAATCCAGTTTTTTACTGATTGTTTTGCATGAATGATATTTCTCTTTTAGCATATCTCTCTTGTGTCCTTAATTACGTGGTTATTAGATAATTCTTTCTCATTTTGAGACAAAGGGGGAAAAAATTTATGTATTTTTATGTTATTTAGAAGAAGAATACATTAAGGGGGAGACATCTTGTTTACATCTAGTTATTTTCTCTTACCTCCTACACTTATTTTGTCAATTTATTCCAAAAAGATGAGAGAATCTATGCTTAATGTAATATATACTGATATATACCTTTTATCATGATATCTTGCACTTAATGATATTTTTGTCTCTTGGTTGTTTAGTGTATACAAGTACAAGTGTTTGTGGAAATTAGATATGTTTCCATAGTTTCCATCTTGGTTTGGTTTGTTCCATGTGCTTAGTTTGTTAATTCATTCCCAAAAGGGACAGAATTCTTTATGCTACTGCTTTTTATATCTTATATCTCTCTTACACTTGATTGGCTTGGTTGTTTACTTGTAGTATGTGCAGGGATGATACTAAGTGCTTGTGATTGGGGTTTCGCTTAGATTTTTCAGTTATTTCGCTGTATTGTATCTTGTAGCATAGGGTTTTGGTCACAAAATTGTCAAATAGGGAGATTGTAAGATTATGTAATTAGTTAAATTTCATAACAAGTCAAGTTTAATGTAATTTGGGAAATTAGGATATCAATCACAAGCATTCAGAAAGAATTTGAAGCTTATTCATGCAAGCTCGTGCTAAGAGAGACTTGTATGATACATCTTGGGCAGATATATAGATTTCGAGAGACGTCGATAGACTTTGAGGGATCTCACGGGATCCTCGTGGGATGTCGAGGGCAAAAACAGTGAGCATGCTAAATAGGTAGGATTTCTCGGGATATCACGGTATGTCGATGACAAAGACAGTGAGCATGCAAAATCTAAAGATTGAGCTCGCAGGATCCTCACGGGTTCTTAAGGGATCGAGCTGCAACTCGCGGGATCCTTGCAGGTTATCGAGATATCAAGCTGCGCGAAATTTGAATTCTCGAGAATTGCGCTGCTAGAGTTTTTGTGCCTATTTAAGGTCCAACACACTTCCCCAGACCTAGATCTGAACTGCTACATTAAAAACTCTTAAAGAGAAGTGTTTTCCACCTTCCAAAAGGCTCAGAAATAAAGCTTAGTAAGAATCTTCTTCAGCTCTATTGAGAAGATCGAAAGTCTTGAAGGAGTTCAAGGTACCAAATCCTCTAAAGAGATCTAAATGGTGGTCAAGCACGAAGACGGTGAATCATAAATACAAATAAGATCTAGATAATCATTAGATCAAGGAGTTGATAAGTTTTTATTGTAAAGAGTCTTGTAACCATCTGAACTACAAGTTATAGTACATGATTTTTGTCCGACGAAGGGGACACGTAGTTTTTCTCCTAGTTAGGGTTTTCACGGCAAAAAGCTTATGTGTTCTTGGTTGAATGGTTTGTTCTCCCTTCTATCTTGGATTTTACAATATTGTTTATAGTCATTACAACTTGACATAATATTGTAGTAATTAATCTCTTTGACAAAACATAAATAAAGGCTAAGTTTTTCAACTTTGAAACATGTTTGCTATCATTCTTGAGCATTGCAATGCTACACATAAGTTAATAAAAAAAATATTAAAACAATTATATTTTACTTTGAAAAATGTCACCATTAAGTTGGGATAATAATGTTCTTTTCTACAAAGTGATATCAAAAATTAGTATTTCAATTTAATTATTTTAATATTATCTTTTAAATGGTAAGAAACTTGTAGGCAACACCTTAAGAAAGGGTATAGTGGAAAGTTACAGTTAAATAACTCTTTGAAATTAAAATTGTGGCCGATAGTATTTTTTTGGCCATCCAAAAAGAATCTTGTAGGACATAAGGAGTCACAAACGAAAACAAAATTTCAGAATGATTAATAGCTAAGGTAAGTACATCATTAAAAAGGCATTATTTACCAGGTCAATGTGAATTCTTGTTTAAACAACATTCAATTACGAAAAATGATATTCTTTTAGAAAATTTATAGAGAAAAGAACCATCACATTGTGGCAATAGCATTTTTTTGTAATTAAGAACCATCATATTTGAATGTTTTATTTGAAAGTAAATAGTTCTCATTCAACTACATAATTCCGTGCATGAATTTTGTATATATTTTCTTGTTATATATATAGCATTACTCTTCAATTATTATAGTGTTGCTTGCAAGAGTTCTTATAAAAACAAATGAGAGTAACTTGAAAAAAAATATTGTACATATATTAGAAGCTGATATAACAAAAATTGAAATACCTGACCAATAACATTCTTCATAACAAGTTTAAGAAACTGTAATGAGGCACAGTAATACTTTTTAATCCAAAAGTACTAATTGTTTCTATTTTGAAATGATAAATTTAAAAATAAAGAAAATTTTGAAGGTTTAGTAATTTACATACAATAGTTTAGTATTAGAAAATAACTTGATGAATATAAGTCTATGTATATCGAATGATATTTACTATACATGAAAAATACAATAGTTATACACAACACTTCATTCATAACTATCTTGCTCATGTCTGTATGAGACATATGACTATGAACCTTAAGCAGTATTGAATCGCTACTTAAGATGTTGTATTTTAACCTCCCTTAAGAGAACAGACTTCGCGATTGAAGTATAAACTCGGTGAATACCAAAATCGATTTTCTCAAGGACTAAGCCCAATATAGACTACCAATACTAATAAAGCACTAATTTAACTTGAATTGAACAACAACTATGTAAATTAAATCTAAGTAAAAGAGATCAAAAATTCCTTGTTGTTTAAGATTTTGTGGTTAACTACGTGAATTCAAAGCAAGTAAAACTAGATTTAAAGACAAGGAAAGGGTCTTGGACCCAATTGATTCAACCAACCAATTTCAACAAGTGTTCAATATAGAGATTTATAACTCAAATCAAGGATCAATCCGTGGATCCTTGATTCGAAAGATTTAGACTATAGAATCATTAATTCACTAGCAATTAACCTCAGAATTGAATCAATTGAAGAACCCTAGATTTATACCATCGATTTGTGCAATTCCTATATTAATTTGAAGATTGTGCATAGAACTTATCAAACTTAGTCAAGAATTTAGGTTTTCTTAAGTAGCCAAGCATTAATTACTAAGAATTAAAGGGATTAGAAGATGAATCAATGAAACCCGTGTTTCCTCCATTGAACCCTTGAAGATCCTTAATTAGTCTTCACAATTGCATCCAAGTACAAGCTCAACTACTCATTACTATATGAAAACAAGATGAATTGAAGACATAAAGAAGAATTGAATACAAATTGCATTGAAATTGAAGAATCTAGTGCTAGATTACAATGAAAATGAAGAACTATAAAAAAATATAGGATTTCTCTATTTAAAACTACTCCTACAACTCTCTAAGAATGCATAAATAAGAGACAGATACCCAATTTTCGGCCAAAGCTGCCTTAAATAGCTAAAAATGAAACAGGGCTCCGTCTGGCGTTCAAACGCCTCCTTATCGAACCTAATTCAAATGCTAAAAATCAGCCTCTAAAGTTTGCCAAGCATTCGAACGCCTTCATGGACTGTTCAAACGACCATTCGAACAATCTCTATTCACCCATTCGAACGGTCACTATTCATCCGTTCGAATAGTCACTATTCATAGCATTTTTTACTTTTGTCCGAATCGTACCTTAATTGTTCCAAATTAAGCTCAAAACATGTACAAAGCAAAACAAAGTAATTTAATACTAAAATCTAACTAAAGAGCTATATAAACTCCTAAACTAAGGCTAACAAAACACAAATTAAAGTGTTGTAATTACACTTTTAGAGTGCAATCAAGTATGAATGTAGCAATTTCAAAACATGTGTTAATAACTCTACATCTAGTAATTTTTTGAAATTATTCAATAATAAGTTTTCACTAGCTAATGTGGAAAGAGATTTTTGATCCAGTAGTCATGAGCTATGAATTTAGTAGTTTCTTAGGGTCCGCTTGATAGGGTTTTTGTGAAGCTTTTCGGGTTTTTTTTTTTTTTTACTTTTAAGTAAAAAAATTAATTTTTAACTTTTTTGCTTCTTTTTTTTTTTTTCTTATCTTAGCTTATAAAAGCAAAAAAAAAAAGCCACAAGAAGAAACTACTAAAAATTTATTAGTGATAACTTGAATACACTGACATGAAAATTCAAATATGAGGTAGAAATAAAAGAAAAAAGAACAGAAACAAGGATGTATGGGCATACGGTTCTGATATCAATCACGTGATTCACCTCTAATTTCTTTAGACTATGTTTGGTACGAGTGAATGAAATGGAATGGAATGAGAATGAGAATGGAATGAAATCAAAATTGGATGGGAATGGAATGGATAGACTATTTCCATTTCATTGTTTGGTTGCAAGCATAGAATGGAATGATCATTCTCATTCCCATTCTCATTCTCATGTTTGGTATACTTATTAAGAAGTTGGAATGGAATGAAAATTTTAAGCCAAATTAATATAATATATTTTGTTGTTGTACAAGCTCTCATAATACCTACCAAATCAAGACCTTTTTAATCAATTCAAAATTTTCCATTCTTTTATAATATACAAATTCACCAACAAAAAAGCAAAACAAAATCTCACAACCCTATTCACACCAAATATATATGATAGTCTTTAACAAAAATACGCATATACTAATCTAGTTAATTTATTTACAATCTCATGATATTCTTACGTATCAACAAAAAAAGTTATAAATATCAAATATAAGTATCCAAAAGTATCCATAACTGTCATTAAACAACAAAAGCAATATTCAAAAATCAAGTATGCAACATCTACTTCCAAGTATTCTCAAGAGTGATACATCACAAGCAAACCAAACCTACCAACTCAAATGACATTCAAGAAATGATTGCTTTAACCCATACTTGAAAAAGGAGGTGGGGAAGGGAAATTGTCTCATTGATACTTTTTTACTTTCTCCTCATTTCAATTGTGTTATTCTTAGTTATATCAATTGTATGGGGTGGAGATTGAAATTTGTCAACATTTTTTTGTCTTCTCACAATTTTATCTACAATTTTTTCTCATCTTCATTTTATTACTTAGTTTTTAGAGTAATAAAAATTTTACTTGTCAAGGGATTTGTAGTGTGTATTGATCTGATTAGTTCTGCGATTAAAATTTTTGTATTTTTTCTTGAAGATGCAAAGCATGAACTCTATCCGGCTGATCAAGACTTGGAGCTGTTTATGGGAATTGAAGTTTTATAAAAATTGATCTGATTTGTTAATGATTTGGTTTGGAATTAATTTCATTTTCATATATGCAAAAATCAGTAAATTAATATGTCAAATTTTTTCTTTTTATTTATTTATTTATTTAGGGATAGCTATTAATGCTTCAGTTAAACATGAGAAGAAGTTAAACCTCAGCGGATTTAATGGAGCTGCTTCATTCTATGATGAAAAATGGCTTTCCTGATTTGAGTATGTGCAATTTCTAATCATGCATTTCTTAACACACATTTCATGTACTTTTATTAGGAATGGATTCAGGAAAACAAGAGAGTAGAGATCCAAGTATAAATAAAAGGATGTGGACAGAAGATGAAGATGGCAAGCTTATTGAGGCTCTTCTTGATTTAAAGAATACTAAAAAATATAATGCTGAGGGTGGATTTAAACTTGGGCATTTTATTGCGGTGAAAAAATCACTTGCGATTATTTTGTCAAATTTCAGGTTAAAGGTTGATCCACATATTAAATCAAGAATGAAGACATTAAAATCACATTTTGGCATTGTTCATGACATGTTATCTGGACCCAACACTAGTGGATTTGGTTTTGATGATACCAAAAAATGTGTAGTTACTAAAAAGTCGATGTGGGATGCATACTTGAAGGTATTTGCATTATATAGTACTTGACATACATTTAATAAATAAATGATCAAGTAACTTTCTTATTTCATATTATTTTGTAGAGTCACAAGGGAGCTGGACTATTCAAGAACAAGTAATTTCCTTTTTATAGAGTGCTTTGCAAAATATTTGGGAAAGATCGAGCAACGGGCAAGGATGCTAAGACACTTGCGAATGTTCTTGAAGAATTGAATGCTTAGACTAAAAATGACAATGAGTTCTATGGTGTGGGAGATGATTTAGATGGTAATGATATTTCCATATCATTTACACAATTAGCAACTGGTGGAAATACAAGTGAAGTAAGTTCAAAGAAGAAAAGAAAGCAAAGAAGTGAAAGTGTTGAGAGCATGATTTGCGAGGTGGTAGAAAAGTCAACAATCATTCTTAACTCAATTATGAAATTAACCGCTAGTCGACTTAGTCATGCAATTAAGGATGTGGCGGTTAATGAATTAAAGCTTCAACTTAACAAAGAGTTGATGAAACTACATGGCCTAAGTGTGATTGAGTGACACAAAGGAATAGTCAAAATTAGTTGTGATCGTGACTTGACTCAAATATTTTTCACCGTTGATGATGAAGAAAAAGAAGTAGCGGTTAAAACAATCATTTCTTGAATGTCATTTGAGTTGGTAGATTTGGTTTGCTTGTGATGTATCCTTCTTGAGAATACTTGGAAGTAGATGTTACATACTTGGTTTTTGAATATTACTTTTGTTGTTTAATGAGAGTTATGGATACTTTTGGATACTTATATTTGATATTCATGACTATTTTTGTTGATACGTAAGAATATCATAAGATTGTAAAGAAATTAACTAGATTAGTATATGCGTATTTTTGTTACAGACAACCATATATGTTTGGTGTGAATAGGGTTGTGAGATTTTATTTTGTTTTGTTTTTGGTGAATTTGTATATTACAAAAGAATGAAAAATTTTGAATTGATTGAAAAGGTCTTGATTTGGTAGGTATTATGAGAGCTTGTACAAAAATAAAATATATTATATTAATTTAACTTAAAATATTCATTTCATTCCAACTTCTTAATAAGTATACCAAACATAATAATAAGAATGGAAATAAGAATGATCGTTCCATACTATATTTGCAACTAAATAATAAAATGAGAATAGTCATTCTATTTCATTTTGATTTTGATTTTATTCCATTCAATTCACTCATATCAAATATAGTCTAAGTGATTACACCACGCTCTCTCTCTCTCCTATTGTCTAGGCCCCTGCTATTGTCTAGATCCCTGCGTTGGAGAGACGTTGTCTTACGGTCATACCCAATAACCTGTCATGTCTCTCTCCCTCTCTCTCTCTCTCTCTCTCAGTGCACTTGGCCTGCACCAGACCTACCGATTACTGACTCCACGTGATGCGAATCCAGCAAAACCCAGAACCTGTAATCCTTCGCACGGCTGAAATGCCCGTAGACTCGCAGAGGATTTGTAGGACGCAGCATGAAATTTGAAAGTTAGGTCCATATATCTCTAAACTGGAGAAGAACCATTTGAGGAAAAGACAGCTTTTGCCACTGAAGTGTGCCATTGCCTTCGTCATCCAACTGAAGCATGAGACTAGCGTGTGTGATACATATACATGTACATATCCTATACAGACATATACATGAATACACAGTATATAACAGATCTTTTCAGGTTTTCTCTGTACATTCCCTTGGGAAAGCATCACATCAACGAATCATGGTCGTTTTCAGGCGTGGGGGCATTTTATAAACTATAAAGTGGCCTTTGACAGAACTGATAAGGATTCACTCACGCCAACAATTGTTGAGTTTTTAAAATTTTTTTTTTTTTTACCAAACTCACAGCTCGTAAAAAACCACTTAAAGCGCACACTGATTAAAGTCAATGTTTTCAGAACATAGGATGATGAAGAATTGACAAATAAATTAAAATATATATATATTATTTTTAAAAATTTGTATAAAAATTTTTTAAAATAATATGACAATGACATTATTATAATTAAGAGTCATTAATGTGAGTGTTTTATTTCGAAGTTAATGGCTCTTATCTATTTATATTATTTTAGTGATAAATTTTATATTAAATTTTCTATTTGTATAACATTATTCTTAAAAAAATAGTCAAATTTGAGAAATAACTTTCAAACTATTCAGAATTACCCAAAAAAAAAAAACTTTTTGATGAAAAAAAAAATATTTCTGCTACTGTTGGTTTGGGGTTGGAAGGGAAATGGAGGGAACTTGTGGAAGGGAAAAGAAAAAAAAGATAAAAGAGAAAATATGTTTTTTAAGTTTCAAACTACTCAGAATAAATAAATAAAAACCTCTACTACTCTCTTTTGTGGTTGGAAGGGAAATGATAACTATTTAAAAGGAAAGAGGAAAGGAAATAAAAAGAAAGTATTTTTCTCAATTCCCTCATAACTTAGAAAGCTATTTTTGTCAATTCCCTCATAACTTAGAAAGCAAACAAGAAAAGGTAGGAAAGTTATATTTTTTCTGCATCTTTTTTTTCTTTCCTCAAGTTTCAAACAGGCCGTTAGTTTTCACTGCTAATTTTGTAGGGTAGATTTAGTGCCACAGATAAAATGGTTGCTGCCACTTCACTTTCATTGCGTCAATTTAAATAGAGAAATGTAAACCAGAGTGGAAGCATCCATTTGGCCTGCACCACCCATTTATTATCTCTCCCCACTGTCTTTTTTTTTTCATCTAATACACAGTCATGAGTATGAAATTGAATTCAACAACTTGCTTTTGTGAAAGCAAAAGATATTAACAGCAACTGATATATTCTATCTATTAAAAAAAACAGCTACTGATATATGTATTATTTTTTTCAAAAAATGTTGTCTCGTTTTGTCATTGTTTTGCTCATTTGGATGTTTGTTTGTTTCTTTTCTTAAAAGGTTTATTAAGAAGAAAAAGCAAAAAATAATAACAAAATTCAAACCTTATCCTATAAGCAGTAATACAAAAGCAGTATTGAAAGAACTGCTAATATCTCTATATCTATTTTAATATAAGATAAAGGGAGAACCCCAATTAGTGTCTTTGAAGTTAAGTAACGCAACGTGATATTTTTAATTTTCAAAATTGACTTCGTAAAACTATTTTATTACAGTTCAATAACTGTGCTTTTAAATAACTGTAATGGGTAAAAAAGAAAGATTAAAAAATATACAATTGGTCCACATTTTTATCTTGCTAGAGGCTTCAGTTATACAAACCTTTTGGATTTTGTATCTTCTTGCCCAAAAAAACTGCAATGGGCAAAAAAGAAATATTAAAAAATACACAAACTGCTCTATATCTCTATCTTGCTAAGCGTTTCAGTTATACAAACCTTTTGGATTTTGTATCTTCTTGTGCAAAAAAACACAATTGCAGACGTCTATTTCCGTCACCAGAATTAATTCAATTATGAGGGGTTTATTGGAATAATAATTCTTAGATTTGATGAAGAGTTTGAGTTGGAGCCGTGAAAGTGTTCAAATATTTGGGACTCTGAGAGGCTTTTTTGAACAATAATTCTTAAATTTGATGAAGAGTCTGAGTTGGACTCTGTAGCCACGAAAATTTATGTTGGTGCAAAGATAACCATTTAAGAACCTTTCGAAAGTAGTTATTGAGTTTCATTGTATGCATATTTATGCGAACATTAGTGTGTAAATGATTCCATTTGTTGGTCTTCATGTTTGATTTTATTTATTTTTTAATTTTTATTTTTCGCTCTACGTATAGGTTGATTATTATTTTAGTTTCACAATAAATATTATTTTACCTACCAAGTATGGAATTTATTTTTGTAAAACTTTAAACATATTATTGCATACGCATCATGCGTGCGTGCCTCTAGTATATATATAAATTCCTTTTCTTTTTTTGGATGAACTGCAATTTTATTACTATGACAGTATTAATAAGTTGTATTACCTACATATAGGTAGTGATCGATGTCACCATTTTACGAGTCTCATGTTGGTATGAGTTGACTAAAAAGAAAAATGAAAAGAAAAAGGTTAGACATAAGTTTGCCCATTTGGATCTACTTATTTACCATTTTATTTAACGAAACTTGTTTATTAGCTTTTTCAATCAAAAACCTTTATTTATGAGATTTTGGTTTATACATTTGATATATTTTTACACAGAATTAAAAAATATTAAAAAATTCATAAGCTACTTAAATAAACCTATTTATATGCTTATTCAATCAAGAATTAGAAAGCTAACCACAACTCATTCACTGATTCTTCAACATCAGTGGGTTCAAGTTTCACTCCAAAATTTTTAGAGTAAGGACGAAAGCATAACCAAAAGGCAGTCCACCTTTTTGGATTAAAGCCGTTAGCTACTGAAAATTTTTTGTTGGTGCCTCTGAATTTGATGATAATTATAATCCACTACCCAAATACTTCAGTAAATTTAACAAATTACCTTAATTACACATCGGCACAAACCCAATCCAGACAAAGCCTTTAACATGTTTAGAGCCAAGCTCAGCACAAAAAACCAGATGACCCAGAAATCATAGCCTGGTGTTATATGAGCACCTAACCCTAATTATAATGCTCATTAGCTGAAACCCTAGCTCATCTTGCTTGAAAGATCTAAGCAGGACATACTAATTCACCCGATTTGACTATAGCTCATTATCCGATTGAGAAATTTATAAAATTATGTTATCATTAATTCCATCAGAGCTTCGGATTATGCAGTTTTTGCTAATTGGTACCATCTAATTTTTCAGTTGAATCTCGCTTTATTTATTTTTCGGCCGGTTGGCTCTAAAGGGACTTGTTAAAGAAAACCTTCTTGTATTAATCTTTGATTTCCTATTCCCCTCCTATGTCAAGATAAATTCCCTACAAATGAAAGCACCTAACTAGGGGACCTCATTGGTGCTAACAAATGATTGAAGAGCACAACAAAATCAAACTACTTTTTCACTTTGGGTTTAGGGCATAATTAGCATTTAGGATGTAGGACCTGCCCTAAAGAGACAGATTTGTGCCCATAAAAGTCATGGCCATTATTACCCATGTTTGCCATTACAAGTTACCAAGCAACGCTATAATTGTCAGAGATATAATAAGGTTTGACATTTGAATGTACATCCAAAAGCATATAATTTTGTGACAGTCATCTACTCATTGTTCTCTCAGAGTTACTTTTTTTTTATTATTTATTTTTGCCTTAGATACCTCTAATTATGAATTCATATTGTGGGTTTTTACAATTACATGGGATGTCTTAATCTTAGGAGGATCTAAGCTGTTGACTTGGAGAGCTTCATATATAGAGCTTTGTTCAGTTTAGATTTGGTTCAGCATTCTATCAGTGAATAATGACGCATAAATTAGATTTTTTTTTTTTGTTTATATCACTCATTCAGTTGAAACAGTTCAATTTTCTCTATCTTGTGCTAGATTTTGATAAGCCAAATTAACAAAACCTAGACAGGCTGAATTTGAGGTTTATTTTTACTGAAGAACTACATATGGCAGTTTAAAAGTCTGCTCAAGGTTTGCACATTTGAAGGAGTCGTCACTGCATTGGAGGAAACTGAAGAAGGAAATATACATTGCATATGGTAAAGGGATATATATATATCTTAGGTCTAGCTTGCGCACGAGATGGTCGGCATTTTAGTTTCAAAGATGCAGTGATTAAAACTTACAGTTTGGACTAGTAATTATTGAAGTGTATCATGATTTGTTATAAAAGTCTTGTGCATAAAATGTCCTTGATTATTATAACTTGATCTCTCAAATTCAAACCAAAGACCAAAACAGGCTAAAATGATTTCATTGAAACACATTTGGTACTGATAGTAGATATATGCCATGATAACACCAATTCATGAAGAGCAACTAACTTTTCTCTCCTCCTTTGTTATTAACATACGATTGGTATCAACAACAATCAGGATTAATCCTCTTTTCATCTTAGTTTTGGACTAATTAATAAGCATGGTAATACGTCACCTATGACATTTATCTTATATAATCATGTCTCTTAGATGTATATACATACATATATAGGTCCCTCCTGTTCTTTTCTCTAGCAGATTTTCCTTTGCTTTAGGAATCCTTATTCAAGAATGCATAGCAATGCTGCAGTACATCCATTTTAAAGTGTTAATTTTGCTTTGAGTAAAAGGTATTCCAATGTTATAAGAAAAAATTAAAAAAATAAAAAATAAAAAGAGAAGAACAAGAGCAAGAAGAAAAGAAAATGGAAAATTTACCTGAGTTAGAACAGTTCTAACATGGGCCTTGCATTGCATTTAAAAGGCATGAAGTCATGTGATTGTACTCTAAAAGTGTAGTTACAATTCTCTAAATTAGTTATTTGTTGGCTTTAGTTTAGTAGTATTTTATTATTTTAGCTATCTTTTGATCCCAACATAGTTTTATGGTTGTTTCGTAGGTTTTGGGCTTAAGTCAAGTGTTATAGGAAAAAATAGTCAAAAGACCATTCAAACGGCCCTTTAGGACGTTCGAACACTTTCACATAATAGAGGCCAAATCAAGCAGCCTGCAGAACCTTTCAAAATTATTGACACTCAATTTTCCCATTCGAAGGCACATCCAAAAAGCCTCCGAAGATTGTTCAAACGGTCTCCCAGGCCGTTTGAACAGTAGACAGCAACTCTATTTTATTTTAGCCTATAAATGCATTTTTGTACTTGAATTTTGAGGATCTCAACTTTTACACAAACTTTTAGATAGAGATAGGTTATTTTGAGAGTTTTGTAGAGAGAGAAACACATTATTTCAATACAATTCATAATTTAATCTCAAATTCTTCTTGTTCTTCAATTCAAATTGTCAATTACTTCATGGAAATGAGTAGCTAAGCCCCCAATTGAGCTCAATTGTGAAGATTATTCAAAGGTCTCAAGGTTATCAATGGAGATATATCATGATTTCATTATTCTATCTTCTTAAGCCTCTAATTCTTAGTAATTGAATTCTAGATATCTAAGAACATATAAGCTATTGATTATGGTTGGTAATTTCAATACACAATTCTCTAATTGTGTATTGTTGTAGTCCAAATCGGTGGTATTAGTCTATGCTTCTTTATATTTCTAAGTTCAATTGTTATGAATTCTTATCATGAAATCCCAAATTCTCCGAATCAAACACTATTGCTTATTGCATTTAATTTGAGTTATAGATCCTCCTTGAGAACCTCGGGCAAACTGAATTATTGGACCAATTGAGATCAATTTCTTCTGTTCAAACTAGTTCAATTGTCATTGAAATTGCTTAATTTAGTCAAACCAAACCTCAATTTCAATCAATTTTTATTTTCATTGGTTGTAATCATTATTGAGCGGAGTTTATATTTGCTATACTCATGATCTATATTTGATTCAATTTTCGAGAAGAAATTGACTTCGGTTTCACCGAGTTTACTACGTCGCCTTTTGAGGAGAAGAAGTATACTTCCAAGGGTGAGTCATCATTCATTTTGTTATGCATCTAGATATAAAATTACACAAATGAACCCTAGATATAAGGTTTCATAAAGTTTCTATTAATCTATGATTGTGCAAAGTTCCTTTTAGTACTTTTGTTTTCTACAACTTAGACCCTGTTATTCAATTAAGCACATTAATTTGCGATATTGGATTTTTGTAAATGTCTCTCTATTCTTAGAGTCAGATGGGTCATTGGTCCATAATAGGCAAAAGCTGCCCTAACATTCGAGTTAATCTCTAGCATGTAGTGAGTGTGATTTTGCATCCACTTATGTTGATAAGTTATATATAATTCTATTTCTTATCTAATTTTCTAACTTTTAGGCACAAGGCAATAGAACCAACACTAATAATACACATGAAATCTATCTACAAGTGAAAAAATACAGTTGGAAATGAATTTCTGTGTATCATTTTTCTTTTAATTATAACTAGACAGATGCACGGACCATGCACACTCCTCTCGTCATAGTTTTTCTTTCATGATGGGGTTATTAGTTTATTTATTTATTTATTTTATGACAAGGAACTACATCTGGACAGGGTCACATTGGACCATCTTAGCAACGTAAACTCCAATAGGTACAATCTCATGTAAATCACAGATATCAATTCAGCCCAAAAGCCTCTTAACAAAAGTTGCAAACATAACGTACAAGATTACTGTTCATCCCAGGGTCAACTCCTTATCGTTGGTTATTATGTGGGTTACAATATCTCTACTCAATAAAAACTGTTCCTATGTTGTGAAGTAGTGGAATTTCAAAAAGAAGACCCACCCACAATAGCCATAACTTTAACAAGAAACTGCTACATCGTCAAGTGGAAGAAAAGACTTATAAAACAATTAAATACAAAAAAATAAAATAAACCTTAAAAAGTCATGACTTATAATTCATATCATGTTAGCATAGTATTGATGATCTATACCCACGATTTTATGAATCTCATTCAAAATATCAAGAATCTACAAGGAGAACAGTGCAGTTAGAACATTCTTAACCATATCATGCTTGGCAATACTTGAAAGTCCATTTTTTCCCCTAAACTGATGAGGTTTAGTTGAATTTGGTAATTATTTCAAAATCCCTTTTGTGCGGTTGTTGGGGAAGAGAATATAAATCCAGTATGTGAGAATTTTAGTTAATTATCATGATTTATAATAATTTTATGATTAATTTAGGCAGGAGGAAAAACAAACAAAAAATGGTTTCCCTCTAACTTTCCTTTCTTTTTCCTTTTCTCTTACTAAATCCAAACTCCAAAAGAAATGATATATATGAACTCATAAAAAGTAATTATAATTTTTTGTGAGAAGTTATAAATATGTTATCTGGAAAAAAAGAAAAAAAAATAAAACCTTGTCCACGTAATGGTTGTGTGATTGGCCCAACAAAACTTGCGCCAACTATTTTAATCCGGGCTAAACTTAGGCCGATGAAAATTTCTAAATAAATATACGAAGTGGGGTAGTATTCTTTGAATTAATTATAATCGTGTTATGGATTTCTTTTTTCGTTTTCAAATAATCATAGTAAAATCCAACACATTATTCTCCGATATTTTTACATGATATTTCTAGTCTCCCTAATATGCCTCTCAACTTATAAAGGTTATGGACAAATGCACACACTAAACACAAGAGGTTAATGTTACTTTACATAAAAAAATTCTCATATGGACTGTTTTGCTTCGTTTAGGATTGTAAAATGAATCAAGCTACTAGAGCTTGGCTTGTATTTAGCTCATTAAAAGCTCGTTTGAGATTGATTTGGTATATAAAATCAAGTTGTGGATACATTTTAAAACTCATTAATTTTTTTTAACTCAGCTCGATAAATTTATGTATACTTTAAAATTTAAGCTACTCGAGCTCGACTCGTGATTAGCTAGGATAAAGTTCGCTTGAGATCTGCTCAAAAGTTACACAAATCTAGCTTAAACACAATTACTAGTTCGTTAAGATTTTTAAACTAAGTTTGAACAATTCATTACCAATTCGTTTACAGTCCTAGCTTCATTTGAATCCTTTCCTATCGTAGCAAAATAGAAAGCCCAAATCTGTGTTTTATAATTTTAAAAGTTCCAGTGTAACATTTTTATGCATGAAATTTTATACAAACATATATTTTTATTTAAAATTTTCATTTTTATGTTTGTTGTTGTATTAATAATTCGGCCATGTTCATGAGTTGAGGTATTGTTACCTGCTAGAACTTGGTTACCACCTCGGAGCTGACTCAGCTGTCTTGGGGGTGTTAATGGGCTTGGCTCGAAGGGCACAACGGTAAAAATTAAAGTTGTTAGTCCCGTTCTTGTGCTCAAACGAAGACTATCACATCCAAACTAGGCCTTTGAATAAATAACTGGGCCATGCAGCCTTCGGCCCACTGACAATTTTTTTGGCTTATGGATCGTTTGGATCATATTTTTTTTTACTAACTTATTGAATTAGTTTTTCGTCTTTCCTTTCTTTTTTTTTTTACCAAATTTGTGTGTAGTTTGGTCTTATATGTCATTCGTGCCTAGACGATGGTTCAACGATGCCTTTAATTTTTACCTTCTATGGCCTTAAAGTTATATTTTTGACTTTCTTTACCAAAACAAAAAAATAATGGTGAAAATAAAATATGACACTTAAATAAGCTGCTGAATAAGCTCATCCGAGAAAGCATCAACAAAAACATAAGACACCATGCTTTTAAGAACTCAAAATTATTCCGTCTCTCAAGAGGTAAAATTATAAATATGACAGGTAGTTGCCTTATTGTTACTTACAAAATAAATAAATATTGCCCTATTGTTGGGCTAGCCATACCATCAAATGCTATTCCAAACACGAGAAAAAAAAAAAAGTTTGAGAGAGAGAGAGAGAGAGATTTGGTAACATGAGCCAGAATAGATGGGATGTTGAGGGGCATGCATTTAGTCAAAACACAAAACACGTCAATTAGCCTAACTAGTTAAGCTTTTTTTGGGTGATTATTTTAGAGATACAAGATAAATTCCCCATCTAGTGGTTTTGGTTTTTTCATTTGGTAAAAAAGAGTTTAGTTTTTTTTTATTTTATTAAATATCAAATTTTGGATCCTTAATGTAAGAAACCATTAAAATCAAGTATGTCATGGATGTTCAATATGTGCCCATTCTCATATAAACAATTATTCTCTAATTTTTCAAATAGTACAATAATTGTAACACTACTTTTCTACTACATTTATAAACAAATTTACCCTTATTACTATGCTTATACATATATATACTCTTGCGCGGCTAAAATTCGAAAACTAAGTTCCAATTACACTTTTAAATTTTGGATCCTTAATGTAAGGAACCATTAAAATCAAGTCTGTCATAGATATTCAATATGTGCCCTAATGATTCTCATATAAATAATTATTCTTTAATTTTTCAAATAGTACAATAATTGCAACATTACTTTTATACTATATTTATAAACAAAGTTACCCTTATTACTATGCTTATACAAATATATGCTCTTGCGCGGCTAAAATTCAAAAACTAGGTTCCAATTATACTTTTGTATCTTTGATGTTTTGTTTTAGATAAAATCTTACTTACTACTTGTTAGTCCAGGTGACAACTCAAGAGGGTGGTGAATTGGGTTAAAACAATAATTTAATAAATAATTTTACAATTAAAAATTCTAACTAATATTCAAATAAATATTAATAAATCAATAATATATTATAAATAAATATAAACAATTCAAACTATAAAGTGAAGGAGATAAAAAGAAGATAATACAACATTAAAATTTATCGTGGTTCGACTTCAACTCCAAAGTCTACGTTCACTCTCCAAGGCTTCTTCCTTGATATTTTTCTCCGCTATACCAAAACCGTAGATATAACCACTAGCCTTTTAACCCATGCGCTAATCCTCATTTAAAACTAATTTTTTTTTTACAGATGCTAGTCACATCCCTCCAACTAGTTTTTACAAAGGTGTTAGTCACACCCCTCCAACTAGTTTTTACAAAGGTGTTAGTCACACCCCTCCAACTAGTTTTTACAAAGGTGTTAGTCACACCCTACCAAATAATCTCTCACTTCAACTAGTTTTTATACATATGCTAGTCACACCTAACTCCTATCTATTTTTCTTAGCTAGTTTCTCCCTTACAAGAAGAAACAACAAGAGTACAATCACTCTTACTTAAAAATAAAATTTCTTAAAGATTAGATATGCCAACGAAGCTTTCAAAACATTACAAGATAAAATACAATGAAACTCTCAAAGACTTTGTAGGATGAATAACATTTTAATGCACAAATTCTCATTGTTTTTGTTCTTATTTTTTGTGTTCAAGTATATCTCTATTTATAGATGAAGATATGAGGATGATTTGTAGCTTCAAATGAGTTTATAGTCATTAAAGAGCATTGAAGACATTTCTTAATGTTGAGTTACTTGCTGCCAGACAAGTTTTTGAATTTCTAATCAGATGTTTTCACTTCTACCTCGATTTTCTTCTTGATAACGTTCGAATTTTAAAATATCTATAGAGGCCATTTGTAAAAATAGAAGTCATCTTTCCAGAACCTCAAGAACAAGATCGATCCAATGGTCAAATCAAAAGTTATGATTAAATTACTCGAGCTATCTCCCAGTTGAAATATTTAAATTTCTGCACAGCTATATCAACTTATATCAGCTTTTTCATATAACAAACGTTCGATTTTGAAAATCTCTATAATATATGAAATGTAGGTATAAAGATTAGCTTTTCACATCCTCAAAAATCAAAGTATTTTAAGACTAGCGTCAAAAGATATGAGTGAAATACTTAGACTCTCTCACAACTGTCATCTTTGAATTTCTACTGCACTAAGTCTTCTTTCACTTTGTGTATCACCTAAATAACATTTGAATTTGAAATTTCATATAACATATAAAATGTATATATAGATGTTAGCTTTTCATAACTTTAAGAATTAGATCATTTGATCTTCTGGATCAAAAGATATGGTTAAATAATCATGATTGTCTCTAACCTACCATATTTTAAATTTCAAATCTAATAAGTCATCTTCCAGCTCATTTTCATCCCACAAAACATCTTTTCATGAAAAATTCATAAAATACCATAATTATACATTTAAGTCTTGTTTGCATCCCTACTAGAATCAAATCAATCAAACGGTTGGATTAAAAGATATAAGCACAATACTATGAATGTATCATAGGATATAGTTTCATTGAAATTTCAACCTTAGAAAAAAATTATGTCCTCTAATTTTCTTCTTTGAATCAAGTTTCCTTAAAACATGATTATCAAGGATTTAAATATTACTCTTCAAGTCTTGATCTCTCTTTCAAGTACTTCATAATCCTGCAAAACTTTATTACACCAACTAGACCAAGAATTAAAAGTATTAAATATATTTAATTAAGAAAATATTTATAAATCAAAGTAAGTTATCATCAAAACCATATATAAAATTTCATATAAATAAACTTAGGATTAACACTACTATATTTGGGAAATTTTCATTTGTTAAATAAGTGCTCTAAGTATACATATCACCATCAAATTAATTTGAATAAAAGCCAGGTAAAATAGATCATTCTTCACTTATCATATTTTTATTAAAAAAGTAATATAATTAATATTAAATAAAAAAATTAAACACTTAATCAAAATTTGACATCTAAGGTTTGATTTTGGTCTCACTAATTGTAGACTATAATGAAAGCGACAAGGGTTGGAATTGTAAACAAAGAAGAATTATTTTTCTAAATTAAGTAAATCCACTGTGACAGTAATATCATGATTCATGTTATCAACTCACCTTTAAGTTGGAGCACCTAATAACATGTTTGGAACTTGAGGAAAAGGAATGAAAAATATTTATTTTTCTTTGTTCTTCTATTTGGCTTTTAGTTTGGGAGGGAAGGAAAAGAAAAGAAAATTCAAATCACATTTTTTATAATTTCTCACCCACTCATTTTCTGTTTCCCTTCCTCAAGTTCCAAACAAGCTTTAACGCCTTAAAAAACGTGGTATCTTATAAACTTTTATTTCACTCGACAATCAAATTGCTAAAAAATTAGAATAAAACTGCCCAAAAAGATATTTCATAAGTTGCTAGTGCACAATTCAAATATATCAACTTGAAATGAATAAACGAATTTTAATTTTTTTTAAGGTTTTAACCATGGTTGAACTTGAGAGTTAAGAGTAATGTGGATTATATATAGCAAAATTAGAAATGGGTGAACGGGCATGCGAGCATGATTATCACCAATGTAAGCATCTAACAAACATAGAGAAACTAGTGGAGAATAGGAGATCTTATCTCTTTATTATTCGTTAAATAAGTACCTCTTCGTTACCTTAACCCTAGGAGGCCTAAATCCTATTTCAACCCTAGTCCCAAGTTAGGAAGTTTCAACCCTTTTCTAAAACTTCTTTCTAAACCAAGATGGTTTTCCAACTTCAATCTAAGTTCAAATATTTTCAAAATTCAACTCTATTTTTTCAAATTAAGTTTAAGTTTTCTTCCAAGTTTAAACCCTTTTTCAAATCTAAGGTTCAAGTTCAAATCAAATCATTTTTCAAATCAAACTATTTTCTAATCAAATCTCTTCAAATCAAATTTTCAAAAACTAAAAAGTATTTATTTTTAATTGAACTCTTGTTCGAAGTACAACTGATCTGATTTCTAAAAAGGGATACGTAGGCAACCCTCATGGGTGCGATCATAACCTTTTTTCAAGTTTCTAATTCCACAATCTTTTCCAAACTTCCAATTCTATTTCAAGTTTCTAATTTTGAAATTTATTTTCAAATTTTCAATTCCAATTTTTAAAATCTTCTCTCAAATCTTCTCTTCAAACCTAATTTCAAATCAAATCTGTCTTTTCAAATCTATTTCCAAAATTAAATCAAGTTATTTTCAAATCTATCTCCAAATCAAATCAAATTCTTGCACTTGCCTATCGTGCATCATGTCAAACTTCTTTTTAAAGTTTGTTTCAAAGTGGATAGTTTTGGACATTTATTAATCAAAGATTTCAAATGAGTGAACTTAGGGTGAATAGACATATAGGTACCTCAAGGGTGGGATAGGGTGATCGCTTAATGCGTCTTCCTTATACGTAACCAACCTCCGAACTCAGAATCACTGTTTTCAAAGACCAAATGGAGTTATTTTAAAAAATGGCTTAAAAATTTTCAAAGGTTGCCAAACAACCTATTTTCTTAAAAATCCTTTTTTGAGAAAGTTTTCAATATATTTTCCAAAACCCTAAATGTAATCTTCGGATTGTGCTTAGTTTTAGGTGACCTAACCTACCTTAATCAAGTTAGGTGGTAACTCCAAACATTTTATAAAAGCCTTTATTCAAAATCAATTTCAAATTCAAACATAGTCATACTCATTCTTCTATGAGGATGAGTTCTAACGAGAGAGTACCGTGTTTTTTCCACTTGTGTGTATTTTTCTAGGGTACGAAAAATCAGAGCACGACAAACCCTAATTCAAGGTGTTGAGTTTTAGACTTTGTTTTTAGACTTAAAAATAGTATTAGATAGCTTTCATATTGTCTTCTTTCATGAGATTAATAATATTCTTGTTATTTATTCCATTGATTTCAATACAAAATTTAGATTTCATTACGTTTATGAGTAACTAATTCTTCTTCTTCTTGGCGAGGGACGTGAAGGTTGTTCGGAAATTGATGATTTAACAAGGTATTCAATTGGGCTTTCTCGTTTCACTTTCTAAATAACAAATCATCCTCTTCTTCATTCTTTTTATTTTGAAATCAAGGGTTTGTGATCATATCTTTGAGTATTCATGCACGACGTTGATCTCGTATGGGTATTTCTTAGATTCCTGATATGAACGCTTCGAATCTATTTTCTAAAAATAATGAATGATGAAGTTTATTCAGATTCCAAAATTATTTTAATCACTAAATCTTCCGATTCAATGGCATAAGTTGTTGTCGTTGAATTGAGTTAAAAAGAATACCTTGGGAAATTATCAATCTTCCAGGCAATTGAATCGTTCTAAGTCAAGATCCACTTTTACTTATTTAAACCCTTGTTTTGATTCTGTCATTAGATAATCAATCTCTTCAAACAAAAAATTATATTTTCTTTTCTCTTTTTGGAGTTGTTTTTGTAGGTTTTTAACTGTTCAAAGTGAGAATTTCTATACACCACCTATTTCCTTAAGGATCGAACTCGGATTTCACTGAATTTTATTACTACATCGCGATCGCACACTGGCAGATTTTATCACACGTTTTTTGAGCGATCAATTTTTGGTGCCGTTGCCGGGGAATCAAGTTGTTGGCATTGGTAAAAAGAGCTTTGGGCGGAATTGATTACGATGAAAATAACTTCACCATTCATCTATAATAATAAGGAGATTTCAAGCAAGCTTAGGTAACTTGGTTCCACCCTTTTAATTGTAAATATATTAGATTCTCTTTTTATTTATTTATTTTTTTAGATTGTTTTGTTTGACTAGTTCGTTTATTTTCATTGATTCTTTAATTTTAGTTAGGTAGGTTGTAAAGAAGACCTAGGTATGTGCTTAATTGCTAATCGGTGGTATTATTCTTGTGGAGATTGGAGGATTGGTTGGACCATTGTGATCCTTGAATTGGTGGTTTATTTTCTTTTTGGAGATTGGAGGTTCAATGGCATACTTTCTGGGGATGTATTAGTGATGGTAATATTAGTGTTCATACCTATGGAGATGCGCAAGTACCTCCACAATCCCTTAGAGATTATCGGAACGTGACTAGGCACAATCCTCATTCATGGTATTACCAAGCTAACATTGTTAATCAATTTAGGGAGCCATTTACAAACCAAGGGGATCAAAGGACTCCATATGCGGAAACCTATAGCTCGAGGCGGCAACATCCCAACTTTAATTGGAGAAATGAGGGAACTTTAATCCCTGAACAATACCAAGCCCCACCTCCACTTTATCAACTACAAGCTTTTAATGCCTATCAACCTCTTTACACTAGCACACTTGAGGACACTCTAAAGGATACTTTAGAGGACATCCTTTAAAAATTCCTATAAACTTGTGGAGTTATGAACTCTACGGTAAACAACATTGAACAGCTAGAGGTCACTCACGAAGAGTCACTTGAGGATACCCTACAATAATTTATGCAATTGCAAGATGGTGTGAGTGCTAAGGTTGATAGAACTGTAAAAGACATAAATGATCAATTGATCTTATTGACACAACTCTTAGTTAATCAAGCGAAGGGCGAGCTCTTAGCTCAACCTCAACCCAATCCTATTAGAGGAGTGCACTCGAGCAACACCGACCCTAGTCTTCCTCTTACCCATGCATAAGGTCTCGCCATTTCCACCCTTAGGAGCGATCAAGCCATGGATGCATCAATCTTTCCCAAAGAGTTGAAATCTAGAGAAGAAGCTCCTAGGGTGAGTGAAGAAACGAATAATGAAGAGGTAGGATCTCCTATTCTTGCACCATTCCCTTCACAGTTGCAGAAAAGTGTTAAAATAGTTGAGTTGATTAAACTAGTGGATATTCAATATGTGCCCTAATGATTCTCATATAAACAATTATTCTTTAATTTTTCAAATAGTACAATAATTGCAACACTACTTTTATACAATATTTATAAACAAATTTACCCTTATTACTATGCTTATACAAATATATACTCTTGCGTGGCTAAAATTCAAAAACTAAGTTCCAATTATACTTTTAAATTTTGGATCCTTAACGTAAGGAATCATTAAAATCGAGTCTGTCATAGATATTCAATATGTGCCCTATTGATTCTCATATAAACAATTATTCTTTAATTTTTCAAATAGTACAATAATTGCAACACTGCTTTTATACTATATTTATAAACAAGTTTACCCTTATTACTATGCTTATACAAATATATACTCTTGGGTGGCTAAAATTCGAAAACTAAGTTCCAATTATACTTTTCTATCTTTTATGTTTTGTTTTAGATAAAATCTTGCTTACTACTATCTTTGGGAAATTTTCATTTGTTAAATAAGTGCTCTAAGTATACACATCACTATCAAATTAATTTGAATAAAAGACAGGTAAAGTAGATCATTCTTCACTTATCATTTTTTCTTAAAAAAGTAAAATAATTAATATTAAATAAAAAAATTAAACACTTAATCAAAATTTGACATCTAAGGTTTGATTTTGGTCTCACTAATTCTAGACAATAATGAAAGCGACAAGGGTTGGAAGTGTAAACATAGAAGATTTATTTTTCTAAATTAAGTAAATCCACTGTGGCAGCAATATCATAGTTCTTGTTATCAGCTTACGTTTAACTTGGAGCACCTAATAGCATGTTTGGAACTTGAGGAAAAGGAATGAAAAATATTTATTTATTTTTTTTCCTCTATTTGGCTTTTAGTTTGGGAGGGAAGGAAAAGAAAAGAAAATTCAAATCACATTTCTTATAATTTCTCACCCACTTATTTTATGTTTCTTTTTCTCAAGTTCCAAACAGGTTGTGAGGCCCTAAAAAAAACATGGTATCTTATAAACTTTTATTTTACTTGATAATCAAATTGCTAAAAAATTAGAATTAAACTGTCCAAAAAGATATTTCATAAGTTGCTAGTACACAATTCAAATATATCAACTTGAAATGAATAAAAGAATTTTAATTTTTTTTAAGATTTTAACCATGGTTGAACTTGAGAGTTGAAAGTAAAGTGGATTATACGTAGCAAAATTAGAAATGGGTACACGTGCATGCAAATATGATAATTACCAATGTAAGTAATATAACAAATACAACAAGAAAAATCAGTACTAGACAGTTTCATATATAAGGAGTTTGTAAAAAAAATGATGATTTCTGGAAGACATATTAAATTTATATTTTTATCCTTAACACAATAATTGAATTAGTTGATAGTTGAAGATTATTAGAGGAACACTAAGAATTTGACATGGCTTCGCAATTATTATAAGAAAAAAGCCTTGACATATATAGAGCTTAGATGGCGTCTATCTTAACGACACCCTTGTCAGAAATAGAAAATGAGAAAAAAAGATAACTGTGAGGACTTCCATGCAATTCTCTTTATCAAGAAGAAGTCCGTTTGTGTAATATCACAATATTGGGGTTTCCAGAAAATGATGATTCGATCGTTCGAAGCCCCATTTCAATTGTTCGAATCAGAGAGGGAGGGAGAGAGAGAGAGAGAGAGAGAGGGGGAAGAAATGACAGCCAGAGCACTTGAATAGGGGACGAGGACGTAGAGAAGTCGATCGATTTAGAGCTCTTGTTTCAGGTTGGAACCCCTGCTTTAGTTAGCTTTACACACACACATACACATGTTCGTGTGTGTGTGTGTGTGTGTGTGTGTGTGTTCTTACACATATTCGTATGTCAGAACGCGAAGTTTGAAGGGATCTTTAAATCATTCCTTCTAAATGATTAGAGAAGTAAGAAGTGGTGAAAAAATTATGGGTTTTATGTTTTCGTATCTTTTCCTGCATGTCTATCAAAATTAAAGTTGAATTTGGCCTGTTCAATTAGCTTTCTGGAACTCCAGACTGTGGATGATTTATAGGCTCAAAAGTACTTGCATGAAAATTTTTGTTATGTGAATTTCCCATCCCTTTTTTCCTTTTTTAACTTCGTGCTTTTGTTATATGAAATTTTGTGGCGGTTGGTATTTATTTTTGACTGGAAATCAGAAATATATGAAGTAAACAAGATTTACAAAGACTCTACTCAGTTTTATGGCCCATAATTGTCTTGATACAAAACTGTACTTAGAACGGGAGGAGGGAAACATAGTAGTTATACAAAAAAAGAAAATGAAAAAAGATTGTCAGCTTCGATTTTGGGAAAGAAACTAGAACAGGCTTTTAAAGTGATGTAGGTCGTCCAGCAAAGGTCGATGGAGAGGATTGACTGCTGCTTTCCTGCAAAGAAAATCAAGCACAACGTATGAATCAGTCTCTATAATGAGAGGCTTGAGACCTAACCCGGCTGCATCCTGGATGGCTTTAATGATTGCTTTAAGTTATGCTCTGATATTGTGCATGCACGATGTAAATAGAGAAGGCTGAAAGTAATTCTACTGCTGAATTTCTCAAAATGCCTCCTATAACAGCTTGTCCTGGATTAGATTTTGGCTGATCCCAAGGATCCCAGCCAGCTTTAATCTTGCATTTCAGCTGTTTGTTGAAAAGGCCCCTGCTATAATTTGCTGCACGAGAGGCCTGGGCCAAATGTTGAATCCTTTGTTTTGAGTTATGAGGATTGAGAGGATTGTTTTCTAATTTGCCATGAAGTCCAAAACAGGATGGAGCTGAATAAGGCATGATAATTCTTATGTGAGACAAGGAGATTATGAAAGAACATAGGAATATGGGCTTGGGAAGGAGCCAAAAACAATTCCAAATTTCTCCTAATCGGAGAGAAATAAGGACAATGAAAAAGCACACGAGAAACTGTCTCAACTTCCTGTTAGCATAAGGAGCAAATATCAGAGTGGTAGATGGTTGTTGGTATTTCTTTCTTTCGTTTCTGTACTTCTTATTGTTCTTTGGGATTTACTGACGATATTGGGATTTAAGTAAAACTTACCTTCATTTGATTAGTTTATTAGCTTTATATTTTATGGGACTTAATTATTTTTTGAAGATGGTTGCTTATTCTAACCTGGTTCTTGTTTATCCATCCTTATGTGCAAATTTGACTTTCTCATGCTGGACATCTTTGTCACCATTATTATTTTTTTCCTTTCATATTGCTCCTTTGTTTTTTTGATCTTAGGACCGGCATGGATTTCAACTCTGGTAGTCAGGGCCCTGCTATATTACAGTTGCATAAATGGGGCACCTCCGAATTCCAACCCAATCTGTCGGAATTTCGTGAAGCTTTTATTTCTCCAACAAGGGAGCTATTGTTATTGCTTTCATACCATTGTGAAGCTTTGCTGCTTCCTCTAGTTAAAGGTGAATTTCTAAATGTCATCTGCCTCTCCTGTAGTTGCACTTGATCTTTCCAACCTATAAAACTTGTCTTCCTTCTGCAGGGGCATCTATAGATTGTAAGGATCCTGAAAATTGTTCTTATGGAAGCCTTCAGGCTCCAAGTACCTTAGCTTCCTGCTCACCAGAGTTGACAGTGCCTAGTAGGTCAGATTTAGGGAAGAATATTTCAAGCACTCCTGAATCAATAAAGATGGTTTCTGATAATGATTTGTCACATGAAATTAATTTTTCAAGATCTAATAATTACCCTTTTGTTTGTGATATAAACTCACTGGCTTGGGGTATGTGTGGTGATTCCTATAATCAGCACGAGGAAGCTTCATTTGGAGAATTTCTATTTGTATCTGGCAACCATGGTGTGACAGTCCATGCCTTTCGGCAACCTAGAAGTTCTAGTGACACGCCTAAACCCACAGTTGAGGGTACAATTGGAGAAGGGAGGTGGGTGGAATGGGGGCCATCTACTGCCTTAGCTCAGAACATGGAGGCACTAGATGACTCCAACTTGTGTTCTGAAGCCTTTGGAGATGTCATTGATGCTACAAGTCCCAACAGAACTGGGGAAGGTTCAAATGGTCTTTGTATGGAAGCTGGGGATGATAAGTTGTCAAGAAGTGTTGCTCCAAAGAGATGGTTGCAAACTTTTTTGACCAAAGTTGAAACTATGAAATCGGATGGTAATGTTTGGACTAGATACCCTGAGAAACCATCATTTCCCTCCTCTGCGAGCATTGTTTCATTTAGCATTTTCGATAGTAATTCACCACTTCTGGACTTCCTGCCTCATACTAGTTCTGTATCACGTAAACATGAGGGCTGCTATGAATCTGTTCCAGATCAACTGAATGCTGCTTTTACAAAGTCTGGTTTGAGTTCATCCAGTACATCACTTGAACCTGATGTTAAGTCCAACTGCATGAATTGTGGGACGACCAATTCATACAAGTGTTCCAAACTGTTCTCTAGCAATTCACATCACCTAATTGGTTTTGTCTTAACATTGGTGCATCCTGTACCTGTCAACCCAAATGGTGTATGTGAAAAAAACTGGAGCAAAATTATACTTGTTGCTAAGTTGGGGAGCTGGGGAATACAGTGGGTTTGCTCGGTGAAGCTAGATGAAAGTGTAGATAGAGGGCTAGCAGTTGACTGGACAGACTTTGGATTCTCTGATAACTTTCTTGTTTGCCTTAATGCAAGTGGAAAAGTATTTTTCTATGGTGCCATAACAGGTGAATATGTAGCACATGTGGATATTTTACAAATATGTGGACTTCATCATCAATTAATTTCTGAGGAGCAAGAAAAATTGTTTAAAGGTAATGTGGCTCCCGTAAGTGTTGATGTCCTAAATGATCAGGATGACGATGTTAACAGTAAGTCTTCTTGTCAAACTGGTGATTTCTTCGGTAAAAGGATGTTTAGAAGGCTGCTTATTGCTTCACATACTTCTGTCTTAGCTGTGATGGATGAATGCGGTGTTATCTATGTTATATGGGCTGGTGAACATATGCCAGCAAAGTATCATTCATTGAAGAAACAACTCCCACATTTTCAGCATTTAGGGCTTGGAGTAATGGTGGGTTGGGAGATTGGTGGTGCTGATATAAGCCACCAAAGGGCTTTTTCGAATAGAGCTGGTTCTCAAAAAGCAAATATGTCATCCTTAAGGAATAAAAGTTCTTCCTTCATAGAGTATGTGAACAGTAATGAGCTTCCTGGTATCCAGGACAGTTATCTGAAGAGAAAAGGTGTTCAGTCTGAATCATATGTGAGTGGTTTTTCTGCTGCATCCCACATAACAGATAACAAGTTTTCCAGCCATGAATTACCGTCATGTCTAGTGAGAAAAATCTTTCTTCCCACAGAAAAATATAGTGAAGATGATATTGTGTGTTTTTCTCCTTTTGGAGTCACTAGGCTAATTAAAAAGTATAGAAAGGAAAAAAAGGGTTTCCAAATTGTTCATTCCCATTTGTATGTAAACTCAGTAGTGAATGACGATATATGCTTTAATCTCCAAGGTTGGGAAGCTTCTATTGGAGAAGCTGTTGGTTGCACTTTCCAGGGATGTTTTTATTTGTTGACAGAAGGTGGTCTTTCAGTGGTTCTTCCCTCAGTTTCAGTTTCTTCGTATTTCCTTCCTGTTGAAGCAATTGGATACCCACAATCAAGTATCAGTACAGGTGCTGGCCATCAATTTGGGAACCTTTTCGGAATGAAAGGATTGAAACAGCCTTGGTCACCTTGGAAATTAGAAGTTTTGGATAGAGCCCTTTTATATGAAGGCCCTGAAGAGGCGGATCGCTTATGCTTGGAAAATGGTAAGAATCCTTAACTTTAAAGTTAGTGTTATTGCTAGCAGTTATTATTTCTGTCATTAGATGGTAACTGTTGTATGCATTGACAATTAATTGGTCTCCACTATAATCTGATTGTTGCTTCATTTCCTGCGCAGTAACTTAGTAAGTTTCCATGTCCTATTAATTATTTATCTTCTTTTTCTTCGAGGTTTTTGTCATGGCAAGCAGATGAACTTTCATAAAATAACTGATCAATTGTGACTTGGGAAAAAAAAGAAAAAGAAAGAATTGTGAGAGGGATGGAAATGTATCAGATTGAGATCTGATTTTGAGCCAGTTTTACTAGAAAACAGTAATACCCTAGTGATTTATGCTTTTGGAACGACATTCCGAAACATGGTACACTTTCTTTCCATAACAGTGAATTTAGCGACCCAATGCGATCCCAAAATTTTTTCTTATTTATTTCTTAAAAGTTACCTAAGGAGGAAAAAAAATCAAATATAATGAATGAAAATCAGGGATAAATGCAGTTTTTGGCAAAACAATAATAAAAAAAAATGGGTCATAACGCTCCTAGAAATGTATTTTCTCATTATTAATTTGAATAAAAAGACTATTTTTTTGGATGTCTAATTGTCAAAAAATTGCTCCGAAAGTACCTTAAATTCTAGTAGTGTAATTTAAGTTTAACCCTATTGTACTATATTTCAGAGCATGCGGTGTATCATGACTTGTGTTTGAGGTAACATAGTATTGAGCCAAACATGGCCCGACTAAAACTTGATTGTTATTTGATTTAGATTGTCCTGTATGAACCTGAATCAGATTTAAGAAGTCCGATTATGGCTGGAGGACTCAATCTATGTAGTTTTGATCAGAAAATATCTAAGTTTGGCTAAATGTACTATGGGTTGTTTGTACTTTAGTGGGATAGGGCTGCTTGAGGCTTGATTGGCTATAGTTTTATGGCTGAAATATGGGTTTTTGGAGAGTTGTGGATAATGCTGGGGGAATAGTATTTTGCAATGAAGTTGAAGAAGGGTTTCACCCTTAGTCCCTTGCAATGGTTAAGCAAAATCACAGTTACAATTTCAATTTCTCACGAATCAACTCTTAGCAACTAGAAATAGTATGTGCATATCAACCATCTTTTATGGAGGGTTTATGCCCCTATTGCTATAGCACCCCTTTTTCATGGGTTTCACACTAAGACTAATGAGCTCTAAAATGATGCATTCCATTTTGATACATAGTTGGCCCTCGAGCTGGTCCACCTGTTATCTATCTCTGGCGCGGGCGGACTCTAGATATCCAACTACTAGAACTAATACTCTGAATCAGGAAACTAAGAAATTTGGGCTAGTTCGAACATTCTGGACCAAATAAAAATTACATTAAATACTTCAGAATACAGCTTGACCTATGATAAGACTGATGGATAAAAACCATAGGTGATATCCGGAAAAAATACCCTTTCAAATTAAACATTAAGAAAATTATATCAACAACCAACTAATGAATGGAAACCTAAAATAATGCTCAAATTAAGTCGAAAATTGATTGCATAAGGTCCCAAATTAGCTCTAGGAAAGATTCCCAATATGCCCTCATTCTTTTTGGCATGCCCTAATCGGCAAATTGCTATATCTTTCTTAGTTTTCTTGTTCCAACATTGACTTGGGCAAGGTTTGGTCCCCCATTTCCCTCCTTTTAGTTGGGGAAGTTCACTTCCTAAAGATGATATTGTAGAAAGCATCGATTTAAGCAAAAATTAGGGAAACCCTAAATTGAAAAGCACCATGCATGAAATTTTGAAATGCTATGTATATGCACCCCATGAATCATAATGTTAGCAAGAGAGTAGTGTAGAAGAAGTTTGGAACTTAAGAATGATTTGTTTATATAGGATATCTACATTCAAATTAAGCTAATAAATTGTTTGCAACATTCATCATTGTTGAATACAAGACTGATAAGTCAACCCCCTGTATCGAACACCCAGTCTATCTTTTGATGGAATTGATGGAAACATTAATAATGAATTCAAGTGAATCAATAGCCTCATATGCACATTTTCATGTTGATGCATAGCTTGACAATAGGGTAGCAATATTTTTATTCTGCAGGGTTGGTTCAATCTTTTGTTTGATAAGTAAAGGTAAAATGTATTAAAAGAGGTACCAAGGGGGTACCTCCCACATACAAAAGAAGAGGATCAAAGCTCAATCCTAAATCCTCCAAACATCCATTATTCAAAAAGCTCTATGAAATCCTGAAATCGGCTCGAGGATGGATCACAAACACCCAATAACCAACTTTAAAAAAGAGATAAAAGTTGACTTTTCAATTTGAGAAAAAGCTCTTCAATTCCTTGAAATGTCCTCTGATTGCGATCCCCCCCCCCCCCAAAAAAAAAAACAAAAAAAAAAAAAATCCACATAAACCCATGTGGTACCAAAATCCATGCCTTCTTTTTCCTCTTTCTAACTGAAGTCATCTCCATGACATCATAAGATCCCTTGAATGCTACAACTACACCCAAGCAACCCCAAACTGACCAAGAATAGTAGTCCACAACTGTCTTGCCACCAAATAATGAACAAGAAGATGATTTAACAGACTCACCATTCATCATGTACACACAACACCAATTACCATGAATGTGCTTTCTTCGAATCCAGTTATCAATACCAAGAAATTACCATGCACAACAGTCCAAAACAAAGGAAGCTACTTTTGAAGGAGCCTGAGCAACCCAAACTCCTTTCCACCAACGACTCATAAAACAATTTCACCTCAAACCGCCCAGTTTTAGTCCTTACTCCCCGGACACTGTCATCTCACCCCCTCAAAGAAGGTAAACCATAAAGAAAGCCCATTGAGTCCCACCTCCTAGTCATTCAGCTCCCGCTTGAAATTGAAGTCCCAAACCACTCGCAAACCTTTTGAAATAACAGTCACTAACTGCTGGCCTCCTATTTTGCACCACCCGAACAAGCACTGGAAATGCCTCCTTAATCACAAATCTCTGCACCAAAGCCGATTCCAAAACGGTCCATTCCCCACTTCCCACCTCGAAACGAACATGGTTTTCGAGCTCCTCCCACACAGACCAAATGCCTTTCCACAACCCCTTAACATCAAGGATCAAAATTTCGTTTCAACACACTGCTTCGGTCGGCTTGGAAATGTAAACATTTTGGAAATCAATCGGAAACGTGATGGAAACGGAGAAAACAATTGCCAAAGTAAGGAAATTTTGAAAACATGAATATAAGTTCATCCATGTGTATTTATGAAGCTAATAAGTTAATGAACATGTTAGAGGGCTATATAATCATTTACATTAGATAAAATATAATAACATTGAATAGTAAGTGCTAATCTATGTAAAATAGTTAAAAAATTAATTTTAGTAATTTTATCAATTAATCGAGTTTGAGAGAAGTTATATTTTTATAAAATGACACTAACTTAATATTGGTATTATGTGATTAGAAGATAATTTGACAGTTTTTGCAATGCATTAGTTTTCAAATAAGTATTTGGAAATTTTGGCCTAACGTAATTGTTGTGATAATAGATAAAATCTATCATCAAAGAATAAAAATGACATAAATTATGGTAATTATAAAGTAATAATAACAATTTAAAAAGAAGAGTGCTACAAGCAATGATTAATATTGTTGAATATGTGTTGAAACACTAGTGTTTTGGTATGTTTCATAGTGTGTCCATACATTTATGTGCATTACGGTGTGTTTCAGTGGAAACATTGGAATTTTGGTATTCCACTAATGTTTCGTTTCAGTCCTTTACAAAACGGAAACGTTATGGTTGTTTTGAAGGAAATAAATGAAAATTTTGTTCCTTGCTTCACATAAGACATTATAACCTCCACTGAAGACTCGTCTCCCCAATTTCTACCACACTTAGACACTGTCACCCTCCTCCAAAGCTTATCTTGGTCACAAGCAAATTTCCATATCCATTTGCCCAAAAGAGCCATATTAAACCCCAAACGTCCTTGCCTTAATGGAGTACATATAGTAGCCCAATCCACAAGATGATACTTAACTCCTCCCCTAAACCACTCCAAAGAAAATCTCTTTGCATTTTCTCAAGTCTTTGAGCACCAAAGAACGAATAGTGAACATGGGCATGAAATATGTGGGAAGACTAGACAATATGCTCTTTATCAACATAAGTCTAACTCCTTCAGATAAATATTGGCATTTCCAACCTGCCAAGAGCTTCTGAAATCTCTCAACAATGTTATCACAAACATATTCAGCCTTAAAAGATGAGCCCAACGGAAGGCCCAAATAGCTAGTAGGCAAACTTTCCACTTTACTACCCAATATAGAAGTTAGCCCCTCCACATTAAACAACTCTCCCACAGGAATCAGAGCCGACTTTTTTTAAATTTTCCTTCAGGCCTGATACAGCTTCAAAGCATAAAACCACACACCTCAAATAACCTGTCGCACAGTGGCCCGATAAAAAAAATCGAATCATCAGCATAAAGCACATGAGACACAACCAATGGAGCACCTCAACTTTCCCACCTCAAAACATACCAAAAGACCCTTGTGAATAGCTCTGTCTAACATCCTACTCAAAGCGTCCATAACCAATATAACAAACAAAGGGGAAAAAGGACCCCCTTGCTTTAATCCTCTAGATGACTGAAAGAAGCCTGCTAGCGGCCCATTAACAAAAACTAAAAATCCGAGCAGGGAAATATAGAATTGAATCCATTCCTTTCACTACTGACCAAACCCCATCCTATTCAACACATATAGTACACACTCCTAATCTACGTGATCACAGGCTTTCTCAATAACCAACTTACAAATAAAATGGGATGACATACTACGAATTTTCGAATCCAAGCTTTCATTCACCAACTTGCATTCAAAATCTATCTATTCCTCACAAAAGCATTTTGAGAGTCCAACACTACCTTAGGTAGCATTTCCTTTAATCACTGAGCTAACACCTTGCTAGTAACTTGAAAGCACCACCCAAAAGACTGATATGTCCACAAACGAAGCAATCAAACTTTTCTCAAATGCACCAGTCTCAAAGAATGACAATATCATACCCATAACATCACCTCTGACCACCTCCCAACAATTCTGAAAGAAAGCAAGAGTCAATGCCATCTGGACCTAGAGCCTTATCACCTTTAAGGGACTTCAAGAGGCCTACCATTTCCTCTCCCAAAAAATCTCTCTCTAACCAAGGCCTATCATCTGCCTCATTCTCATAGTCCAACCCATCTAACCCCGTTCTCCAACTCCCAGAATCAGAATACTACTGCTCATAGAAACCACTAATCCCACTTATGATATCTTCATCATCACTCAACACTCTGTCTGCATTCTGAATTTTTTCAATGAGATTAGATCTTCGGCACACATTAACCATCCGGTGAAAGAAACGAGTATTCCTATCCCATTCCTTTAACCCTAATTGTGATAAGAAGACCAAGATTACTAGAATGACAAGAGGAGAAAGATTACAAGAATAACAAGAAGACCAAGATTAAATCAATCCTCAGTCAGTGCCCTCCTTGTGGTGGCCTCCTCAATATATAATATTCAACATTCTATCTATAGTATCTTTACAAGGCAATGATTCTCCTAAGGTTGAGGAATTATACAACTTACTTATACAAAAGGAACTATGACCAGCCTGCTAATAGGCTTGATATCAACCTTGATGACAACCTCGATAAATTTTCTATATTTCTGTCCCTAACTAATCTCCTCCATCTTAGCAATCCTCTCAAACTCCTCCTGAAAAACCCCTTGTTGCTTTTCCTCTTTCGATAACCTCCTCAGCTTCTCTGCATCATCAAAAGTATGAATGCCCTAATAAAACTCTCGCCTTTTGAATATTCAGATTCCTGAAAACATCTCAATTCCATAGTTTGAGATCTTCCTTCAACAACCTCAGTTTTTTGGCCAACACCAAGCTCAAACTACCATGCACACTATACCCTCTCCACCAACCACCCACCAACTCCCTAAAGCCATCCACCTGCAACCACATTTTCTCAAATCCGAACAGCCTCCTTCCCCCCTGATTCTGCCACAATCGAGCATAATCGGGAAATGGTCTGGCCAGGGCATCAACCTCTGAACTGCCTTCAGAAAACGCTGATCCCAATTTGAAGATATTAAAAACTGATCAACCTGGACATTTATGGGACCTCCTGATCTTTAGACCAAGTGAAAGAACCCCCAGACAAAGGCAAATCAATTAAGCCCAACTCAGCAGTGAACCTTGAGAATTGCGTCATCTGCCTTGTCAAATGTTAGGCAACATCCTCCATTTTACCTGATACATGTTTCAAGTGTAACATTGTTACATCGTATAGTTTAGAAACTGGGCAGTGGTTTTTATCCTCACCAACATGCTCCTTTGAAGTACTTCATATGCTAGGGAATGTCCATCAGTGGAGCCTCAATATCTGGAAGCTGTCTCCCATATATCTATGATCAATATCTAGGATTTGGCATCAGGGTTATTATCAACCACCCTGTAACCATACGACTTTTGGTTGATGGCATTGAGTTAGAAGCCGAACTGCCACTGGCTAAATGTTCCATAGCCTTGCAGCTTTGTGTCATGGCTTTATTTAGAATTCATATGCTCACTTTTTTATGCTAGGAGGACTATTTACACAACAATCTCACTTGCATGGATGGAGTATGGGATTGCCAATAGACTTTGACTTTATTCTTGACATTACCCCTTTAAACTAGGATCACTAGCCTTTGATTTGTTCTGATTACGATTTTACATGTCGTATGACTTGGCTAAGTGGCCTTGTTGTCGTTCCCCTACTGATTCCATAGCCCATCTTCTATAATGACTAGTGTGTGACTAGCTGATTGACATGGTCTGGCTCCCTATGCGGATATCAATACTTTGCAGAAAAAGAGGCTGCTATCGTTGTGGTTGTGACACGTGGCTCATTGTGATCCCCCCCTCCCTTCTTCAGTTATATATACTAGTTTTATGCCCATGCGATAGACGAGAATTTTTTTTTTCTACATTTATTATCAATGTTGTGAAGATGCATATCATAAGAATATGATGAATACAATGAATAGTAGCATAAATAAATTAAAAAAACCAATCTTTACAAAAAATGTGTACGAATAATTATTATATGTATGAAAAAAAGCATGAATTTAAGTTAATAGTTGACGAAGTTAAGAAGATAGTTAACTCTCTCAAAATTCTCATTGAATTTTAGGGATATGAAAATGTATCTTTGAAAAGAGAATTTGAATAATTTCGAAAATGAGTCTTAGAATTCTTACTAAATTTAGATGCATTTCATCTAAACATAAATTGTAAATTCTTTAAAAAATATATATTTTAGAATTACTTATTAATTCACATAGGAAGGAGAATCTAGATAGATTAAAAAATAAAATGTGAAAAAAATTAAAAGCAAAGTATGCACATGTCACAACCGCTTAAATTAATAATTGAAATAATTGAGAAGATAGTGAAGATGCATTTAATCTAAATTTTGGTGAATACAATGTATAATGGCATGAATTTTAACCATTTTGTTTGAAAATTATATGTATAAAATAATATTGAAAATGCAAGAATGCAAGTATTTAATAATAGTTCAAGAAACTAAGAAGATAGTCAACTTGACTTTTGAAATTCATGTTAAATGCAAATGTATAGTTTTAAAGAAAATTATATATATCAAACATTATTATAAGTATAAAGAATGCATGTATTTAAGGAAACTAAAAAGGCAGTCAAAACTGAGTTTTATATTTCTTAGTAAATTCATATTCATTGCATTTAAGATTAATTCTAAAAGGTTTAAAGAAGTTATATATTTCACTAATTGTTGATTAACTTATATACGGAAAAGAAGCTTAATAACTAAAACAAAAAAAGTAAAAAAAAATTAAAAACAAAGTATGCCACGTGTCGCTACCACAACGATAAGGTAAGAAAATAAGATTTTTCATTAATTATTGATTAATTTATATAGGGAAAAGAAGTTTGATAGATTAAATCACAAAAAAATGGAAAAAAAATTAAAAACAAAGGTGCCAAATGTCCCAACCACAAGGATAATGGCCTAGTTATATATATATATATAGTACATAAATATAGATGTAGATATATATAATTATATTGATATTATATTTATAGTATTATAATTATTGATGACTAGTGCATTTGAATTCATAATTGAAATTTTAAAAAGGTAATGGAGTTAATATTCATTTTGAATTTAGTAAATACATTCTACAGTAGTATGGTAGTAGATACGTGGTATAGTAATATGGAGTTTAAAAAGATAAAACCTTTACATTAATATCCAATAAAAATGTAAAAATTTATATATGTTTATATCCAATACATGAACCAAATAAATACGATGAACAAACAACAAAGTGCATTTATGTCAAATACATGAACAAAATAAACACAATGAACCAAAAATAAAGTATAGTAATCTAATGTATTTATAGTAGATATACAACTCTAAGAAAAGAAGCCACATGTTGCTACCATAATGAGCCACGTGTCTCACCTATAGCGATAATGACCTCCTTTTCTATATAGATATAGATGTAGATTTTATAAATACAAATATAATGGTATGAATTTCGCACCTATAATAAATAATCATGAAAAACAAAGTATCATATTCCTTCATCTGGACAACATCATAAATACTAAATAAGTATATTGAATAATAAGTACAGTGAATCATAGTTTAAAAAAGTAAATACATATACAGTGAATTAAAGAGACAACCAAATAATTGTTTATCATTGTTACATTGAATAAGTATAGGAATCACAATCCAAAAAAATTAAATACACGTACAATGAACCAAATAGAACCAAATAATTATTTATCATCTTTTATTTTTTAAACAAAAAACTTTTTTAGATCCACTCAAAATGAGCCACTTGTCGCAACCACGGCAATAGCGGCCTCCTTTTTTATATTGTATATAGATATAGATAGATGTACATATATGATATATATATAGATTGCTACGGTACTACTCTTTATTTTTGGTTTATTGTATTTGTTTTGTTCATGTATTGGATATAAATACACTTTTGCGTATGGTTCACGGGTACTTATTTTGTTCATGCATTTATGTATATATATAGATTATTACACTTTGGTTGTGTTTCAATGTAGTTGTTCTAACTTTTTGAATAATCAACTCAAATACATGTCCTTTTTTATTCTTATAATACCTCCTCATATATGTATTTTTATCCATTATACAATGTATTCGCTAAATTCAAATGAAAAGTAAATTCATTATCTTCTTAAATTTTCAATTATAAATTCAAAGGCATGAGTTGTTAATAATTATAATACTATAAAAATAATATCTATAATAATTAAGTCCTACTTCGGAATCAACAATAAATTAGTCTCCTCTTTCATTACTCTCTTTATGACAATGATTAACTTTTCTCTTTTTGAATCATTATGTTGATGTCATTTATACATTTCATAAAATTTTCTTAGATTATTTTTATAGATGAACAAATAAAATACATAAAAAATATTAATATTCAATTTAAATTACCATTTATGGAAACGATTCTTTTGATTATAAAAACTGGAAAATATGATTGGAAATATTATATCCAATTTCTTTATACAAAATCACTACAATACTATTAAGAAACTTAAAAAATTAAAAAATTACGTGCATCGCACTACCTAAAACTAGTAGTTTTGGAGTTTGCAGCCATCTCAACATCAGGTTTGTTTTTTTTTTTTTTTTGATACGTAAAATGTGATATTAATATATGAGCATCAACGGGACGCAACCTGTATACAAAAAGGTTGCGAAACTAGTTACGCTTCCAACGTATCTATAAAATCCAAAAACTGGCCTAAATCGGGGTAAGATCTCCCCGATAACCAACTATACAGAATAGCCAAAAGAATGCTTTTCAATCTATACAGAGGCTGCTCTAACCCCTCCAAAGATCTTCTATTTCTTTCCCCCCAAATCAGCCACATCAAACCTAACGGAGCAAGGTTCCACGCCTTTCTCCTTCTCCTACCCACTCTCCCTGCCCACCAACTGCGTAGAAACTGTGCTACCGTCTCTGGAAAAACCCATGACATCTTGAAAATATTTAGAATGAGATTCCACAGCTCCTTAGCTACTGCACAGTGGAGAAGGATATGAGACACCGTTTCCCCATCTCTCTTACAAAGACAACACCAGTTGATTATAATTTGATGCCTCTTAATCAAATTGTCAATGGTTAGGATCTTCTCTCTAGCTGCACACCATACAAAGAACGCCACCTTCAACTGGGCACTGCTTGACCATATCTTCCTTCAAAAACCATCTGACTCCTTCGTGCCCAACGGCATGGCATAGAAGGATTTGACGCTGATCTTTCCTTCCTTAGCTTCCAACCATCTCAGCAAATCCTGCCCCTTACCTAAGTTACTCACTCGGTAAATCTTTTCCAACATCTCCTCATAGTCCCCTACCTCCCAATCATGGAGATTCTTCTCAATGGTACATTCCAAGAGAATTGCCCATTCAAACACTGAAGATTATCTGCCACGGGGGCGTCCTCATCCGCTGCTACGCTGAACACTATTGGAAAAGCCTCCATCAACCTTAATTCCCCACACCATCTATCTTTCCAAAACTTGGTTCTTGACCCACTGCCCACCCTCATGCAAACCTGGTTAGCGAAAACCTCCCACCCCATACGGATACCCTTCCACAACCCTTTGCCATGCGAACTATACACATTAGGGGTCGTCCAATCTCCCCAAGCACACTCATATTTGACGGCCACCACTCTTCTCCAATACCTCTCTCTATCACATGCAAATCCCCATAGCCATTTTCCTAGGGGAGCTGAGTTGAAAAGGCCAATTCTTTTGATTCCCAGGCCCCCCTCCCTAACTGGAGTGCAAACAGTATCCCAATCCACCAAGTGATACTTAAACTCCTCTCCTACACCACCCCATAAGAAGTCCCTGTGCGACTTTTCCAATGTCTTGATAATGGCCACGGGAATAGTGAATGACGACAAAAAGTAAGTAGGGAGACTAGAAAGGGTACTCTTACTAAGAGTAAGGTGAGCACCTCTGGACAAGTACTACCTTTTCCATCCTGCATGCCTCTTCTGAAACCTTTCTACTGCCCCGTCTCAAATAGACTTTGCTTTGAATGAAGCGCCCAACGGCATCCCAAGATAGGTAGCTGGAAGCGTGCCCAACCTACACCCCACGATCGCAGCATAACTTTCCATGTTGACCACCTCTCCCACTGGATAGATCTCCAACTTCCCCAAATTCACTTTCAGACCAGAAACGGCTTCAAAGCAAATTAAAATGCAGCGGAAGGCTCAACATCAGGTTTGTTACTCTTGATAAAATAATCCTCATGAATTTGTTATTTCTATTGGGTCATTTAACTTACATGAGTTGTTAAGAATGCCACTATAGTTTTTTTTTTTTTTTTTTTTGAAATGAGAATCTAGAAAAAATTGACAGAAGTATCACAACTTTTTTGAGATTCAGCTGAATAAATGACAAAACAGATTGCTCATAATTGTCATTTAAGTTGGAAAATTAGGAAATTTCGATTCACATCAGACTGCTAAACTGACTGTTAATTTTTTACTTTATAGCTTTGATCAAAATGAGATCCATATAGATCGAATAATAGAAATTTCTTTTACTCATTAAAATGGTAGTTCCAATATCAAGAAAATCTTACATCTCAAAAAAAAAAAAAAAAAAAAAAAATCTTGCTTTACATTCTGTAGCTTGAGGTAAGATTACTTGCATGGTTGCTGGTTAGCTGGATATGGTTGTTTAATCAGCTTTGGTGTTTGGGAGATTTACTGAGATTGGAGGTTTTGGGAGAAACAGATTCCTGTTCTTATGTTAAGAGGGCTTTTAAGGGGGTTAGCCATTGAGCCAGGTCCTTGTCAGAGACAGAACAGTGAAGTGAATATTTGTTTTTGTTGATTAATATACTTTGAAATTTACTTGTGATTGATGCTTTGGCATATTTTCAATAGCTGCATGTTTAGTTATCATGATACAGATTCTGAGTGTATTTTGAATGTATACATGGCAGGGTGGGACATGAAAATTTCTCGGATACGTCGCTTGCAATTGGCTTTGGACTACTTGAAATTTGAGGAGATTGAGAAGTAAGATTCTTTGCCTATTTGTTTTTACCTTTTATTTAATACAAACTTGAATGCATTGTGTTAAAGGAAAGTTGTTGTCAACAAGGGAGAGGAAACACTCTCCTACAAGTTTGGGTGTCAAAATGTATATATGGCAGCAGTAAAAATACTCTTTTTAAAGGCTGACTGTAATCCGATTTTGTGGCTAGTGGGCAGGAGTATGAAGCTTCCAGGGTTTGTAATGGTGTGGAAGAGGGGTAAAAGGTATACGTAACAAGGAAAGAAGTGTTTTAGTGGCTTTTTCTGGGTGCTGGGAATAGTGCTAGGGTATGCTTGGGGTTTTTTTTTTAATGAGCTATAGTTGTATCATTGAAGGGGTATATGTCTAAAGAAAGATTGAATAGTCCTGATTGTGGGCTTGGCTTCAAAAGTTCTAAGAAGTTCTGTAAACTGATCTCAAATAATAATTTTTTTTGATAAGTGAAGGCAATGATATATATAAAGAGTTGCAAAAGGTGTGAACCCTGAACCACTGAGATATATATTTACAGGTATACAAATCATCATCAAACTCAACAAAAGAAGAAAAACTGAGGGGAACAGATCATAGTTACCAGGAAACTCTCTTCTTGAACGGAAACTCACTTCTCGAAAACTTGCTTCCAGACCTGAGATGAAACTCTCATGAAATTTTGAGGGACACTTCTAGGAAATGTTTACGAGACATTTCCGAAACTTAACATAATTTAAAGAAACTTGTTAAAATTTCTAGAAAAATGTGGTGGAAACTCCCTAAAAACTCTCTTATTCATAATTTTCAGTATTTTTCATACTCTCAAATCTTATTTTTTTAAGAATTATATATAACTATTCAATAAATTTCTATAGATGTTGTGTAGCATTAGTATCATGGAGGTATTCTAATACGTTATATTGCTTTTTTAAAGGTTCTTATTAAATTCTCTTATAAATATCCTATTTAATTTTATATCACCTAGCGTTTCCTGTTTCCCGTAAATTTTTTAAGCCACATTTCCCGCCTCCATTTCCTGCTTCTGGTTCCCCTTTTGGCAACTATGGAACAAACTCCCTCATCCAAAGAAGAAGGGAGACGATAATGATTCCCTTAACACTATGAATCGGGCTTTCTACACCCCTCAAAAACTCTACGGTTGCCCTCTCTCCAAATACACCACATAACACACAGAGGAACTACATCCTAAATGCATCTTTACCTCTGCCTCAGGCAACAATGCCCCTAACAAACCAAAAGTTCCGCCATAAAAGTTGGCATAATCCACTCAAAGCCAAAAACCAAGTGCTCCACACATCTCTAGCCATCGTGTAATGGAGGAGATGGTTCACCGACTCACCACCACTCTAACACAAGCAATACCAGTCCAAAACGAATTGTCATCTTTTCCTCAGTGGTCAGAATAGCCTCCAGATAGAGAAAATGCCCGTTTGGAAGGTCTCCACGCCCACTGGTCCTCCTCCATTCATCACTCCAAAAACCGCTGTTATTGAGTCTACTTCCCAATCCTCCAAATTCCTTCTAAATTGCGGGGACCATACAATCTTCCTAAAGAATAGGAAAAATAACTACCCACCAAAGCTTCTTTATCAGTAGCCGACACAAAGAGATCAGTAAACACCTCCCTCAGTGGCCTATGGTCTATTGCTTTATATAGACTTATTATAAGAAATTCCCAACTTTAACTTTAAAGTTAGCTTAAGATTTTTACTTCTAAAAACCATCAAAACCAACTAATAATCAGGTATTAAAACCCAATAACATGACTTGATCCAAAGTACGACCATAGGTGATCAATAAATCCCTTGTCTAGAAAATCCATAAATTATGAAAATAAACCCAACTTCCAAAAATTAAAGAAAACATATGGGAAAGTGACCAGCAGCATAGCAACGAAAAGATAAACATAAATAGGATTCCACCACCACTAGAACTCGACTACACAAGGTCCCAAGTGGGCCCTGCCTTGACATTGATCAATATTTAGTTTTTCTTGCTTCCTTAATTTTCATTTTCTTGAGTTATCTTATATTCTGCATCGTAGGTAGGCATGTGATCTGTACAGGAACTATTTAATCATTTTGGATAGAAGTTAAGTGAAAATAACAAAAATGACTTTCTGTAGCATATTTGTCTCCTAAATGTTTGTTTAACACAAAACATTTTTAAGGATGTGAACAGTGCTAAGTGGCTACATGAGATCCAACACCATTTGGAGTAAGCAATGTAGAGCAAAGTTGCAAATTGTGTGATGCACAAAAATGGTGCACATTTTGAGATCTGTTAAGGGTTTTCGTAGTGAGCATTTTGATGAATGTTTAAATCTCAAGGTTGCATAATTATTTTTATTTTGACAAGTAAGATCAAGAAATCTCAAGGTTGCATAATAATTCATTTTGAGTGAAATGGATTAGATTTCATCTAGGGCTGCAAATTAATCGAGCTGTTTGTGAACAGCTCAATCTTGGATTGTTTTTAGGCTCATTTATTTGATAAATGAACTGAGCACCAGCTTTCTCTAAAAGGCACAAAGAAGGCCCGAGCTCAGTTTTCTTAGGCCCGTGATCATGATCCCTAAACCTTCATATTCCAGTACAACATAACCCCTCCAAAACCAAGGGGGTTCGAGAGGAATGAAAAAAATTTCTTCTCAATTTTTGTTTGGCAGTTTGTTCCTTTTGCTAGTACAGTGGTTCTTTCCATGCCATTTAGCTGCTGCCTGGTTATTTTATGTCCAAGTGATCCTTATGATGTTAGCACCTTATGTAGTCTTGAAAAGAGTCTAAATCTATTTTTCTTATTCTGGTGGATGAACAGCTCCCTGGAAATGCTTGTGGGTGTCAATCTGGCTGAAGAAGGTGTGTTGAGATTGCTCTTCGCTGCTGTTTATCTGATGTCTCATAAAGTTGGTAATGATAATGAGGTTTCTGCTGCATCAAGGTACAGTCATTTCATATTTTCTATTTCATCGTCTTGTTTGTTTTGAAGATTGTTTCTCTCCCTGTCCTGTGGTGCTGCGGAATTCCATGGTTACATCTTGACTAAAGAAACTCGTGAACAATGTTTCTCTCATTACTGGGATTCTGAAGTGCCTGATAGGACTTGGTCTCCTATCCTTCCCATGGTAGGAGCATAGGGACAAATATTATTGGGGCACAGCCATAGGCCCATAGATGATAGTTTTTGTACTTATAAGGATGTGGAAGAGGAAAAGGTCCAACCATTCACCTTCCTCTATGTTTTAAAATTTTTGTCCAGTGCTGTGGTGGGGTTGATCATTCTTCTTGTTGCATAATGCTTTTATATTGAGGGTTCTGTTTCTGTATAATAAAATTTAGTTTAGAAATTTATATGTTAGGATTCCATTGTCACTAATGATCCATTGTTAGCTTAGTTACTGGAAATTGAAGTGCTCTGCAGATTTTTGTTTGAATCGTGTTTAAATATACTTCTTTCAGTTCTATGTTTCTTATGAATAGATTGTCATACAGACTTCTTGTGCTGGCTACCTCCTTTGCGACCAGAATGATACGCAAATATGGGCTGATGCAGCATAAGAAAGATGCATTTATATTACAGGGTAGGGGAATAGAAAATTCTTCTCTCCTGTCAATATTACCACACGAAGAAAATAATGAAACCGGAAATTTGAGAAGGCTTCGAGAGATGGCTCACTTTTTGGAGATCATACGAAATTTGCAAGGTCGGCTTAGTGCCAAATTCAAAAGGCCAGGTCAAGGATTGGTATGGTGCTGTGTGATTCTACTAACACTTCAACTGTATTTTACAGCCTGGATATATCACCAGAATAAATGAATCTCCTTTACTGTATTTAACAGGTGGATGGTGGGGGGGCATTAAGTTTGGTAGATTCAAATCTCTCGCAGGACCATTTGGAGCTTTCAATTCATTCAAGAGGTGCATTATCATTGGAGACAGCGAACCAACATGAACTTTCTATTGCTGCATCTGATGTGGATTTCAACAATGCTGAAAAGCTTGCTTTGATGCCCATGGATTCTTTGAACTCCAAAGCATATTTGGATTCAGTCACTGGAGTATCTGTTCTTTTGTCAGAAGGAAATGCCTCAGGAACAAAATTTTTTCCCTTAGAAAATCCGAAGGATATGATAGCTCGTTGGGGAATAGATAATTTGGATCTAAAAACTATTGTTAAAGATGCTTTACTCTCTGGTCGTCTTCCTTTAGCTGTTCTTCAATTGCATCTCCATCGTACGAGAGAATTGGTCATCGATAAAGACCCTCATGATACTTTCACTGAAGTTCGTGATGTTGGAAGAGCTATTGCTTATAATCTATTTTTAGAGGTAGCTTATTTGTAATTATTTACACGATCTGAGGTTGATTTTCATTTTTGTGCTAATTAATTCTTGACCAATAGGGTGAAATTGGACTTGCTGTATCAACGTTGCATAAGCTTGGAGACGACATTGAAACCAGTCTCAAACAGTTGGCTTTTGGCACGGTTAGGAGATCTCTTCGCATGCAAATTGCTGAGGAGATGAAAAAATATGGATACCTTGGACCATACGAGTGGAAGGTTTTGGAGAGGATTTCACTTATTGAGGTATGTGGGATTTATACAGTTACCAGTTATGTGACACTTACAACCCTAAGTGGTGGCGCTTTTAAGGTTATAGTTATTGGTGATTGTTTTTGAGCTTACTTTTCTTTGTCTTTTGTGGAAAAGAGGGTCTACCCATGCAGTAGTTTTTGGAGAACATTTCATGGCCGGCAGAATGAGTTCATGAGAAGTATAGATTTCGAAGGAGAAGTTAATGTGTGCCTTTTTCATTCACATTTTCTCAAAGATCTCATCATTGAGTGTGGTGAGGTTGATGGAGTGGTGCTAGGTGCTTGGGCAAATATCAATGAACATGTTCCTGCGTCTGATGAGGATAGTAGTCATACTACTTACTGGGCGGCTGCTGCAATCTGGTCTGATGCTTGGGATCAGAGAACTATTGATCGTGTAAGTCCCCTTGTTTTATTTTCCTGAAATATATTATCAGAAAGTGATACTGTGTAATTTATCATCCTCTAAATGGCAAAATAGCTGGAATGGGAGTGTAAGGGAGATGATGGCACTGGTACAATGGGACCTTGTTAGGCTTAGAGGCTGCATTTATGCCTTTTCCTATTTCTGAGGAATTTCTAAAAGACTATCTTCCAACAGTGGAAATTTACAACATTATTTTTTAAGTCGATGACTGAACATAAGAGAATTTAGGAGATGCGACCTATTTTGACTAGTCTTGTCTATAGAGAAGTGAAAGCATGATACTTTGTCAAAGTAAATGAGTTGTAAAAGGTTCATATGAATTCTTTTGGAATTGAAGAACATTACTCAGAGGTTGTTGAAAGCTCGAAGTATTTTTCTTTTGTTGCCTCTTTTCAGTCGTGCAATGAGGACTATTCCGCACATTGGGTTCTATTTTCGGATGAAGTTTTTGGATCTTTGTCCTGCCACATTTCTTGTATACTACTCCCTTGCATAACTATGATGACATTTGGATTTTTCTATGTTCAAATATTACAGTATAGGTTTGACTTCTAAGGAAATGAGGCTATCTTATTGCTTAATTCTTGGGGATGGTGTACATATTCTATTGTATTTTGTATCCTTGGTTGATATAAAAATAGTTTGATGATTTGGTCATTTTTCATAGTTTTATTTATTTTTCTGTTATGTTTTTACTGTGAATGTAAATGGTAATTGGTTTTCTCTTTGTTTCTTTCTTTTTTTTTTCTTAACTGCATTTTTTGTTCTTGCCTATATGAGAATTACATACCCAAGCCAATGGAAACTTAAAGTATGCCTTTGTTAGCAATCAATTGGTATTCAGTTGACATGTGAATAGCAGAAATAGTAAGCCTAAGGGGAACTCTTGTGGCAAAGGACCTTAATATTCAATTGGTATTTGGTACTGATCTATCAGTCTTTATTTTTTGATTTCCATAAGCTCTTAATAAAGGCTTCAAAAGTCAAATCAATTGAAATTATTGTGAAATGTGCCTCTCCCATTTGACTGGTGGACTAGGTGCTCTGTCTTGTGTCAAAACATAGTAATGTATTTCCTTGAGCTTCTCACATTGTTGCAGATCTATGTTACCTGGACTCGGGTACGGGTGTTGGGTGCGGGTACGGGTACGGGTATGTGTCCAAGCGTCGGATTCATCTAATTATCATGTCCAAGGACACTGGGACACGGCTAGATTTCATATTTTTTAAATACTTCTTTTATTTTTTTAGGGTAAAATGGCATTTACAAGCTAAAATATAGCATTTCATACATAAAATGGAAGTCCTATACTTAGTTTTATAGTAAACTCAATTAGTTATTCATCCTTGTTAGATGTATGTCCAACTGGTGTCGAGTGTTGAGTGTCCGACATGGTTACTTCACATATTTAGAAGAGTCCAGGTAACATAGTTGCAGATGACTGATCTCTGCATCTAAATTTGTGTACTTCATCTATCTGAAATCATAATATCACTTTGTGTTAAATTGACATATATTGCTACACAGATATTGCTGGATCAACCTTTCTCTATGGATGTTGATGTATTATGGGAATCACGACTTGAGTACCACGTATGCCACCATGACTGGGTAGAAGTTTCCAGGCTTCTAGACATGATTCCATCATCATCATTTGATGGAATCCTCCAAATCAGTTTGGATGGTTTACCATCTGCTTCACCTCGATGCACTAGCAAATTTCCTGATTATCATAACTACACACGTCCTCTTGAAGAATTGGATGCTGTCTGCTTGGATGTTCCTGATGTCAGAATTTTCATGTTTTCAGCTAATAATATGTGCTCCATGTGGTTACGAACTCTGATGGAGCAGCAGCTTGCTACAAAATTTATTTTTCTTAAGGAATTCTGGGAAGGCACAGCAGAGATAGTGCCTCTCCTGGCACAGTCAGGCTTCATCTCTAGAATACATAGACTTTCATTCCTGGATGAACCTGGCAAGAGCTTATCAGGTACGAATTTGTCAAATACTAGTGGAGCAAGTCACCTGCGTACCATCCAAGCTTTACACAAAGTCATTATGCATCACTGCGTGCAATATAATTTGCCAAGCCTTCTGGACCTTTACCTTGACCACCACAAGTTGGCTCTAGATAAAAATTCACTATCTGGATTGCAGGAATCTGCAGTAAGTTCACTCTTCTCCTGTGAGTGCTACAGTTCTTTCAAGTTTGTATGCAGTCTGGTTGCCTGTTTTTAATATACTTTTTCATCTCCTTTTTCAATTACACCTGTATGTTACACCTTTTTATTCAGTTTTACTCATGAATGTGTACACCCCTTGGATGTGAAAAGTGAAGACTACCAACTAAACATTGCAGCCAGATGTTAATCACAGATGTAGTCCTCTCTCTCACTTGTCATTTTATTTGATGTGCTGAATGAAGGAGTTCATTTGATTCTTTTGATGTTCATGCAATAACTCTGTATCACATATGATAAATATACCAGAGTAGATAATGCTCTTGTAACAATGATGGCTCAAGTCTCAAAATAAAGGAAAAATTGAACTAGCTAGATCAAAGATTAACATACTATTATAGTGGAATTTATGCCGCTTTTATAAGCATAGATTGACTGAATGAAGTTCAAACATCTTATCCAATTAGGAAGTCCCCTGTTGATCTCTTTACTCACAATAAGATGATTGTAAAAATTTCCATAATCATGTTGGCATTCAAACATCGTTGACCTGCATTGCAACTGCATAGAACCATTTCCTGAGGCAATAACTTAGGCAGGCTTGCTAATGTTTTGCTAGTGTTCTCCAAGTACTTTTGTTGCTTTTGAAAGTTAAGTCTAGTTTAATTTATTTGCTGCTAAATGCAAAAAGTGAACAAAAGGTACATTTGAATTGCTGATGAGATAGTATTACTATTATTCATTGTCAATCTATGACAGCAACATCCTCTAGAAAATATTTTAGCGTTTAGGTCTCCACAAAACCTTGTTTGCTGTCTGTTAAACTTTGAAAGAATAATGTTGAATTGTTGACCGCCAACTCATCTAACAGTGTAAGCTGTTAGAGAGGGGTAACTTGATTATTTATGTCCTCATCACGCTCCCTCACACATGGGCAGGCTCTCCTTCATAAGTGGGCCAAACTCATGCAAGTATTATAATTCTCATGTAGGTAGGGAAAATCGAACATAAGATTTGTTGCTTGCTCCGATAGCATGGTGAATTATTGACCACTAACTCATCTGAAAGTTTAAACTGTCAGAGAGGGGGGTAATGTAGTTATTTATATCCTCAACAAATTATCACTATTCAAATGTTCCATTATTCAAATTTGAGGAAAAGAAGCTGTTGGACAACTATGGCTTTTACTAATGTGGTTATTCCTATGTTACCAAAAAACGGTAATACCCTAACAGTCTAAGAAGCACGGATACAAATATGGGTATGGATATGGACATAGATACGAACACGGGAAAAGCCATTTTCAAAAAATGAGGACACAGATACGACAGGGACATGGCAAAAAAAAAATATTTTTATATATTTTTATTTGTTAGGTACATGAACGTAAAATTCATCAATCACCAAAAACAAGATGAAAACAACTAAATAAGGTCACAATTATAGTACAATAACTAACAAGTTAAAGATTTGAAGAATTAGATTTAGGTGTTTTATATTTTGGTGTTTTAAAGTTTTGAAATTTATAAATTTGACTCTGTTTAATACTTTTAATAATAACATTCCAACCTTGCCGTGTCCTAAAACGTGTCCAACTAATGAATATGCTTGTCCACAATGTGTCCGAGAAGTGTCCACTAAAAAAAATATCAACAAAAATATTGGACAGACCAATTGGCGTGTCCAACACGTGTCCCGGCGTGTCTGAGGAGTATATGTATCCGTCGTATGGCCGAAACGGATACGGTGCCTTAAACGGTGCTTCCGTGCTTTCTAGCTAACAGTTTATGTTTTGTAACGGCATTCCAAAATATGATACACTTCTATTCTAAAAGAGCTTCTATTCTAAAAGAGTGAATTTAGCGACCAATGTGATCTCAAATTTTTTTTCCTATTTATTTCCTTAAAGGTTACCTAAGGAAGAAAAAAAGTCAAATATAATGAACGAAAATTCTGGGAAAGTAAAGTTTTGACAAAACAATATAAAAAAAAAAGTGGCCATAATGTTCCTACAAATGTGTTTTTATATGATTAATTTGAAAAAATAGACTATATTTTATTGGATGTGATTTACACGTCTACCCTTATCATACCACATTTTAGAGCATGTGGCGTCTCACCTACCCTTTCCTGTTTCCCGCGTTCCAGGTAACATAGGGTTTTTCCTTATGTTTTTAGATATAGTTTCAAAAATTACATACGGACATATAGTCTTGTATTTATATGCATTGATTCACATTTTCGTACATAATTTGTATGCTTCCTGCTTTGACCTTGAATCTTCCTCTGTGCCTCCAAGTATAGGGCACAAAACTGGAGTTTCAGGCGAGTTCCCTTTCAAGGGAACACATACTTTTAGGATTTTAGACAAACATAAGGCCCGTTCTTACATTACTGTCATTGTTCTTGAAGAGTATTCTTTTGCTTAATCTGTATTTGGTCTTCCTTTATTTGACAATTGATGCAAGGACTTTGTATTATTGAATCCTATTGATGTTGACATCTGTATCTTCTTAGTTGACTATATTGCTTATGGATGGGAAAATGCATTAGCTAGACTTTGCATACATTAAACCAACTAGACTTTGGAAACCTGGGAAATGGGTGGTATATACACAAAATTTTGTTTGAAGTTTCTTTCCTTTCCTTTTTTCCTATTGTATAACTAATATTGTTTTAGGTGTCAATTAGGTTTTATTTCTCGTTTGAAATGGGGTGAAAACAATAACATTACTGAACAGTGCCTCAGCTTTTAAACGGCAATGGCTACTTACATACCTGGAAACTTGAATGGTCGACAATGTCAAGGACATAGCTGGATTTAATAGCCTAGAGTCGTTGTGTATTGTTTGATTAGAGCCTGAAGACATTGTTCACATGAATCATCAAGCATTTCATTAGCATAACATTCTGCTTTAAGCATCACTGCAAGTAGCTGAGAAATAGCATAGTCAGTTTCACAATATGGTGATTCCAAGAATAGATATCCAGCACTTCATACCAAAGCTAGAATTAGAAATGCCATGCTTGTTTTTCTTGCCTCTATTTTTATTTATTTTTGGTTTCTGGAGATGTGCAATTGGTGTATGATGCTCTATAAGGAAAAACTGTTATGAACTTCGACTACTAATCCACGATTTGTCTTCAACTCTATTTGTGATTCTAGAACGTTCAAGGTTATACATTTTTTGTTGTCTAATGCCGAAGTAACAGTTGACGCTAATCATGTGTTGTTGGTCATAAGTTCCTAAGCCTATTATTGTTCTGTTCAGTTGTTGGTCATCTAGCTTAGAGCTCTCTGTTTATTAGTGAATTTGATATCGATGTTATTATCTAGTGCAGCTTGTCAAATGCAATTAGTAATTGTTTTGTGCTTTCATGCCATCTTCTTTTATGCAATGTTTGTTTACAGAGAGATAGTCAATGGGCAAAATGGTTGCTCTTGTCAAGGGTTAAAGGACTCGAGTATGATTCATCATTCTGTAATGCTCGTTCGATTACCTCACGCAATTTAGTTCCTGGTAATAATCTGAGTCTACTGGAGATTGATGACATAATTCGTACTGTTGATGACATTGCGGAAGGAGGAGGAGAAATGGCAGCTTTAGCCACGTTAATGTATGCCCCAGTTCCAATCCAAGATTGCCTGAGCAGCAGTACTGTAAACAGACACTCCAGCTTCTCAGCTCAGTGCACGTTGGAAAACCTTAGGCCAGCACTTCAGCACTTCCCTACCCTGTGGCGTACACTTGTAGCAGCATGCTTTGGACAGGATACAACTTGCAATTTTTTGGGCCCTAAAACAAAATATGGTGACTTATTATATTCTTTTTTCTTACACTTCCCCTTTTCGTGGTCATGCCTGAAATAATTGTATAGTGTCCCCAGCTTTGATTGCTTTAAAGTTTTCATAGCCGCTAATAATTGTCTCTATATACAGTGTTTGGCAATTCTGATTTATCAGACTATCTAAATTGGCGTGAGAACATATTCTTCTCTACTGGACGCGATACTTCACTTCTACAAATGCTCCCATGCTGGTTTTCTAAGGCTCTGCGGAGGCTAATTCAGCTTTATGTTCAGGTTATTTGTGTTTTTTTTAAGTGACGCTGAACTTCCATCTTGTATTGTCTTCTTGGGAAAAAATTTCTTCTAGCTACTTTGTAGATCAAGAGGGTTATATACTGAACTTTGTGCTGGCCTGCCAGGCTAGTAAGTCTTGGTAAGGCAATTATTGTAATTCACGGGTGAAACAGTGCCTCCAGTAATCATCATCATCCTAATTTACCATTATCAATGCTCCTTTACTTTGTCATTGGTTGAAATTTGTTCTTTTACTTCAGGGTCCTCTTGGTTGGCAGTCACTAGCTGGTCTGCCTACAGGAGAATTTCCACACAGGGACATTGATTTTTTTGTTAATGCTGATGAACATTCTGAGATCAGTGCCATGTCCTGGGAAGCTGCTATACAGAAACATGTGGAGGGAACGTATGCTTCTTCGCTAGAGGTAGGGGAGCTCTTTTTCTTATAATATTTGATTAATGTTTGCACACTGTAGTTTTGAGATCAGTAGATCAGCTCTTGTGAATGCTTTATTACTTTGTTAAATTTTATTAGTGTCTACCTACACTATCTCCATGATCCCGAAGCTGAAATCCTCCCTTTCCTCTCTTTGGGATTGCATTTTGATATCTTATCTCAATGTTGTTGTAATATGGTTGCAAATGGAATTATATTTAAGTGTACATGGATAAGTGTGGGAAAGGTATGTACTGTACAAGACACTTCTACAAAATGGGTGACAGATTACTTTTGAGGACAGGAAATTCACTCATCCGATACTGAAATCTCTCTCTCTCTCTCTCTCACACACACACACACAGGAAAAGAAAGGGAGGAGAAATTTTTTGGAAGCATTTAGTTTAACTGTTTAGAGTATAATTGATAGATTTGAATTTTCTTGGCTTGGGATTCACAGTATTAGCATCATGCTTGCTCATATCAATATTCCTACTACCTTTTGTGGGTCTTCGGAATGTAATATTTCTACTTCATAGGCAATGATATGTGCAAATATGTTCAAATGCTTATGTTAGAGATTCACAACTGCCACCTGGTTGTCACTGAAGTCACCTTTCTGGTTTCATGACCTCCTCCTCTTATCTAGTTGCTTGATTGTCTTCAGGAAAGTGGACTTGGATTTGAGCACCATTTGCATCGTGGGCGAGCGTTGGCAGCTTTTAATCATGTTCTTGCTGATAGAGTTCAAAAGTTGAAACTGGAGAACACCCACAGAGGGCAAACTGGCACTTCAGTGCATGGGCAAACAAATGTTCGAGCAGATGTGCAAACACTTCTTGCGCCTATAACACAAAGTGAAGAGTCTCTTCTTTCATCTGTAGGGTCACTTCTCATTTTGATTTACACTTGGAAGGGATTGAAATTTGCTTATATAGAAATGCATTATTACGGTTGCCTTAATACATTAACTGCTTATGTTTACTTGGATACCTATGTCATAGATGTTTTTGAGATAACTATTTTTCGGAATTGCAGAAACATAAACATGTTTGATAAATGCAATTAAATATTTATTTATTTATTTACTCTTGTTTTTGTTTTTTTTTTGTTTTTTTGTGTTTTTTTTTTTTTTTTTTTTTTTTTGGGGGGGGGGGGGGGGGGGGGGGGGGGTGGGGCGGGGGGGGGGGGGGGGGGGGGGGGGGGGGGGGGGGGGGGGCGCATTGCATGTTTGGGTATTTGGCGGTGATGCTGACTGTATCAAGGGTAGATATAACAGCGTCAATATTGGGCACAATGGTGGCAATGTTGTAGTGGATGTGGGTCATCTAAGAATCACGAATACTTCTAAGAAGGTGACATATCCGTGTCAGACACCGACACTCGTTGCATGCTCCCTCGACACATGTTGGATATGCGTCCAAAGGTGTAATTTTTTAGAATTGAACATGCTTATAACACTTGAACTACACACGTCCCTTTTTTAAACACATGAAACACGTTACAAGATTGATGAAAATATCTTGGATCTAATTGTAAAAACAAATGTGGATTTATACCTAATTTAATATTTAGGATATGGAATACGTGGTTTTAATTTTAAAACAATTTTTTCCTTGTTTAAAATATTTATATATAGCACATATAGAAAATACAAAATATATATTTTTGCTATATCTCCTCTATGTTTGTCCTGCATTTTTTGGAAAATCAGCGTGTCCGTGTTGTGTCCTGTTGTGTTCATGTTACGTGTCCATGTTTGTTCTGTGCTTCCTGGTGGGTTATTAAAACATAAGCAAATCCATGTGGATATGATTCTAAACTTTTTTTTTTCTTTTTTTTTTTTTGTATAGGACGATTCTAACCTACTTGCAATGTTTATTACTATATGGCATGGACTTTTCTAAATTTTATGAAGTATCTTTTCGGACACTTGACATATAAACTCCAACACTGGAGTAAATGGGCCTAGATATGTGTTCGACATGCATTGTAGGACATTCACCTAGCAAAAATATTTAGTAATTAGAGTTGACTATGTCAATATGCATAAAATTTTCATATTATACATGAAATACTCTATAGCACATTGTAAATACTATTTTATCTAGTAAAATAAAATAAGTATATTAAGAAATATGAATATTTTTCTGTTTCTATGTCCTTGGACATGAGAATTATATGAATCCGGCACTTATACATATACCCTCACCTGACATCTGTACATGAGTCTATGTAATGTAGGTTCATAACTTTAGTGCATGTAAATTGGAAAGGGATGGGTATGATTTGTTAACTGTAGAATGTTGTTCATTGGCACGGGCTTGTTATGGTTGTTTAATGTCTAGTTTGTCAAAATTTAATCATCTACCATGAATGCACTACTTCCCCCCTTTGGGGGGGGCGGCTCTTCAGGAAACCCCCTTATCTCCTTCCTGTGGCTGTAACTAGCGCTCAAGGCTCCTACTTACAGCAAGGTCTGAGAGAGTTAGTAGGTAAGCAGCCTTAACCCCAATCAAGGAACAAAATTTCTATTTGTTTCTCTCAAAACAGTTGAAATGTTTTCATTTTGTAAGAGATTGAAAAGAAACATCGCAGGAATAACAAAATTCTATTGTTTCCATCAATACACATTGGAACACAGAGAAATGCACCAAAACACAGCCCTATATTCCGAAATAGTAAGTTGTGTCAACACGAATTTAGAACTTTTCACAAATGTTTTACAATTTTTATTGAGAAAAATACAAAAAAATGTATTTTACTAAATTAATATTTGTCACTTTTGAAATGTTTCTAAAACATCCCCAAACGTTTCTGAAACATTTCCGTTTCCGTGCTAGTTAAAACATCATACCGAAACAAAATTTTGATCCTTGCCCCCAATTAAATTTGAAGAATTTGTTTTTTGGTTTCAATTTCTTCTTTTTCCTTATAAATAGGAATATTGAGGGTAAAAAAAAGGAAGAATTTTTTTTTTTTTACCACTGCATTTTGTGTTTGAGAACAAAAGTATGTCACATATTGGATTGCACCATTTGGCTCAGATCTGGACGTTTAGTTAGAAGTGTTATAGTCAATATATGTTGCATATACATGATGCAGATTTTGTTGGATTTTAACAGTAGAATCTATATCCTTTCTGTTTACATGTTCATAAAAGCTAGTTCCATTCCAAGAATCAGAACTTGGATTGGGTTGGGTTGGGGTGGGGTGCTAAACCCCAAGACCTTTAGATTGTTAGGGTTGGGTGCTAATCTCATAGAGTTTAGAGTCCTATGTCTCAAGTCTACACAATTTGGCTGTAATAGTGATACAAGAAAGTAAAATGATGTTATGGCGTAAAAAACTCAGTACAGGCTAGGGCAGATGATGAAACAGATTCATATGTACTTTATTGGTATCTAAGTACTTTAATGCGAACCTGCAATATATCAACTATGATAAAATTGGTCTTTGGCAGCGTCCGCTTGTGGCATGTAGTAGTTTATGAATCTTAAGATGTGTGGTGACAGGTGTGTTGACACTGGTAGTCTGTGGCTGTGGTATGGTGCGGTGTTAAGGTGGCGGTGACAGTGATTGAAGTGGAAGACGTGATGCTGTTCTGGGTTGTGTGACTTGGTTAACCACTCTTTAGTAGCGACCTTGTGGTGTTTACAAGCCATTGGATTTGGCAAGTCGACTGATGTACATGGCAACAAAACAATGGTATGCACAGAAGACATAGTAAGTGGGCAATGGTGAAAGCTGGAGTATAATAGTGGCCAGGTGTTGGTCGTGGCACTGGCAATGGTGATGGCATGGTTATTGGCTGATATGCGAGGAAATGGTGGTGATGATTTGGTTTTGGTTGTATCACCCTTTATGTTGAACAAAGGAGCATGAGCTGCCCGCATCTCATTTTTCCATCCCCCCCATCCCTCCCACACTTCTTTTCTTCTTTGTGCTTTCTTCTAGTGCTACTAATTGAACCTTGTTTCTGTGAAACTAAAAATGGAACCAAAGCGTTAAACATGTTTTTCAGTTTACTACTTGTATTTTCCTTATTATCTTTTACAATACAGATACAAGGACTGTTAAATGAACTTAAATGGATTTACTTATTCCAAAAAAAAAAAAGAACTTAAATGAATTTGTTGATAGTCATTAAATTTGTAGAATCCACAGAACTTTGTTCCTAATTGTTTGACTATCTGGTCAATAACTATCAATTTATTTCCTTTGTACCTTGGTTGTCTAATCACAGGGGTCTTTAACACCTCATCTCCAATCACAGCTATATAATGAACAGATAAATAATTTGTAATAAAATATGGGCCTCTTTTTTTTCAAACATGCCTGTTGAATACGCATCAAACAATATGTTGTGTCCTGTACCCTTTATCATAGGTTGTAATGCAACCAGAAGAATCCATATTCTAGTTTTTATGTGGGCTGGGAGCTCGTGGGAATTACATGTTAGGATTTATTTTATTCTGTCGTGATGCTTATCTGAAAACTTTGTCTGTTAATATTTAGGTCGTGCCGCTTGCTATCATGCATTTTGGGAATTCTGTGTTAGTGGCTTCATGTGCTTTTCTCTTGGAGCTATGTGGTTTATCAGCCGATATGCTCAGAATAGACATTGCTGCTTTAAGGCGGATATCTACTTTCTACAAGTCCAGTGATTATGCTGATCATTATAGACAACTTTCACCCAAGGGATCAGCATTTCATTCCTTATCCCACGAAGGTGATATTACAGATTCTCTTGCTCGAGCATTGTCAGATGATTATCTGCACCATGACAGTCCTGGTGTCATAAAAAAAAAAGGAAATTCAAATGCCATTACTAATAGACAACCCTGCCGAGCTCTCATGCTTGTGCTGCAGCATTTGGAAAAGGTGAGTCTTCCATTGTTGTCTGATGGGAAGACATGTGGTTCTTGGTTATTGAGCGGCAATGGTGATGGAGCTGAGTTAAGGTCTCAGCAAAAAATTGCAAGTCAGCACTGGAATTTGGTTACAGTTTTTTGTCAGATGCATCAGATTTCTTTGAGTTCCAAATACCTTGCTGTATTAGCAAGAGGCAATGACTGGGTATGGCTTTATTGATTTTCTCAACCTTTTGGAATAGATAAAACTCTTCTTAGACTTTGAAGTTCAAAGTTGCATTTTCTTCTGTCAGGTTGGATTTCTTTCAGAAGCTCAGGTTGGGGGATATTCTTTTGAGACAGTTGTCCAAGTTGTGAGCCTCACTTCCCTTTATCTAAGTTTTCCCGCTTTATTTATTTTTTATTTCAACCACATAAATGAGCTAGTTAATTGCTCTTACGTTTATTTTATCTGTCATGATTCAGGCATCTAAGGAGTTCAGTGATCCTCGTCTAAGAATTCACATATTAACAGTTTTGAAAGGCATGCAGTCCAGGAAAAAAGTTAGCTCTTCATCAAACTCGGATAGTACTGAAAAAAGAAGTGAAACGTCCTTTATAGATGAGAACACTTATATCCCTGTTGAACTCTTTGGAATTCTAGCAGACTGTGAGAAGCAGAAAAATCCTGGAGAGGCCCTCCTGTTAAAAGCAAAGGATATGTGTTGGTCCATTTTGGCAATGATTGCATCATGCTTTCCGGATGTGTCTCCATTATCCTGCCTAACCGTGTGGCTGGAAATCACTGCGGCAAGGTTGCTATCAGTTTTTCCTGATAAACACAGATTCATGCTCTTTATAGTGTTATGCTTTCCCAAGTGTGACATATTTTAGCTTTTGTACGTGTCATTTTGGGTGGAGTTCTCTTATCCACTTTCGTATTCCATCACTATTCCCAATATTTTTGTATTCTCTTTTCAGGGAAACGTCGTCCATCAAAGTGAACGACATTGCCTCCCAGATCGCAAATAATGTCACAGCAGCTGTGGAAGCTACTAATTCCCTGCCTGCAAATGCTAGGGCGCTTACATTTCATTACAACCGGAGAAATCCGAAACGTAGGCGGCTTATGGAACCCATGTCAATGGATCCCTTGGCTTATACAGTATCTGACGTTTCTGTTGGTAGTGGAAAAATATTTGCTGCCCAGGGCGTCATTACTGAAGAGGAGAGTAAAAAACAAGCTGGTGAACATGTTCAAGTTTCAACTGATTCTGATGAAGTGCCTGTTTCCCTGTCGAAGATGGTTGCTGTGCTTTGTGAACAGCGCCTATTTCTCCCTCTGCTAAGGGCTTTTGAGATATTCCTTCCATCATGTTCGCTCTTACCTTTTATCCGTGCTCTTCAGGTTTGTTGTCACGAGATAAAACTTTGAGAATCTAGCCATGGTATTCTTTGTAGGACCTGTTTAAAATTGCTTATAAAGCAAGCTTTACAAGTTGTCTGTGTGGCTATTCATGTTGGAGAGAACTCTCTTTTTTTGATAGGGTTTCTACTTTAAGAACAAAACATCACTCCCATGATCCCATCCTGTCGTCCTTTATCTCTATAGCTTATTCATACTGGTACTAACCACTCAAATCATCATATAGTCTGCAAAATGTACATGTACCTTTGCACTAACTTAAAGTAAACTCCCTCGGGTTGTATTACATAAGAAAATTTTGGTCAATAATCATTATCTCATGGTTCTTTTTTAAATAACTATTTTTTTTTGGTTTTGGGGTGGGGTGGGGGATTGGTATGTGCTGTGTGTTTGTCATGACCTATGTATTTCTTCTTCTATGTTTTCAGTCATTTGCCACATTATGGTTTTCATTTACCTTTACTTTTTAGCTAGGAAGCATGGACACTCCGTTTAAGGTGTTATATGCATGTTGGACACGTATCGGGCACACATACTCCTTGGATACACCAGGACACATGTTGGACAAGCCAATTGGCATGTCTAATATTTTTTTTGGTGGACACTTGCCGGAATTATCGGGTACACACGTGTCCCTTACTTGGACATGTTTTGGGACACGGCGGGATTGAAATGTTGTTAAAAGTATTAGATGAAATCGAATTTATAAATTTCAAAACTTTAAAACACCAAAACATAAAACACTCACATCCAATTCTTCAAATCCTTAACTTTTAGTTGTGTATTATAATTGTGAACTTGGTTAGTTTACATCTTATTTTTAGTGGTCTATGGATTTTACATTCCTAACATAGCAAATAAAAATATATAAAAATATTTCTTTTGCCGTATACCCGTCGTGTTTGTGTCCTCAATTTTTTAAAAATGCCGTGTCCCGTGTCTGTAACTGTGTTCGTGTCCATATCCGTATCCGTTCTTCTTAGCCTGTGACATTGTGTTTTTCTTATCCAGAAATTACTTTGGTGGTTTGTGTGTCAATTTTATCAATATGCTTTCATGTTAATGGAGGCATAATCAGCAATGTTGAGTTATATGCCATGTAAAGGACTAGAGATGACCCGTGGCTACGGCACTCTCCAGTAAAATTTAAGCATATATTTACTCATAAAACTAAAGAACATCAAACAAAAAACATAAGTTTCAACTTTTATCTAATTTTCACTAAGAAAAAATAAAATTTCCTTTTACTGAGCCTTAAAAATTAGATTATACCTGAAATGTTGAATATTTGCATCCCTAATAAATTAAAAGAATTAGATTGATGCAGGGGAAGTCTGACTTATCTATCATCCCAGTATAATGTCATGCAAGGTTCAGACCTCTTTTTTTTTTTTTTTTTAATTTTTGTCAGTGGAGCGAAAAAAATATATATATACCTAATGTATTATGCCAACTCATAATGTATACCAAAGCATGCCTATAAGAGATTAACATATGCATACATATGTACATTAAAAAAAGAAGAAAAATTAATTAATGTGCACCCAATTTTGCAAGATATTCTAAATTTGTAAAAACAACAAAATCATTGACAAGTAATAAACTAACATAAAATCAAATCAAGAAAACTATTTCTAGAGGTCAGATTGAATTTCCAAATGGATTGCAAATACAAATATTGCTCATATTTTTAAAACAGGACAACTACTTGTCCCATCGCAATCTTTTCCCATTAGTAGATGAAGAGTAAGATAAGTTCCTTTGCTATGCATCCTCTCCGCGGGCAAGCTAAGGTCCTCATTGCCAAGATAGAAAGTACTCTGTAAATACACAATATTAAGGCAAAAAATATTTGGAGGCAAGAAAGCGCAAAACTCAAAAAAAAAAAAAAAAAAAGTTGTAAGGAAGAAGAAAATTACCCAGAATCTTCAATACCACCAAAACCCCAAAAGAGACATCAATTTAAGAGTACCGCATAAATAATAACCAAAGAAAAAAAATTTTAGAGAGAAAAACAGAGAGAGAGAGAGAGGAACCAACGATACGGTGTTAAGTCATGCTTGTTCCACTCCATCATTCACCTTAGCTCATCGGTCCCAAACACAACAGTCCTCACTACCCACAACAATCTCATTTTGGTTGCTGCAAATTTTAAACCCACCCCTTTTAGTGCCCGGTGGTTTTGGGTTGGTACCATGGGTGCCCATGTAGTTTTGTGAGAGAGGGAGTTGGCTGCTGAGGTGGTGGTGGAAGATGAGTTACATGGTGTGTTAAGATGGGTCTCTAGTGTGAGAGAGGAGAAAGGATGGGGCCATGATAGTTCCATGGCTTCCGCCTGTAAGATTTTTGTACTTCCACCACCGCGTTTGGTGGTGATGTGCCCTGGCGCCATGGTGAGAGATGGAGATCAGGTGGGTGGGCTGGTGTGAGAGAGGAAAAAGGTGGTGCTAAGGTGATGGCAACTGGTGATCGAAGGCCTGGCGGTGAAGATGTAAGAGAGAGGAATGGAAGGTGTGTTTTAGTGTGAGAGAGGAGTGGAGGGTGTGCTCTGGGTTGTTTAGAGAAAACGAAAAAAAAAAGAGATTCAAAATTGTCTTGTGGTCAACGTGTGAGAGAGACAGAGGACAAGGAAAATATAAATGAGAGAAAAAAAAAATAGAGTACGTGTAAGCATTCAAAATTGTCTGTTTGAAACTGATTTTGTGGAGCGCATAGAGTACCTGACAACCTGTCACTTTAGCTTTTACTTCTTCAATGAAATCAGCCCTCCGCTCATGCATCCCAATCCCCAAATCTCTTTGCAATGCTCCATTGATTTGATGTTTCAATCTCCAACTGGAAGGTTTCTTTTCGATTTTGGTGCATTGTAACGTTAGAGACTGAAGGAAAAAAGTGAAAGACGGATTGGGACCCACCGACCATTTTAGGTGGGATTTGGAGATAAAGTTGAAGATGAAAAATTCATCTGAACCGTTGAATTGAAACAAAATTAAATCTCTGCCGTTCTTACAAAATGTATCTTACATGAAAAACAACTCATGGGACTCACTTGACTTGTTTGGGCGGGATTTGAGTTTGGGACAAAATGTTCAATTGATCTCAACCATTGAAGGCAATCCAAAACTAAATTTGAGCCATCGGATACAAATGTGAGGGAGACATTTTCAAAAAAAAGTTGTATTTTATTATATAGATTTGGTGTGTGGAAGGCTTGCAAAAAATTCAAATTTCGAGAATGTTTTCTTAGCTGCTGTCATAAAAAAAAAAAATTTTGCATATAACTTGTTTTGGAAGTATTTTTCTTGAGATAAAGATGTTTCAGCTTAGTAGGTTGAGTGAAATTTAGATTTGTTTTCTTTTGAACTTGTTTTGGTTGGGGTCTTCAAATGTAAACTTGAATTTGTTCTCCATTTTTCAGGCATTTTCACAAATGCGTCTATCGGAAGCTTCTGCGCATTTGGGATCCTTTTCTGCCAGAATTAAGGAAGAGCCTGCTCATATACAAACAAACCTAGCAATAGGACAGATTGCGACTTCGTGGATAAGTTCCACTGCTGTGAAAGCTGCAGATGCAATACTTTCAACATGTCCATCACCATATGAAAAAAGATGTTTATTGCAACTTCTTTCAGCAACTGACTTTGGTGATGGAGGATCTGCTGCAGCATATTATCGACGACTTTATTGGAAAATTAATTTAGCTGAGCCTTCATTACGCATAGACGATGGTCTACACCTAGGGAGTGAGACTCTGGATGATGCTTCACTTTTAACAGCATTAGAAAAGAATGGGCACTGGGAACAGGCCCGCAATTGGGCCAGGCAGTTGGAGGCCAATGGTGGACCTTGGAAGTCTGCTGTCCACCATGTTACTGAAACACAGGTACAATGTTTACCATTTCACCCCTGTTTATTGTTATGCTGTTGGATAAAGATTGTCAACCCTCATTATGGGAAGGTCAACACTAAAAGATACAGTATCAGTCTGTTATTATCTCCATGGGTGACTATTCTAATTAAAGATTGTTTAGCATTTTGTACTCGGAACTTTAGAGGATTGAGGCCTTCAGCATCTACAGAGCAGGCCAAGCCAGATTTAAAATATTTGCTACTTGCATATATCAGTCAAATACTGCTTACTCTTAATCTCTTGTTCTGCCACAAAGGGTTCTTTTGCCCTATGCTTTTAATCTCAAAAACAGGCCACATTTTGAGGCCTGTAGAGATATTTCTAATGAATTACTAGCTTAGTCTTTACAATAATCCTATCTTTTGGGCAATTCCCTTCTGCACAGGTTTTAGCTTTAAATTGTTTTTTCTCTATTATTTTATATGTACCCTGTCTGATGCTAAAGTGTTGTGTTTGCACTATGTCTATTATGGCATTGCAAATTTGCAATTGATATTTTAACCTGATGTATGTGCAAAAGTTAACCTTATTTGTGCACTATGTCTCCATTATGGCATGGTTTTGCACTCTCGTACACGGTAAGGGACCTTGTATTTCGTGTAGAGGTCTAAGGCGGATATTTTCAGCTCATAGGTTTCGCTGTTTCGGTTAGAGAAAGTTGTATTTGCAGATGACTCAACAACAATGAAAAATAGATGGAGGAGGAAAAGAAGAAGAGGGAGAAGAAAGAAAAGGAAAAATAATTAGGGCTGAATGATAGAGCATATCATCTGTGCTTTCTATATTATTATTCATGTAAGGAGCATATTACACTTTCCCCTAAACTACAATTACCACATAATACCAAACACTCCCCCCTGCTGGTGCGAAAATATTGCACTTGCCCAGCTTGCACAAAAATGGTATGGAAACTCTTGTTAGGCTGTCCTTTAGGAAAATTGTCAGCAATTTGATCATCTGTCTTAACAAAGGCTGTATAAACTACTCCAGCAGTCAGCTTCTCCTTGATAAAATGCTGATCCTCTTCGCTTTGTTTTGTTCTGTCATGTTGCACTGGGTTGAGCATTGTTTATGGCAACTTATTGGATCATTTGAATCAAATCGCAGCTCTTTCGCCGTAATCTTTAATCCCAAGACTTCACATATCACATGAGCCATTGTTGTAAACTGTGCTTCAGTGCTGGACCTAGCAACCATTGACTATTTCTTACTACGCCAAGTAACAACGTCACCACCCAGAAATATAGCATAGCCTGATGTGTATCTCCTATCATCAATGGAACCTGCCGCCCAATCAACTTTTGTATATGACTCAATCCTCAAATGATCATGTCGAGACAACAAGAGACCTTTTCCTGGAGATGACATCAAGTCCCGAAGGATTCTAATAACTGCTTCAAGCTGCGATGAACGTGGAGCATGCATGAATTGACTTACTACACTTAACTGCATAGGCTATATTAGGCTGTGTACGAGATAAATAGATAAGGTTTCACACAAGCCTGCAGTACTGTATCTTTCAATGTCTTCTGAACTGTTCTCTGCTTCTCCACTCACTTTGTGATTTAGATCTATTAGTGTATCTGCAGGTCTACATCTCAACATACTTGTTTCCTCCAAAATCTAATACACAGTTTCTTTGAGAAATAAAAATACCGTAATATGACGATCCAAAGAACGCATTTAAGACTTCCTTGGCAAGATGAGATTTCAAATTCTGCATCTCTTCAGTATCATTACCCATCATTATTATGTCATCAAAATAGATAATAAGAATAGTAAGCTTACTCTTCATATGCTTAATGAAAAAAGTATGGTTATCTTGACTTTGCTTATACCCATACTTCTGCATAGCTCGGTTAAATCTCTCATACCAAGCCCTTAGAGACTAGTTCAACCCATATAGTGCTTTCTTTAGCTGACACACTTTGCTATCAGTAGAAGATATAAAAGCTAGAGGAACATCCATGTAGACTTCCTTGTCCAAGTCTCTATGAAGAAAAATATTTCTTACGTCAAATTGCTAGAGAGGCCATTCAAGATTCGCTACCAAGGAAAGCAGAACTCGAATGGAGTTCATCTTTGCTACTGGGGCAAAGGTTTCTTGATAATTAGTACCATAAGTTTAAGTGAAACCTTTAGCAACCAATCTAGCTTTATACCTCTCCATTGGTCCACCTGCTTTATGCTTTGCTGTGACCACCCATTTACATCCAATAATCTTCTTTTCCTTTGGAAGAGTCACAAGATCCCACATATCATTTTTTTGAAGAGCTCTCATCTCCTCTTCTGTGGCCTCTTTCCACTTTGGATGTGCTCGTGCCTCCTTCGAACCCCCCCTTGGGACATATACAGAAGACAACAAAGACACAAAAGCACGATAGAAGGGTGAAAGAACTGATGAGATATAAAATTAGAAATAGCGTGTTGAGTACAAGAATGAACTCCCTTATGGAATGCAATGGGGAGTTCAAAATCATCAATAACTGAAGTAGTAGAAGGGAAGGAAGGATTTGTATTATTACCTGGATTAGAAGAATCCAATTGGCAGGAGTCTTGTGAAGGGTGAGTGGTCTCTAGAGTAGGGTAAGATGTTGCATTCTAATGTCTTCTTGAGTAAACTCGCAACTCTTTACCACATCCTCCCTCCAAGGACCCCTTACTACGCTTTTCTTCTTCACTAGACTAACTTTCTTTCAAGTAGAGGAATAGGTTGAAGCATCAAGAACATCTCTTCACTCACATTCTCCCCTTGAAGAGAAGTCCTTAAATCATAAAATTATGCCATTGATTCAAAGAATAGGAAATCCATAGAAACAAATTTCTCTGTTGGAGGATGGTAACACAGTAACACTTTTATCCCTTTTGCTTGGGTGAATACCTAAAACTACACATATTAATGCTTTGGGATCAAGTATACTTCGGGCCTGACCATGGATGTGAACATAACAAACACAACCAAACATTCGAGGAGGAATAGAAAATAATGAAGAGGAAGAAGATAACATCTCTAAAGGAGCTTTGAAATTCAACGCTCTAGAAGGCACCCTATTTATGAGATATGCTGATGTTAGAACTGCATCTCCCCAATATGGCATAGGAAAACTCGTGGAAAACCTTAATGCTTGGCTGACCTTAAGCAAGTGACTATTCTTTCTCTCAGTTATCCCATTTTGTTTTGGAGTACCAACACGTGTGGTTTGGTGAAGAATCCCATTTTCCTTGAGATAAAACAAGTATTCATCTTCAATATAATTTATCCCATTGTCAGACCGAAGCACTTTAGTTTTCGTATCAAATTGTGTGGAAACCATAGTATGAAATTTTTTAGAACAATTACACACTTCCCCTTTTTCACACATGAAATTGATGGAAGTATCAAATCATCTATATCTGTACAAGGAGGACCCCACAGATCAGTATGGACAATAGCAAAAGGTGTAACACTTATTCATATTGGGAGAAAACGAAGCACGACTATGTTTTGTGAGTTCACACACTGCACAATTAAACTGAAAATTATTAGACGTAGAAGCAAAGGTAGGGAACATCCTTTCTAACAAAGGAAAAGATGGGTGGCCTAATCTATGATGCCAACAGATCAATTGTTCAGTGTTTGAGATAGCACCACAACTTTATGAATGATCGGCTTGCTAAACTCCAATAGAACGAAATGATGGAGGATCCAAAAAGTACAGGACATCCCTCTCACTACCACTAGTCAATCTTCTCTTCATCTTCAAGTCTTGCAAGACACAATGAGATGGATAGAAGCTCACACTACAATTCACTGATTTCGTTATATTACTAACTAATGAAAGATTAGTTGAAAACTTTGAAACATGCAAGACTGAAGAAAGAGTTATAGAAGGAGTAACTGAGATTGAACCTTATCCAGAATTCAGGATAAAGATCCATCAGCAATCCAAACTCTCTCTCTATCTGAGCAAGTGTTTTAGGATTAGAATAAAGTGGATATACCGGTCATGTGATCTAATGCTCCTGAATCAATGAGGAGGACTCGAGGAAGGAAAAAAAATCGCACTACAAGCAATGGAGGCAGGAGTGGAAAAGTACATCTTCATCTGGGCCATAAGATGCCTAATTGACTCGATTTCTTGTCTTGACTGAGTTACATGGTTAGAAATAGAAGATACGGATGAACTAGCTCTCAAATCAACTGAAGTAGTGTGATGAGCATGAGGCTTGATAGCTCCCCCTGGTGTCCACCCCTACATCTTGAAGGGTGGCCAAAAATTTTCCAACAATTCTGTCTAGTTTGCCTTCTCTTCCCACAATAATCACATAAAAGCTTGTCCTTGGTCATCGGAATTCATTTCACCAAATCAGGCTATTTCATCGGTCCCACTCCCCCTTTATTATTTCTCTGAGAAGCAGCAGCAGCTTGAGCAGATCTCTCCTGAGGAACAGAATGAAGCATAGCACATCTCCTGCTCTCCTCCCCTTGAATATAGGCATACACCTGATTAAGTAAAGGCAATGGCTCTCTTCCTAGTACTTGGACCCAAATAGGATCATACTCTGAATCGAAACCAGCTAAGAAATCAAATATACTTTCTTGCTCAATCATCTTTTTGAACTTTTATGCACCTGCTGAACATTCAGCTTGGAAGCTTTGGTAATAATCTAACTCCTCCCACATTCTACTTAATTTAGCAAAATACGTGGCCAAGGGCATATCATCTTGCCTTGTCTCATGGATTGTTTGCTTAAATCATAAATCTGAGCTGTATTTCCTATTTTAGAATAAGTTTGGGCAGCTGTATAAGGAAAAGAGATAGCCACTACAACTCTCAGGCTGCGTTGAGTGTAAAAGCCAAGACGTAATAGGAGAGTTCTCCTCATCCCACTTGTCCCATAGGGTATCATCAGGTTTAGGCTCTTTAGTTTTCCCGTTTATATGGCCCATTCTTCTCTTGCTTTTAATAAACCGTAGACTGGATTGGGACCAAACAAGATAATTGCTAACATTCAGCTTTTTAGTGGTAATCAGTAGAGTAGGGTTATCATTTAGACCCAATTTTCCACCACTCGTACTACTAGTGACTTGACTTACCTCAGACGTGGTTCTAATCAAGTCCCAAACCACGGGAAGAATGTAGCAGGGAAGCTCACAGCACTTGGCAATGAAAACAGAAAACAAGGCAAACTCAACTTAAACCCAGCAAGTATGAGTGCTGGTACAACAGCAACAAACCCAAAAAACTGACCTGGAAGTAACGATCTAACAGCCAATTTGCCATATAACATGCAAAAAAAAAAAAAAAAAAACTCATTTTTAATCAACAAACTCACCAAGGATTGGATGCAGTATAAAAAACTACCTTCTGTGATGAAATATTTTGGAATAAACTCTGTTATTGCATCTGAAACAGCCAATCCCAGGGACAAAATCAAATCTGTCTCTGCCAGAAAGTGGCATTATAACCCTAGCAATCAAATTCTGAATTTGACGAAGTTTTACCAGATGACTGAGGGGCCTGAGGCGCACCCACTGGTGGTGTCAGATCGTGATGACAAGAGCATGTGAGCAAAAAACCTTAGATGCAATAGATGTGGCGCTGCTTTGTCTCTTCTCTGCTCTGATACCAAGTTGTCTTTGTAGATAAATCAACGACAATGAAAAATAGATGGAGGAAAAGAAGAAGAGGAAGAAGAAAGAAAAGGGTAAATAATTAGGGCTGAATGAGAGAGTGTATCATCTTTACTCTATATATTATTTATATTGGGAGCATATTACAAAAATACCCCTTCCACTAAACTACAATTAGCACATAATACCCAACAGAGAAGAAAGGTATACAGCTCAGAGGTTTTGACTTGCATGACTGAACTGGTTTCATGGACTATGGAGCTTTTCCAATATAAAGGTACCTTTTAATCACATTTGAAGGTGTTTTGTGTTCAGTGGAAATGAATATTGGAACTAACTACATAATCTAGCTGATAAACGTAGATGGGGTAGTTGGCTAATAAACTCTTTATTTTTTATTTTTTTTAATTGGAACAGCAATCTGTTCTTTTGAGTTGCTTCAACATCTTCACCAGTTAGAAGGGTAGCTAAATAGTTGTGCTAAATCAAGTTACACTGAAAAAATATAGGAAAATGTCATTATTTAATGCTGGCCCATCTGTGGGGTGCTGGAAGAGGTGGACTGCGTACACACCTAATTTCCAGTTTGTTTTGCAGATAGTGGTTGCCCTGAGAGTTGAACCTGCTTAACAAGGGATGCATAAGAACATGGAAATATAGTATGAACCTGCTTAACAGGGGATGCATAAGAACATGGAAATATAGTATGTAATTATGTGGGTCCTGGGTGACCTCAATCAACTGGATGACTAGAAATACAGAGAAGAAATCTTTTGTTTTTTTGGTTCTGATAATTACAGGGGAAATCTATGAATTTATAGTCATGTTTATGTACATTATACACAACTTACTGAAGCCATGCGTTATCTTATCATAGAATAAAATATCCATGTTATATCTGTATTTTCAAAATCTTGATATGTTGATGTTATCCATATTATTTTATAATTTGATGTTAGTTTCTGTAATTTATACCAATCCATATCAACGTTTTGCAATATATCCATCGATTTATTCTTATTTTTGATGTTGTGATGTATCTGTTTTGTCGATATCTACATGATTCTCTTTAGTTTAGGTTCATTACAGCAGTTGTTAGTTTACCTTCTTTATCAGTTAATTCAGTATCCTCTTTAAATATTAGGTTATCATGCTTTTCTCTCTCAAATTTTTTTCCTCCAACCACTTTATAGATTCATTTTCCTCCCCCCCCCCCCCCCCCCCCAAAAAAAAAAAAAAACTCCGCTCTCTCGTTTTTGGCCTTCCTTTTGCGACTGTAGCCCCTTCAACCTAAACCAGATTAGTCCTCCTTACTAGTGCAGTCATTTTTCTTTGTTGTGTATGCCTAAATAATGTATAATGAATTTCCCTCATCTTGCCCTTTACCAACTACAGCCGCTCAAAAAGTGGATTGATTTGTTATTTATCTTTTCTTTTCTTTTTTTAAATCCCTAATCTGTCTTCATAAACCTCATTTAAGCTGCATTCACTTTCTGGAAATGATGTCTTTTTTATTGTCAAGCGTTTTTTAGCTGAAAATGTAAGTGGCTTATAGTCAGCCTTGTTGTAAGACTCTATTTAATCCATCACACTTCAATTTCATGGATAAACTCCTCTCTAATCTCCTTTTGACGTTGAACAATTAAAGATGATGAAACTGGCTACTTTGTTTAAATTTTAGCCATCTATCTTCACTGCCTCCTCACTTCTATTATGTCTATTCTAAAGTACTTCAGATTCTTTAGGTATTTCTTCTTGGTTAATTACACTTGATATCTATATTTGCCACCTAAAACTATGTTATTGGTATTGTTACTATTTGGTATGTAGGCTGTAAATGTATGATTTTTCTGTGTAGAGCTATGTTTGATATACGAAAAATTCGAGGATATATCTTGCGTATGCTAATGCCAACTCTCTCTCTCTCTCTCCTCCTAGGCTGAGTCCATGGTGGCAGAGTGGAAGGAGTTTCTTTGGGATGTCTCAGAAGAGAGGGCTGCTTTATGGGGCCACTGCCAAACACTGTTTGTCAGATATTCCTTCCCTGCGTTACAGGTAGTTTATTTTGGAACCACCAACAGTTAAATATCACAGTTTTTTTTTTCTCATTTTTATATTTATTTTTTGTATAGCTGCTGCTCCTTTTGCTATTACTTATTTGTTGGGATTTTCTGCTGTTATGTTTGCAGGCAGGATTATTTTTCCTTAAACATGCAGAAGCTGTGGAGAAAGATCTTCCAGCTAGGGAGCTTCATGAAATGTTGCTTCTTTCTCTACAATGGTTGAGCGGGATGATTACCCAGTCCAACCCGTAAGTAATTTTCACCCAAATTTGGGGTGCTGCTTCTTATATTGGAATAAATTTCCCTGTTAACTGGTGTGGTGAATTTATCAGAGTTTATCCATTGCATCTTCTGCGAGAGATCGAGACGAGAGTATGGCTCCTGGCAGTAGAATCAGAAGCTCAGGTGAAAAGTGAAGGAGACTTAACCTTAGCCAGTTCTAGTAGGGAACCTGGGACTGGAAAGAGTTCCAATATTATAGATCGGACTGCCAGCATTATAACAAAAATGGACAATCATATAAATGCAATAAAGATTAAAACTTCAGAGAGAAATGATGCGAGGGAAAATAACCAGATACCTCACAAGATTTCACCAGTTGTGGATGCTAGCTTTTTAACTAGTGTGGGAGGGAGTGCAAAGTCAAAACGTAGAGCCAAAGGCCTTGCACCATCAAGGCGGCCTTTAATGGATGCAACAGAGAAAAGTACTGATTCTGAGGATGGTTTTGCTGCTCTCAGTTGCAGAAATGATTTGCATTTGCAAGATGAAAACTTCAGAATAGAAGCATCCTTTTCAAGGTGGGAGGAAAGGGTTGGACCTGAAGAGCTGGAAAGAGCTGTTCTTGCTTTATTGGAGTTTGGGCAAATAACAGCTGCAAAACAACTTCAGAATAAGCTGTCTCCAGCGCACATACCTCCTGAATTTGTACTTGTAGACACCGCTTTAAAGCTTGCAGCTATCTCAACTCCCAGTAATGAAGTATCCATTTCAATGCTGGATGAGGAAGTCCATTCTGTTATTCAGTCATACAATATATTGATCGACCACCATGTGGTGGACTCCCTGCAGGTCTGTTCAAAGCTCTTACATATTTTCTTTGACTCTAGTTATTTCTTTGTGTGTAAATAATACTGGGTGTTCAAGATGAAATGCAATGCTAGACAAAAGACCCCTTGTACAACAAACATATAATACCTCATGTGCCAATGATGTTAAAAGCAAAATAAACATCAGCATCTGCTTGGTTTCAGAACTACCTTTGCTTTGATCAGTTTCTATGTTATGGTTACAGACAGGTTATTTGTAAAGCATATTCTAAAATAAAAAATATCCACTTGCCTGTTCAGGGCTACTTGTGACTTGTTTCCTTCCATTGTTAATTGGTTTTCTACTTCCTGATGGATGCACTAAAATCGGTTATTAATACATTTTTTTAAGCTAATGTATTATTTTGTTGTGCAATTGTAGGTATTGGAGAGTTTAACTACTGCTTTCATGGAAGGTAGTGGACGTGGGTTATGCAATAGAATAATAGCAGTTGTAAAAGCTGCAAACATGTTAGGTCTTTCATTCTCAGAGGCATTTGATAAGCAGCCTATTGAACTGCTACAGCTGCTTTCTCTTAAAGCACAAGATTCCTTTGAGGAAGCAAATCTCCTGGTGCAAACTCATTCTATGCCAGCTGCTAGTATTGCTCAAGTTCTTGCAGAATCCTTTTTAAAGGTGCCTTTTTCTTTTTTTTTTTTAATCCCTAAATTTCATTTTAAAGGTGCACTTGTTCCCTCTGTAAATTTTATTTTACCTGCACATTGATGCTTTGAACTCATAGGGTCCTTGGCATTTGCATTGGGATAGCATATAGCTTCCAAGTAGGAGTAGAGAATAAATGGGCCAAGTGGCACCTCCTAAGTTGTCACATCAAGACCAGTCCAGAGTCAAACTTTGAACCAAAAGATTGTGTGCTTAAACTCAGCGTCCCCAAGTTGAGCTATATTGCCTCTTCGGCTTGGACAGATAAATCAACATTAGCAGCTTTGCTTGGATTAGTTGAAATGGAGAGTTGCATTTGCTTGTCATTTTGTATTTCAACTTAATTTCGTTAAAAAGAAGTAAGTCATTTTTTGTTTCATTGTTGACTCCAGGGTTTATTAGCTGCGCATCGTGGGGGATACATGGATTCTCAGAAGGAGGAAGGACCTGCTCCTCTACTGTGGAGATTCTCTGACTTCTTGAAGTGGGCAGAGCTTTGTCCGTCAGAACCAGAAATTGGCCATGCATTGATGCGTTTAGTGATCACCGGCCAAGAAATACCGCATGCCTGTGAGGTACAAATACGATCATTGCTGTTGTTACCCAGTGTGCCACAATGCTAAAATATTTTACAAAGGAGGACTAAATTGGACTCTTCTTTTTTTTTTGCTGGAAACTTCTATCAGTGGAATTAGTAAACATGATGCATTTGTTTTTTATTAGTAAACTTGATGCATGTTGTAGCTATTATTAACATAATTCAGTCGTCATCTTTTATTATATAATTTTATGGTCCCTGTTAACTAAATGGCCATACTGTTTGTTTAGTTTATGATACAAGATTATCACACTCTTACCATTGACAAAATGGTGAGCCCAATCAGATTTTATTTACCAGTGTAATATCATCAGCTTCTCAAAAAACTAAAAACAAAAGATGAATACATAGAGATTTAATTGTATATGTTTTGTTTCTTAGTGTTGTCAGTTCCTTTAGATGAGCTTATGTCTCTTGAAATATGACTTTCAGGTTGAGCTTCTTATTCTGTCACACCACTTCTACAAGTTGTCAGCTTGCCTTGATGGAGTTGATGTCCTTGTAGCCCTTGCAGCAACCAGGGTAGAAGCTTATGTCTCAGAGGGTGATTTTCCATGTTTGGCCCGCCTGATAACTGGAGTGGGAAACTTCCATGCCCTCAATTTCATTCTTGGAATTCTTATAGAAAGTGGTCAGCTGGATCTTCTCCTTCAAAAGTTTTCAGCTGCTGCAGACACAAATACTGGCACTGCTGAGGCTGTCAGAGGATTCCGCATGGCTGTTCTCACAACACTGAAGCAATTTAACCCAAATGATCTTGATGCATTGGCTATGGTTTGTATATGCCCCTGTAGTTTTGCAAATAAGATGTTGAATTCCAAGTACACCATTAAATCTGTTTTCCCCTCTTGCAGGTTTATAATCACTTTGACATGAAGCATGAAACAGCTTCTCTTCTAGAGTCACGGGCCCAGCAATCATCTCAGCAGTGGTTCCTCCGTTATGACAAGGACCAGAATGAAGACCTCCTGGATTCAATGCGCTATTTTATTGAAGCAGCTGAAGTTCACTCCTCCATTGATGCTGGCAATAAAACACACGCTGCTTGCGCTCGAGCATCCCTTGTCTCCCTTCAAATTCGGATGCCAGATTTCCAGTGGCTCAATCTATCTGAAACTAATGCCCGACGAGCCCTTGTTGAGCAGTCCCGTTTCCAAGAGGCACTGATAGTTGCTGAAGCCTATGGTCTTAACCAGCCGAGTGAGTGGGCCCTGGTGCTTTGGAATCAGATGCTCAAACCAGAGCTTACTGAACAGTTCATGGCTGAATTTGTGGCCGTGCTTCCGCTCCACCCTTCAATGCTTGCTGATCTTGCAAGATTTTACAGGGCTGAGGTAGCAGCCAGGGGGGACCAGTCCCAGTTCTCAGTTTGGTTGACAGGGGGAGGGCTGCCGGCAGAGTGGGCAAAGTATTTGGGGAGATCATTTAGATGTTTGTTGAAAAGGACTAGGGATTTGAGGTTGCGGTTGCAGCTGGCCACGGTGGCCACTGGTTTTGGTGATGTAATCGATGCATGTACGAAGGCACTTGATAGAGTTCCCGACAATGCCGGGCCACTTGTTCTGAGGAAAGGCCATGGAGGGGCCTATCTCCCTCTGATGTGAGAGTGGAAAAGCTTGATGGTTGTAATAGTCCTTGATTTTCCTTGATTCTGACGATCATAACATGACAGGAGATGGTGATGATGATGAAAACTAAGTCATGAAATTTGGTGCTTTTTGATCCCCGGTTAAATGTGCTGAACGAAGATAAAAAAAATTCTACGCCATTGACAAGGATGACAGATCCTCATAAACATATTGTGAAGAAGTAGCACCATGTAATACAGGTTGATGAGCTTGAGAGATTCTTTACCAGCTTCATTAGGAAAGTCAGAGATTTGTCCAGGTATATGTTGGTAGGTTAGGTCCATGCCAAAAAAAAAAAAAAGGTCCTGCTAAATCATTATAGGTTTGTTGTTCTTTCATTTTTTTTGTTCATTTCTTTTGGAGTTTTGGAGCATTGGAGTTGAATGTATTGATGTAGCTTTTAGTCGTTTTTTTTTTTCAAAAATTTTGGGCGTGAAATGTACATTATTCTTTTTTAATTCTTCCTTAATAAAAGGTTTGATTTTGTCAAAGGGAGACAAATCTCTATATGTTGTATTTTGGGCAGATTCAGAATTTTTGTTCTATGGGTAAAAGTTGCACAGAATTTTACATAAAATTATTTTTTAGTTAACAGTCTATTTTCTTTGATAAGTAAATAAATAAATATATTAAATATGTCTACATAAAATTATTTTTAAGTTAACAGTCTATTTTCTTTGATAAGTAAATAAATAAATATATTAAAGATGTCAAAAAAAAAAGGACACTGCCACGATTGAGTTGGCAATTCATTTTCTTGTTTCGATAACAAGGATTTCTATGCCATTTCTGACGTCCCTCCAATTCCCCATGTAGTGCAGCTCTTACGTTGAATCTTTTATTGCTTGGTATACCAATTCCCTACGTGGTGCAGCTCTTATGTTGAGTCTTTTATTGCTTGGTATACCGCCGTAGTTTAGCATCACCACTTGGATACATGGTAGCCATCTTAGTCTCTTTTGCATTGGCCTTCATTGACCTTAAATTATTGCTCTATATCAAAGAGAGAATTCTCTACTTCTTTAGCATCAGGTGCCCCACCATAGGCATGAGGTTCTGAAATGTGTACCTTTGTCATTTCAAAGCTAGAGGCACCAGGGGCCAAGTACTAGTAAGTTTAATTTTGTGTTGATGTCTTCCATCCTGCCCCTCCACTCTTCACCTCATATTTACACTCTTCCGCATCAGCGAGGCCACCTATAGTTGCCACTAGCTTGTTGGGTCTCAAGCATAGCGCTTATCTTTAGCAAAACTATGCTTTCACTAAGCTTGCCAAACTTTTTGTGATCTAACTCAGCCTTTCCATTTTCGCCGTCGAGGCAGGCAGTCTTGTGCGGAGCATTGGTTCTTTGGGGGCATGGCTTCCCATTATCAGAAGGGACACAATGGGTCAATCATATACCCAAAAGGACCAGTCACTTTTAGGGTTCTCCACAACGGCTTATATGCTAGTACACGCCTGATGTGGGACTTTACACACTTTCACATAATAGTGAGTCTCCCCCTCTCAATGCTTGGCGCTCTCAATGCGGGTGCAGGTGCGGTAGCGCTAGAATTAAAGTATACATATTAATATATTTATCTATAAAGATATAGACATATACATGTTTTTTGAATAAATATTATTTTTTTGTATGCATCGATATCAAAAAAATACGTAAGCTTATAGTATTATAAAAGAAATAGAGTAGTGTGACATATTGGCTGACCTACAGCCGTCTCATCTTTGGCTGTATTAATTTCCGCAGCCCCCCCTCCCTCATTTGTTCTCTTGCTCTTTGCCTATAAATAAGAGTTGCCTAGATTCATTCTAGGCAACGAATACAATACAGAGAGAAAAGAAAGAGGAGAGAAATCAAAGAGAGGAAAGAGAAGAAAAGCTGTCTAGGTGAGTTGTAAAAATTATGTTGTATTATTATTTTATATTAGCAATAAAGTTTTGGGTGATCCAGAAGATTAACCCTACATATTCCTGAAGAATAAATATGATAAATATTTGATAGTTCCTGAAGAACTATTCACGATACATATTTTGTGTTGATTTATATTCTCCAGCTTATATTCTTTGCTTTTATAACACGTTATCAGCACGATGCTCTAACTACTTTATGGTTTTCTTTACATCATGATACTACTTTTTCTGTGTAATTTATCTTCATTTTGAATTCTTTACTGTGCACTCAATTTGCGTGAATAGTATGAACAGTAATTCACTATTGCAATGAATAGTATTTCTTTTAAAACTTTGTTGCTTTATTTCTCTTATATCTTGCATTATTTGCCTATGATAGTTAGAGATCTGGAATCCATATTTCGATACATTTCCATAGACATGTGACTTGACTATTTTTTGATGTATGGATTGAAAGTTAGAATAAAGACAGAAATAGTAATATTATATATATATCGATGCATGTTACTATTCATGAATAGTGATGAATAGTATTGAAATAAGAAAATATAATATAAAATGCAATGAATAGTGCATTGATTTTCGTTTAATTATTTATACATCATATTGTCACCATACCTGATTTAAGCTTATTGTTTTGTATGGTATAGCATTGTAAAATGTCAAATCTTGCCAAATTGAAATTTGCCGCCCTTGATATTTCTGGCGATAATTATTTATCGTGGATCCTTGATGCCGAGATCCATCTTGCTGCAAAAGCACTTGAACAAACAATAGTGGAGGAAAATGACGCATCCCAGCAGGATCGCACAAAAGCTATGATTTTCCTTCGCCATCATCTTTATGAGGAACTGAAATCAGAATACCTCACGATAAAAGATCCATTGCTCTTGTGGCAAAATTTAAAGGAGAGATACGAGCACCAGAAGACCGTAATCCTCCCAAGAGCCAGATCTGAATGGATGCACCTGAGGTTGTAAGATTATAAAACTGTCAGTGAGTACAACTCTGCATTATTTAAAATCAGCTCACGATTAAAATTATGTGGAGACAAGATTACAGATGAAGACATGTTAGAAAAAACATTTTCTACATTTCATGCCTCGAATGTGCTCCTGCAGCAGCAATATCGAGAGCGTAGATTTAAGAAATATTCTGAATTAATATCCTGTCTTCTTGTGGCTGAGCAAAATAATGAGTTGTTACTGAAAAACCATCAGTCCCGACCTACTGGTTCAGCTCCATTCCCTGAAGTGAATGCAAGCTCAATTAGCAGACGTGGTCGCGGACGTGGTCGTGATAATGGCAGAAATAATAGTCGCAATCGTGGACATTATCGTGGAGGTTATCATATGAGATTTAAAAATACCACACCATACCACCAGCAGTGGAATAAATATGAAAAAGGGAAAGGGTTACAGAATCAACCTCCTCCTAAGAAATCTGAAGATACTTGTTATAGGTGTGGGATGAGAGGCCATTGGTCACGTACCTGTCGTACGTCCAAACATTTGAGAGAGCTTTACCAAGTCTCAATTAAAGATAAAGAAAAAAAATGCAGAATTGCATTTTACAGATTTTGATGGCCAAGTTGATATTTCTCATCTTGATATTTCAGATTTCTTTGAAGATGCAAGTGGAAGAATAGATCATTTAATTGGTGATGGAGATGTCCACACTACTTAATTTTCTTGTCTATTTGTTCTAGTTTATGTTGTTTATTATCAGCTTGTGTAATGTTTTCTTTATCTGCTTGTCTTTGTAATAAATGATCATGTTTTAATTAAGCACATTAATATGTTATATAGATACATGGATCATATCAACGCGTTGAATATATCTAAAATGAATGGTGAAGCCATATGTCTGGTAGACAGTGGAACAACACACACAATTCTTCGCGAGAAAAAATATTTCTCACACTTGACATTACTTGAAGCTAATGTCAAGACAATCTCTGACATAATAAAATTAATTGAAGGCTCTGGAAGGGCCAATATAATATTGCCAAGAGGAACAAAGTTATGCATTGATGATGCATTGTATTCTACAAAATCTACACGAAATTTGATTAGTTTTAAAGATATACGTCGTAATGGATATCATATTGAGACGACGAATGCAGATAATGTAGAACAACTCTACATTATTGCTTATATTTCAGGAAAGAAATATATATTAGAAAAACTTGCTGCATTGTCTTCTGGATTATATTATACTTCTATAAGAGCAGAAGAATCACCTGTAGTGATGCACCAGAAGTGCTTTGACCCAAAGAATTTTATACTATGGCATGATCGTTTGGGTCATCCAGGGTCAACCATGATGCGTCGAATTATTGACAATTCACATGGACATCCGTTAAAGAACCTGAAGATTCTGTTGTCACATGATTATACATGTGCTGCCTGTTCACAGGGGAAATTAATTGTCAAACCATCTCCTTCCAAGGTAATTCTTGAGTCCCCATCATTCTTACACAGAATTCACGGGGATATCTGTGGGCCAATACATCCTCCATGTGGACCATTTCGTTATTTCATGGTTTTAATAGATGCATCTACACGGTGGTCACATGTTTGTTTGCTTTCTACCCGTAATATTGCTTTTGCTAGACTGCTTACTCAAATTATTCGCTTACGGGCACAGTTTTTAGATTACCCAATCAAGTCGATACGACTAGATAATGCTGGAGAATTTACATCTCAAACCTTTGATGATTATTGTATGTCAATAGGGATTGATGTTGAACACCCAGTTGCCCACACACATACACAAAATGGTCTTGTTGAAGCGTTTATAAAACGGCTCCAATTGATTGCTCGACCTTTACTTATGAAAACAAAATTACCTGTTTCTACTTGGGGACATGCCATATTGCATGCTGCATCTTTGGTTAGAGTCCGACCAACTGCTTACCATCAGTACTCACCATTACAACTTGTTATTGGTCAGCAACCCAATATTTCTCACTTACGAGTTTTTGGTTGTGCTGTATATGTCCCTATCTCACTTCCACAGCGTACTAAAATGGGTCCCCAACGTAGACTTGGAATTTATGTTGGTTTTGATTCTCCATCTATTATTAGATATTTGGAACCCTTAACAGGTGATGTCTTCAAGGCACGTTTCGCGGATTGTCATTTTGATGAGTCAGTCTTCCCACCATTAGGGGGAGAAAGGACGCAATTAGAAAAACAACGAGAGATCAGTTGGAATATTGCAACAATGTCTCACCTTGATCCTCGAACAAGTCAATGTGAATCAGAAATTCACAGAATTATTCATTTACAGACAATTGCAAATCAATTGCCTGATGCCTTCACCGACACAAAGAATGTGACAAAATCACATATACCAGCTGCTAATACTCCAGCACGTATTAATGTCCCTGTAGGACAATCTATTAGTACAGCAGCAAATGAATCTAAAACACGCTTGAAGCGTGGGAGGCCTGTCGGTGCCAAAGACACGGTTCCTAGAAAAAGGAAGACACAAGAAACAATGCATAAGCAAGTTGATGCTCCTGAAGAGAACACAATATCTAAACTTCCTGAAGAAGAGAATCCTGAAGAAGAATTCCCAGAAGAGAAACCTCCTGAAGAGATATCTCCTGTAAGTGATATGGTACCTGAAAATAATGAGATCTCAATAAGTTATATGAATATAGGAGAAAGCTGGAAAAGAAATAAGATTGTTGTCGACAACATATTTTCATTTAAAGTAGCTCTTGGCATTACCAGAAGTAATGAAGAGACTGAACCACAGACAGTCGACGAATGTCGACGTAGAATTGATTGGCCAAAATGGAAAGAAGCTATTGAGCCAGAATTACACTCATTAGCACAACGTAAAGTATTTGGACCTGTAGTCCACACACCTGAAGATGTGAAACCTGTTGGATATAAATGGGTATTCGTACGAAAACGAAATGAGAAAAATGAAATAGTACGATATAAAGCCCGACTCGTAGCACAAGGTTTCTCGCAGAGACCTGGTATTGATTATGATGAGACATACTCTCCTGTAATGGATGCCATTACGTTCAGATTCTTAATTAGTTTATCAGTCTCAGAAGGACTGGATATGCGTCTGATGGACGTCGTGACAGCCTACTTGTATGGTGAATTAGATAATGATATATATATGAAAATTCCTGAAGGATTTAAAATGCCTGAAGCACATATTTCATCTAGAAGCTTATATTCTATCAAGCTTCAACGATCGTTGTATGGGTTAAAACAATCTGGACGCATGTGGTACAATCGTCTTAGTGAATATCTATTGCAAAATGGATATGTGAATAATACAATTTGTCCATGCATTTTTATTAAGAAATCAGAATCTGGATTTACTATTATTGCAGTCTATGTTGATGATTTGACTCTTGTTGGAACTTCTGAAGAACTGACAACATCTGCTTGTGATTTAAAGAAGGAGTTTGAAATGAAAGATCTTGGAAAAACCAAGTATTGTCTTGGCTTACAGATTGAGCACTTATCCAATGGAATTCTTGTCCATCAATCAGCATATACTGAAAAGGTTTTAACGCGGTTTTACATGGACAAAGCTCATCCATTAAGTTCTCCAATGGTTGTCCGTTCACTAGATGTACATAAAGATATTTTCCGTCCTCAAGATGACGGTGAAGAACTTCTTGGTCTTGAAGTACCATATCTTAGTGCAATCGGCGCCCTTATGTATCTTGCCAATTGTACAAGACCTGATATAGCATTCTCTGTCAACTTATTGGCACGATACAGTTCTGCACCAACACAAAGACATTGGAAAGGAGTGAAACATATACTGCGTTACCTACGAGGGACAACTGATATGGGATTATTTTATTCCAATGAGTCACAACCTGAATTGATTGGCTATGCAGACGCTGGCTACCTTTCTGATCCTCATAAAGCTAGGTCTCAAACTGGGTATGTGTTTACTTATGGTAACACTGCTATATCCTGGCGATCAGTGAAGCAGACATTAACTGCAACTTCTTCAAATCATTCTGAGATAATTGCAATTCATGAAGCAAGCCGAGAGTGTATCTGGCTAAGATCCATGATTCAACATATTCAAGAAAGTTGCGGATTATCTACAATCAAAAATACATCGACGATATTATACGAGGATAATGCAGCTTGTATTGCACAGATTAAGGGAGGTTACATTAAAGGTGACAGAACGAAGCATATTTCTCCAAAGTTCTTCCATACACATGAGCTCCAGAAAAGTGGTGATCTTGATGTTCAGCAAATACGGTCTAGTGATAATTTGGCCGACTTATTTACTAAGGCATTACCAACTGCAACATTTGAAAAGCTTGTGCATGGTATTGGTATGGGCCGTCTCAGAAATCTTTCATGAAGCAGATCATTTTCTTATTCTTCAGGGGGAGTTAAGTACTGTACTCTTTTTCCTTCGCTATGGTTTTTTTTTTCCCACTGGGTTTTTCCTAGCAAGGTTTTAATGAGGCAGTTTTAACATACCCAAGAGGTCATCCAAGGGGGAGTGTGACATATTGGCTGACCTACAGCCGCCTCATCTTTGGCTGTATTAATTTCCGCAGCCCCCCCTCCCTCATTTGTTCTCTTGCTCTTTGCCTATAAATAAGAGTTGCCTAGATTCATTCTAGGCAACGAATACAATACAGAGAGAAAAGAAAGAGGAGAGAAATCAAAGAGAGGAAAGAGAAGAAAAGCTGTCTAGGTGAGTTGTAAAAATTATGTTGTATTATTATTTTATATTAGCAATAAAGTTTTGGGTGATCCAGAAGATTAACCCTACATATTCCTGAAGAATAAATATGATAAATATTTGATAGTTCCTGAAGAACTATTCACGATACATATTTTGTGTTGATTTATATTCTCCAGCTTATATTCTTTGCTTTTATAACAAGTAGTCATTTTTTTAACTAAATTACAAAAGTTTTTATTCAAATTTGTGAATTTGATTATTTGAGGTCAATGATTTGACTAGTTGAGTTCGCAGATTGGACAACGATTGGCTCCAATTTCACCAGTTTGAGAAATAGGGCACAGTTTGTACACCGGGTCGTATTGATTGTGCGACTAAGTCTCACTAGGAAACCCACACCTGGGTGGGAACCATCTGCTCATCGGTACGAGGCAAAACTCTGAAGATTTTCTTCATGTTAAGAATTCACAATTTGGCTACTTTTCTAATATTTTCTTGGTCTGTAAAGTTTGAAGTCAGACTCCATCCTACTTTGGTGTCAACTCCAAAAATGCGGTCAAACAAATCCAGGAGTCTCAGAAGTATGGTGTCAACTCCTAGTGTTCTTGGAGTCGACTCCAACACCTGGAAAAAAAAGGAGAGAGAGAGCTTAATTTCACTTTTTAAACAATCTAATTTAATCCAAATCAAAATTAACCCTTACATAAACTTTGCAATGAACATTTAAACACAAACATGCAAATATCTACTTAGCAAATCATGGAATGCATTTACTCAAGCGTATGAAATGCAAAGTTAATTCCCCCAAACCCAAATGTTGAAACCAACACAAATTTAGTTGTAGATATCTTTGAAGCATCCTTCAAAGCCTATCATGTTAAAACAAAAAAAAAAGGCTCTATCAAATGGTGGGATCAACTCTCAGCCTTTTCCATTGATGCCATGGGTGTCATTGGAGGACTCAAATGGGCAGTGAGCTGATTTCAGAAGACAATTTGTGTATATTCAGTGGTCACTTTTATACCATCTAATATTAGAAAATCAACCAAAAGCCGTAAATATAACTACTTGCAAGGCTTTATTTGGAGGGGTAACATTTAACAACAGCAATGAATGGGCTATTCTCAAACAAAATAAGTAGTCACCAAAAACAGCTGAAAGCCTGAAAACCCATCTCTCTCTCTCTCTCTCTCTCTCTCTCTCTCTCTCTCATTAGAAAATCCACCGAGGACAAACTACAACTAGTTTTTGAAATGCTTAATTTGGGGGGTAAAGACAGCAATGAATGTGCTGTCCTTGCATAAAATGCAAATCTTCAAAACCCCTGAAGAACCCACCTCTCTCTCTCTCTCTCTCTCATTTTTCTCCTCCAAGCTCTACAAATCTTTCCAATTTCAACAGAATCTATCTTCTTTATACCCGGCACCAACCATGGCCCCAGCATGGATCCTGATATGCACCTTTTACGTAATGTTGGTCACGGCCAATCTTGCTGAAGGCATAGGCGTGAACTGGGGCAGGCAGGCCTCCCACCATTTGCTCAGCTCCTCGGTAGTTAGCATGCTTATGGAAAATAAGATCGATAAGGTGAAACTCTCCGATGCAAATCCTCGTGTTGTTGCTGCCTTTGCTAAGACCGGCATTGAGCTCATGATCGCAATCCCAAACGAAGAACTAGCCCGATTTCAGAACAGCTACGATAATGCCACGAATTGGGTAAAAGAAAACGTCACCAAACACATAAACAATGAAGATGTCAACATGAAGTAAGAAAATTTTTCTTTTTTTTCACTTGTTTCCTATGTATGATTCTCAGTTTCCTGGTGGGTGCTTTTGTTTTTACTTTTTAGGTATGTGGCTGTTGGGAATAAGCCATTCCCAAAGACTATATCCTTAAAAACTGCTTTCGCAGCATTGCAAAACATCCAGAAAGCTCTCAACCAGGCCGGCCTCAGAGACAAAATCAAAGCAACAATCCCTTTTAACGCCGATATCTCTGTATCGGTCACAGAAAAGCCATCCGGGGGTGTTTTTAGCAGCGACATAACGGACCTCATCGGCCAAATCCTCCGTTTTCTGGACTCCAACAGCGCCCCTTTCGTCGTGAACATATGTCCTTTCCTTACCCTCCGCGAAAATCCTATACATTTCTCTTTCTTCGGAGGGGACGAGGTTTTAGTCCTCGACAAGGCCGTTAACTACACCAACGTGTTTGATGTAAAATATGACACCCTCGTGTCTGCACTATCCAACGCCGGCTTCCCAAAAATGAAAATAATCGTCGGGGAAATTGGATGGCCGACGGACGGAGACATAAACGCCAACGTCACAAATGCTATGAGATTCTACGACGGCTTCCTACGAAAAATGTCTAGAAATGAGGGAACTCCGCTTCGGCCCGGGCCCTTGGAAGTGTATCTGAATAGCCTAATCGATGAGGACATGAAAAGCGTTCGTCCTGGCAACTTCGAACGCCACTGGGGCATTTTCAGGTACGACGGAAAGGCAAAGTTCCCAATCGATCTCTCTTTGGAAGGGAATAAAACATGGCCGGCAGCTGCAAGGGGCGTTGTTTACCAGCCATCGCAGTGGTGCGTGTTGAATAAGGATAACACGAAGAAAGACAAGGCCGCGGTGGAAAAGATGTTCAACCAGTCTTGCTTCGGCTCGGATTGCTCGAGCTTGGGATTTGGATCGTCGTGTGGGAGATTGGATTATGATGGGAATGTTTCTTATGCTTTGAATATGTTCTTCCAAAAGAATGATCAGTTCCCGGCTGTGTGTGAGCTTGGTGGGTTAGGAATGGTTGTCAAAGAGAATCCCTCGCAAGGGGATTGCCTGTTTCCAGTGCAGATTATAAATGCCGAGGAGAAACTTGACACCATGTCTGTGGCAACTGTTGGCGTGGCATTGTTGTTAGTCCTCTACACTTTGTTTTAGGATTGAGAGTGATGAGATGATGTATAGGTTTCAGTTTCATTTTTCAGTTTCTGTTTTTTCAAATTCGACGTAATTGCATTGTCATATTGGTTTCGGAACTTATTTTTGGAAAAAAATTTCAAAAAATATCACAGTTTTGAGAACCTTTAAAAATGTATATTTTAAGTTTTTAGAATCGTTGAAAAAAAAAAACAATATGATACCGATACTGTTTTCAATGGTCCCATTTTTTTATTTAAGAGTTCATAATTTTTTTATTTATTTTTGAAAGTACAAAAAATGAAACGAAAATGAAAACAGAACTACAACTAAATTATGGTCATATACATTTGTGTTGTAACGTTTCATTATATCTCCGTTAATGTGACATTTGAGGAGAGCTGTTGTAATTCTGTAATATTTATGTTGAATCGACTTTAGGATAGCGACGTCTTCGAGGCTCTCAATCTCACTGGCCATATTTTTCTATTCTTTATTTTGTATAATGCATCCTTCACTCGTATATTTTGTGCTATTAGACCTACAGAAACCGTCGTCAGAAGCAATATCATCACGAAAGCAGAACAATTATGGATTGGAGTTTCATCAAAGGAGAAGTTGAAAGATCAAAGTTTTGAGATGCTACCCTACTTGTGAGAGTTTATTTTTACCCTTTGATTTTTTATGTTTCGGCTTTTATCAAGGTCATAAGAAATGTATTTTCATGTATTTAGGACTTTTAGGACCTCAAATGTGTCCAAAAAAAAAAAAAAAAGCAAGGAAAAGGAAGGGAAGAAGAAAAGAAACAAAAGCTTTTGATCATAACCTAACTTGGTAATGAAATCGAATGAAATGTACAGCCTATCTGGATTAGCTGATCGAAATCTATGGCTGATTGAAAACAAATGAACTTGTTCTTGTCAGAATAATGAGTTTAGTTAATAAAAAAAAAAAGAAAAAAAAAAAGAAACCTTTGAAAACATTTTGAGTTTAATTTGAGGAAAGTATTGTTATATAATCTGAAAATTTATACAAAATACGTCACCAAAATAATCAATATGAGTTATTCACTTTAAAAGAAAACACTATAAATCTATTTGTTAGGCTTTTTAGACAATGATTGCATTTATGAATGCAATTGAGGCTAAGATCCATTTTGGCTTTCTTAAGAGGCCACAAAAAGGCTCATTTGATAGGTTTTATTGTTGGATGGTCGAGGAGGACCCTCAATGGAGTAGGTAGGGAGGACAGTGGTGTAAACGATATTTTTGTCGGGGGGAGTAAGGTAAGATTTTTTTAATTTTGAAAAAGTTAAGGCAAATATTTATTGAATTTTATTGAAAAAATTTTAGGGGACAAATGAATTATTTTTCGCTTAAATACCCAAAAAAAAAAACTATATGAGTAAAGATAATTTCGAGTGCTTAGGGGACCGTAGCCCAACCCACCCCTCCTTGTCTGTGTGAGTGGTCATTAGACATGGTCATTAGCGGTTCTCCTTGTTCATCATTTATTATTGTATTCTTTTAAATTTTTGTACATAAATTGTGGTTGAATGAAAAATTTTCACTTTCAAATAAAACAATTTTACCTATAACATACTATAGTCAGATCATTGCGATGTTAGTTTCTTTGTTTTTTGCTTGAAATATCTTTCGTCCTTGCCATTTTGTCCCCTTTTTTTTTCTTTGTATGTTTTGATTTCTGAAAAGATTTTACTTTAAAATAAAATCCTCATCATAATTATTTTTAATTATAAAAATGACATAGCTATATTACTGTGATGTTTGTTTCTTTGTTTTTTGCTTCGAAAATCTTTCATCTTTGCCATTTTGTCCCCCCTTTTTTTTCTTTCTTAATATGTTCTGATTTCTCATACCAAATTACGGGCCTCCGATATGCCTTATTTTTGTACACGACCATATGCAGATATAGAAAATGAAGTAAATTAACTTTTTTTAATTTTTTCAATTTGAGAAACAAATCTTCTGCTCTAAATTATTTAAGCCTTGGCATCCCTACCATAGTATCACTTTGATTTTACTTGCCAATGGTCAAAACACATGGTACCAGACTATAGGTCCATTTGGTAGGGTTCAATGTTTTAGCCATGCGCCTAGGTTCACATTGTATGATACTATGATTTAGAAAAATGCTATATATAAACGTATTTCTTAATTTTTTATTATCAAGACGCAAGTGAATTGGTCTTGCATACATTTATTAATGTGGATCCCACTATATTTTATATTGTGAGTGAAATAATAAAATGAGAAATTCATTTATGTATCACATTACTCATGAGAGAGAGAGTGAGAGTGTGTGTGTGTGTGTGTGAAGAAGCAAGTTGGTGAATCACATATAAATCAAGTTGAGGTGGCCTCATGTTACACGAGTTCTCAAGATCAAAACCTCCTCATACCCTCTTATGTCCAGTCATCATTATGTAATACATAAAGTTTATATAATTCATGTAAACAGTGTTCTTTCATTAACTCTAGAGAATAGTAAGTTGAAATTCTTAGTTATTTATATCTTCTCAACTTCTCTCTCTCTCAGCCTATGATATGCTTGATATTTTAATAGTACTGTTTTGATGTTCTCTCAAGTGTTATGTCAAACAAGGTTTCCATTGTAATCGAAGCCAAATTAAAATTTCAAAAAATGAATTTGATTTCACTGCTGTGATATAGTGAAAAATAGGCATTGCCTTGTTAAGAAGTCCTATTGACGAGAATCTATGATGTTTTGTTGTTTTAGAAACAAATAAAAATATTAAAAAAAATACCTCAAAAAATTGAAGTGCTTAGGTTTTTTTGTTTGTAATTCTAATACTTATATTTGCTTATTTGTAAATTAACTTATGATGTAATTATGTCACAATTCGTTTCAAGTTGAATCTATGATTGAACTATTAACCATGATTCAATCTCTTTTTTGATTTATTCAATAGTATATCAATAATTTTGAATTTTTTGAAAGTTTTTGTATAATTTTCATACTTTTAAGAATTCTTTTAATTATTCTAGACATATATAGGAGGAGGATTGAGGACTCATGTTTTTTAATCTATCAATTCGTAAATGTTATGGATTTATTTCATTTGACATTACTTTTTTGAGCTAAAAAAAGTGCCTTCGGGTAAAATTTTGGGTTAATTACAAAACCACTCCTAATTTATAACAGTATTATTAAATTTTTTTAAACTTTAAAACGTAACATATAAATTTCATAAACTATCAATTTGTGTTAATCAACACCTTTTATTAATAATTTGTTTGAAAAGTGTCATGTGGCTTGCATATTTTCACAAAATGCAAGTGACAAAATTTTTATATCTAAATTGACTTTCTCTTATTGTAATAATTGTTAAAATGACTAAAGTATACTCTAAAATGGCATGTAAAATAAAAGAGTATTTTAATAATTAGATAATTATTATAAAAACAGAAAGTGATGATTTAGGTATAAAGAATTAGGTAACTTGTATTTTATAAAAATATGAAACTTACTTGATAATTTTTTATCTACTTTTTAAATAGAATGCTTACCAATATGTTAATTAATACAAATTGATAGTTGTGGTTATGTTTTCTAAACTATTCTCACTATTGTTTTGAAAAACTATTTGATATGGAATAAATTTCAAATCTCTGAAACTATCCCTATACTCCTAATCGTCAACTACGTTTACAAAATCTGGTACCAGAGATGTAGCCCCCCGCCAAAAGAAGATAGGGAGAGAGAGAGAGAGAGAGAGAGAGAGACATTCGAGAGCTTGAACCATCCATCGCTAAAGCTTATGGTACATACGTGTATATCGTATAAACAAACATATATGTGAGTATTTGTTTTTGCCTACCAACCGTTTGTTGGTTGTTCTGCCAGAAGCGAAAAGCCAGATAGAGAGTACTTTTGTGCGTCGTTGATATGGCAAACAGCAAATACGAGTATGTGAAAACATTCGAAGTAGAAGACGAAGTTATGCTGCCTAAATTGATCGTTGTTCGAATCGACGGCCGTGATTTTCGCAGGTATCAAAATAAACCTCTTCCTGAACTGGCACGCACTGAACAAAAGCTGTAGTGTACATTGTTTTTATGAAGCAAATTTCTATATAAATATACATATGCATTGAGGTTGAAAAATATTTTGTGGCAATGCCATTTTACCTGGTTTTTATTCTTTTTTTTTGGATCTTTAGAAAACACATATCTGGGTCTGTGACTCTGGAAATAAAGTAGCATCTTTTGCTATTTGAGACGGCAGAGCCAAGATTTATTTTTATTTATTTATTTATTTTATTGTTTTGGGAACTCCATGATGCAATCATGTAACAAAAGAAGTATTGCAAAATAACAATGTCTTGTTCATTTGGACTAGAAAAAAGCCACATAATTTTCTCTCAAAGTTGTGCACAACGATGTTTTAAAGAACAGAAATCATATATTATCATTTCTGAGCTAATATTCTCCACAATTTCTTTCTCAATGTGAACAACCAAGCAATCAGCAAGAAATTCATCTTCTATTTTTTTTTTTTTTTGGTACAAAATGTTTTGGCAAAGGTGTGGGCTACACACAGAGCCAAGGCAGGGCTCACATGGGATGCTTAGCCACCGCATGGCTACGGAGAGTCGAACCCAAGACGTGGTGTCGAGGCCGCCCGAAACTCTACCGCTGAACCCACCATACGGGGTTAATTCATCTTCTATTTTGTTGCCCAAGGATTGTCTCAATATTTGGAACCGAAAATGGATTTTATGTAGTTGCTAATGAAACAAGATGAATCAAACTATCAACCAAAAGTTAGGTCTTTTGACTTTCCAATTTCAACTAATCCCCGGCATAGTTAAGAAATCGTATAGAGATACTGTTTAGAGTTGAAATTGCAACAAGTTCAAGTTTTTGTAATTAGATTGCATGGAATGCTGCATTCAAACTCATTTATATGTATCTGAACCTGTACTTGCACTTATTGAAAGGGTGGGGCTGGGAGGAGGAACTTACTCTTATGAACTTGTGGTAATTCTATGAAGATTTAATGTTCACAAAATGAAATAGAATAAAATTAAAGAGAGCAAAGTTGGCTTACTTAAAATTGTTGAAATGGCTTACTGATTTGCTCAACTTAACTGCGTTGCGTGTTGTGGTTTACCATGCTATTCAATTTTATATTCCTGAAATGACTTTAGTCATGTCACTTTTCGACTGTGCAGTCGTGCTTTGTATTAAAGCTTCATTAAACTGAAGGTTAGGAGTTAGATTTTATGCCACAGTGCTAGATGGGAACTTTACTATATTTTTTGATTTTCCTCTCAGATTTTCTGATATTCATGGATTTGAGAAACCAAATGATGAGAAAGCTTTGAATTTGGCGAACTCTTGTGCAGCTGCCATTTTAGAGGAGTATCCAGATATAGTCTTCTCATATGGATTCAGTGATGAGTTCAGGTATCACCCTTGGTCATTCATCATATTGCTCAAATTACATGATGCTTATTTTCATTTTACTATCGTTAGTGTGGGTATATGAGATTTTGTTTACTGTCGGAGATATGCCTTACAGCTTTGTTTTCAAAAAGGAGTCCAAGTTTTACCAGAGGCGTGCAAGGTACTTCTGATTTCTTAGCCTCCAGGTTAAGTTTATTAATTTCTGATGATTGTGACAAGTCAAATGCTTGTTATGTTGACATTCAAGGTGGATTTGTTGTGTAACTCACTATAACTTATTTTAGGGGCTTGTGGAGTAAATTCTCAATAGCATTGATTATTTGGAAAATATTGGTCTTACATGGCTTAAATGTAAATAATATTGTTGTCATCACTTCATTTTGATTTAGTGATAGGTCACTTTATTTTCTTTTTGTGCTCATCTTTAAGAAAACTTACGTTACAGCCTGTCTGTTGTTCTTTTATTAGAATACTTAATTCTACATTGTATTAATTTTTGATTGAACCCAAAAGGGTGTCTAAAGTTGGTTGGGACATGCGGCTCACGAGCTGGAGTAATCAAGTTCGACTCCCACCCAAGCTTACCTGATGCACGTGGTTTGTGGGTGATTGTTTGCATCAGTAGGCATTATTCTCAACAAAACACACCCATGGTTGTTTCAAAATGAAGCTTAATGCTCAATATTAATTTGCAAACACCATCTTATCCTAGATAATAAAACAAGAATACTAAAGAAATTTGTATATTTAACTATCTCAATGTCCTTGGACTCTGGAATTAGATGAATCCAATGCTTAGACACGTACCAACCCCAACACTGATACCCAAGTCCATCTAACATGGTCTAACAACATATGACCTGAATTATGGGTAGTCGTCTAGTTTGATTAGTATGATTTATAGGGATTATTTTCAATTGAAACTTGTTAGAGGCACTCTGGAATGATGCTTGCCCCAACCCCAACCCACTATCACCACCACTGAAACCACCAAAACCCACAACAGAACAAAAAAAAAAAATTAAATGAAAAAGTACAAGATATGAGCTGAATAACCTCCATGGATATCCCATGTTGTGGGTAGCTGTTAGAGAAGTAGTTGCAACAGGATTATGGGTGATGACCTTGTTGATTGCCTAGGAGATCAACTCAAGTACCCTTCATAATAGGAAAGCATGCAGTTGATTTGAAGATATGCACACAAACATTGAACATTGTTATTAGAATACCTGGTTCAAATTTGCGTATTTGTGTGAGTGAGAACTACAGAAAGTGATAACTTAATTTGTTCCTTATTCTTTGCTTTCCCATAAAACTCAAATGGACTCTGAAAGCCTTAAATCCCATTTACTTGGGGATGGGTACAAACGTACAAGAATCATTTTCCCCACTTAGATCTTCCACAGCCGTATCCTCTGTCCTCTGTTAGATCTTTAGTAATAATGTCTTTGCAACAGCCTTTACCTATATTCATTTGGCCTTACTCTTGTCCTGTCGGCACCTTCATCTCAGCTCACATCACCCTTGCATTCCAGGCAGTTCTCTTTATTCCACATCAACTGAAGCTGCTTCTAACTTCTCTCGGTACTATTCTCTGTTCAATCTTTTCTCGCATTACTACTCATCTCTTGTAAGCATCCGCATGTTGGTGGCAGTGGCACTCATTTGATATGTGTCATTACTAGCAAACTTAATTACTATTAGCATAGCTAGCATCCAAATCACATTTATCAAATTTTGTGTGTAACTTAACTGGTACTATGTTCATAGAATTACAACAACCCCTTAGAGGCACATCTTGACTTTATGACTCTAGCTATAATTTTATGCAATTATTATCTTGAATCTTCCTTATGGGAAAATATATGCTGCATAATGGAAATGGTGTCTTTTGGTCATTAACATGCTGTACTTTTGCTTTTTGCTTTTGCTTCATATATTGAAGTATATTTGCCCGTATAAAAAGGAGAGAGAGAGAGAGAGCACCTATGATCTTTGCTTCACATGAATACGACAACACTGCCTAGGGTGACCCCTTTTCATGCTTCCCCCTTCCTAGTATGCAACACTCGCATGAAGATGCGTATCACTAAATGAGATTCTTTGAAATAGTTTTCCTCTTTTGGGTGAGAGATTTATTATTAGCTCACAACTAAAATTGATTTTGCAGCAAAATACTATCCCTCATTGTATCTTGCTTCACATCTGTGTATGTCACAAAATGGAAAGAATATTTTCCTCAGATGGAGTTGAGGTTCCCCCCTTCATTTCAATCTCAGGTCATAGGCTGTGCATCAATGGAGGTTCTTCAAGCATATCTTGCATGGAGACAAAATAATTGTAAGTAGCTGCCAGTGGAACAAAGCCACTGGATAGACTATTTCTGAGTATTTCTATGTGTAAACTTTTTTTATAAGTCATCCTATATTTAAACTTGTCTTATATACATGGATTCTATGGGGTCTATAAATAGAAGATCATATAAAAAGGTTTTTTGAAATTAAGGGATTGGAACATAACATTAATATTTTCATTTTACAGGTCATATGAAAAACCAGTATAATACTTGTCTTTGGATGCTGATTAATTGCGGAAAGACTGAAAGGGATGCACAAGAAATTTTGAAGGTTCTGACATTTGGTTTATTTAGTCAATTTAGCAATTTGTTTTCATGTAGTGCCCCCTTTTGTAGATTATATTTTTTGTAAGGGTAGTATCACATTGGTTAAAATACCATACTTGTTGGGTTCCAATTGATATTCTGTCCTAATATTTCTATGCCAATCTATTTGTTTCCACAAAAGTATTTGGCCACTAATTTCTTTCATGGTCAGATGACTATAGTCTAAACGTAGAACTTGCCTCTCATATCCTGTGCATTTGAAAGGAAAGAAGTAAAAAGGTTTTTGATGTTATGGATCTTCCGTTATCTAGTTTAAAGGAGATTTGGTCAAGGTCCAAGTTTTTTTTTGTGGTTCAAGCCCTGCAAGGGTTTAGAGGGTACATATATGTATGTATCTGTATCTATAAATATGCGTATGTATTTTGGATGTAAAAACCCCAGCTTTGAGTGGTGCTATATATATCTTGGACGTTTGAGGTTTTGTTTGGCCCTTCAGGTTTCCTATTGTGTACCCTACCTGGACATAGGACATGCCAGATTTTGCTTTTTCTCTTAAATAGTAGCTTGCTTATATGCACTTTTGATACTACGAGTCCACTAGTACTAGAGTTTTTTACAATGACACCAAGGTTCTAATAGAAAATATTTAAATGAACTATGTCTTACAAAAACCTACTGTAGCCTCAGAGGTTAGCTTGACCTATGACCGTCACATGCCTTATTTAAATTCCATTCTGATGTTCAACAGACAATCCATTATCTTACACTCTATCTCATTGGGTCTGTAGCCCAATAGATTTGATGGCCACGCTAGAGTCATCATTGATGGTGAGAGATACTTTACATGTGAATGGTGTTGCTTGGAAGCAATTTCCTAATTAGCTGGTTGAGCTTTAGAAGCGCTATGAAAGATTAATTAACTTGGAACCTGTTCTTCAATTTCTGACCTGCATTTTTTTTTTCTTACATACGGTTTTATGCATGGCTCTATCTCTACGTGAACAACTTGAGGATAGATATTTAATCTAATTCTCCAATTTTTAACTGCAGATGTGCTTCTATTACCATACAACCTATGTTACATGGACTTGGGTAGGGGTGTTGGGTGCACTTATGTGTCTAAGTGTCGGATTCGTCTAAGTCTAATGTCCAAGGACACTATGACATGGCTAGATTTCATATTTCTTAAATTTTCTTTCATTTTTTTGGGTAAAATTTTTTTACACCTTAAAATAGAACATTTAGAACATTTTATGCACAAAATGGAACCTTATGCATAGTTTTGTACTGAACTTGAATCCTTATATAGTTATAAGGTTATGCATGTCCAACAAGACATATGGACAGCTATCCCATACCCTTGTGACCTTACCTAAAGGTTGAGTATCTGACATGGGTACTTTATAAATTTAAAGGAGTCCATGTAACATAGATTACAACTTCCAATTTCAAACATATGTTTTATTTCTGACGAGTGCACACTAATCTCATCTCAAATGCCATGCTTTCTTTCTACTTATGTTGTATCTGCCATTTTCTGCAGGGCACTCAGAAACAAGAGAAGCATGAGCTGCTTTTCCAACAGTTTGGTATTAACTACAAAAAGCTTCCTAACATGTTCCGTCAAGGATCATGTGTTCTCAAGACCGAGGTTGCTCAATTCCCTTTTTCTTCTTTTCCTTTTTTATTTTTTTATTTCGTTCCTTCATTCTCTTAATGAATTGGATTCAATTAATCTAGCTCTGGCCAAGATTTGAATTTTTGGTGTCTAATAAATTTCACACCCTTTGAATTGTGATAGTGTGGTAGAAGATTTTGAATTGACTTAGGGCCTAGTTGATAGAACTGGAAATTATGTACTAGAATTTTTTAGTACTGGATTTCCAGCATTTAATTTTTTAAGTACTGAATTTTTAAATTTGAAAATGTTAAGATGAATAGGTTAGTTTGAGATTGAAAATGGAAAATACCTTTCACTTAAGTGTATTTAGCATTCAGTGATAATTTCAGTCTTTTTTACTTAAAAATTAAGACCTGTTTTCAGTCATTTACGTGATAGGTGGCTATGCATTGCCAAATGTACTTAATTGTAGAATCATTGAATGCTTTCAGTTTTAATGCTTGATCGTGTTATCAAATTGGGCCTTAGCTTTCTAATTTTTGTGGGTGAAAATTGAAATTTGGGAAATTGTTTTAGTATCCATTAATAAGTCAAAAACTGTTAGGAGATGTTTGCTCCATAATCCGTACATTACAAACGTAGTGTGCTATCAGTCAAGTCAAGAGTGAAGTTCTATTTTATTGGCATAAGTAATTCCAATACTCTGGCAGTACGTAATTGTGATATTTGGAACACTAGTGCTTTAAGCCATCAAAACATCTACTCATTTTTATCCAATGGGCAATACCTTGTAGAATCAATGATTGTGCTTTTCTTTTCAACTTCTAAATTTCTCTACCAATGTGCTTTTCCTTTAATTACCTTTCATATCTTTCCAATAAAACCATATTTGAGCTTCTTCCTTAATTATAAGTGTAAATCCTTTAGTTATTTTGAAAATTGTTCTTTGTGTGTTGTGATACTGCACAATTTACAGAACTATCCTATAGAAATATGGTTCTCAGTCAAAGTACAAATTGTGTATTGGGTGTGGTCGTACATTCAAAAAGTCCCTGTAATTTCAGAACTTCATTGGAAGACAATCCCAAGTATTTCTTTGGTCCCTCAAAGCAAACAAATTCCATGCATTAGTTTCTTTTGATGGGATTAGACTTGCATTGTATTTTGAAAATATATAGATTAACCTTGTGCTCCTATAATGGAATCTAACATGTATGCTCTCTCTCTCTCTCTATATATATATATAGAATCTACGTGTGTATATAAATTTCAAGTTGTGTAGAAGTTACTGGTTATTTTTTTTAAAGTGATGTTCCCACTCCAGAATTGCAATGCAACACCTTTTGTTCTTGTGAGACCCAAAATTATGATGTGGCCAAACCATGACTCTGGCATGATTTAACCATTTCGAAACAACTTGTGAAAGCTGTTGTAGCACAACTGTGGTATGGCTTCTGAAGGTAGAAAAGGCGAAGGAGGCTCGCTATATAGAGAGGTGCCAGGCCATAGAGACTAGCTCATCTGAGCGTGCCAATGACATGTGCCCGAGTGGGTACGCAACTGGTGTCTATGCTTGGCCGGACATCCCATTAGCAGAGTGACCTGGTAGTGGCTGCTTAGGTTCTAGAGTTAGCAAGGACGCGCTTCTTAGGTATAGTGGGTACAATGCACGCCGCGTAACTTTGTGTTGGTCTGAAGTTATCTTCTTGTGAAGATCTCTTTCTCTTTGACCAAACAAGCTACTTCTCTGTCAAGGCAGAGTGGGATGAACACTGTAACAAACCTTCAACTCTAACCACTAAGCTGCATGGCTCAAGAGATCCCACTCGAGGTTATAGGGTCATCTTGAGTGCCCCACAACCACCGTACCAATCCCAAGAGGGTCCCTAGGCCCTACTCCTGATCTAGGCTGGCATGACATATCAGCATTCCATTGGAATGGATGTGAGACATGGAAGAAGTATGCTTGGATGCAGGGGCGGAGGCAGTTCATGCCCAAAGGGGGCACCCCCCCCCCCCCCCCCCCCCCCCCCCCCCCAACTTTCAAAAATTTCAACTTTACCCATAGTTTCAAAAATAATTTTCAGTCTTACCCCTTAAAAATTCCTAAATGCCCCCCTAAGATTTTGAAAAGTGCTATTTAGCCTATGATTTTAGAAATAATTTTCCATTTACCTCTCAAATTTTGAGAAGTCACCTATCTTTGCCCTCAATTTTAGAAATAATTTGTAATTTGCCCCCCCAAATTTTAAAAAAATTCTATATTTACCAATAGTTTTAGAAATATTTTTCAGTTTTCTATTCTGAAAATTTATAAATGTCCACCTTAAATAGTTATTTTGTTTTAAAGACCCATTTATATATTAATAAAAGTTAATATACATTATATATATATATATATATATATGTATATGAAATAGAATATCCCAATGTTAATTGAAGAGGAAAAAAAAAATTGGTTGTGATTAATGGTTGCCTCCCTGGATTAATTTTCTAGCTCTGTCACTGCTTGGATGAATAGTTGCTCGGTCGTGTTGAGGGAGGACTGAGCATACAAACAATGGTTGGCTCAGGTGGAGAGACCTCAACCAAGTCAGGGGGATCGAGGATCCCAGGTGGTTTCTTGGAGATTGGCCCCAATTGCCTTGGCTAGAGTTAAGGCACCATATGTTAGCCTTAGTTGGCACAACTCAACTTTGGAGGGGAGCACCAAGACTGGTGATTTGTCATTGGTGTAATGGTCACCTTACAAGGTTAACACATGGGACCAAAGCCTATGGAGAGGATGATGTGGCAGTGATGTGGCACCTTGTTACTTGTAACGCAGATCGGTTCAATATGTGAAACAGGAATGGAGTATGGCACATGCTCTAAAATATGATAGGATAGGGTTAGATTTGTGTAAATTATGTTATTAGGATGTAAGTTACTTTTAGAGTAATTTTCTTTTAACAATTAGACATTCAATAAATATAGTATATAATTTTTCGAAGCAAACACGTAAAAACACATTTATATGAGCATTAGGGCCCTTTTTTTGGCATATTATTGTGCCAAGACTCCATTCTTCTAGGAATTTCGTTTATTATTTTTGATCTTTTTGCCTCCTTAGGTAACACTTAAGAAGATAAATAGGAAATTTTTTTGGGATCACATTAGATCACTAAATTCACCGTTTTGGAACGAAAGGGTACTATGTTTCAGAACTTCATTCCAAATATGTAACTTGCTAGGGTGTTGGCGTTTTTTGGCACCCACATGGAGAAGTGGACCTGTGTACCCGCATATCACTAGAGGAATATGGTGTGTATTGATCTTTGTTGTGGAATCTCTTCTTAAGTTCTTTGTTTTTTTCATCTTATCCCCTTTCTTTAATCAATTACATCTGTAATGGCTTGATAAAAAAAATGCAAGACCATGATAGTGATGCTGGCTAAGGATTTGCTGCCAACTGGGATTAACAACACTGAACTTTTCCTCGAGATACTGGAATGCGTTTGGGTTCACAATTCACGTAGATACATATACTATGACCACAACATAAATTTGGTCGTCAGAATCTTTGTTGCTCTCCTTTGCGTTCGCTTGTATATGATGTTTAACTTGTCAAAGCTAAAACCTCTATCATCCTTATTCAGGTCGAAGATATTGTTAAGTACAATGATAATGGCATTCCTGTTAAAAGACTGCGGAGAAAGGTGATAGTGGTCCATTCCGGAAATATAGCCTCGAGAAGCTTCTGGAATGGGCACTCATGTCTCCTGAAGGAGGTGGGTAGTTTTAAAGAGGACATCAACAAGGTTAAACCTGAGTATGTCAAGTCCTTCCAATTTGAGCACAAGTTGATGCCTTCTACTTGGATTGTGGTTAGAATCGATGGTTGTCACTTTCACAGGTAAATACATGCATGCATATTTAGCGAATGAGACTGTGTTGCTTTGACTGACTCACGGAAATGCTGTTCTTAAAGAAGTCAGACCCATAGTTCAATGAGTTCCTCTTAGAAATATGAATTATTCTGATCACAAGTCTATTGCCTTCAACCTGGATTGGTTTAGAATTGATGGTTGTCACTTTGTCAGGTAAATATATGCATGTTTAGCAATATGATACCGTGTTGCTTTGACTGACCAACGGAAATGCTTTTCTTAAAGAAGTCAGACCCCTAGTTCAATGGATTCCTCTTAGAAACATGAATGATCCTGACCACAAGTCTGTTGAGTCTTCAGATTGTTGAAACATTCAAGTTAGTTAAGAATAAATGTATAGAGCAAACAAAATTTAGTATGATTGAGAATTTCAGTCATCCCCTCCTCGCAAACACACACACACACACACACACACACAAGATTATTGCTGGAGATTGCAGTTTTGTCCCAGCTCAAAAATCACTTGTTAGGTCCCCATACTATGCTGGTATCAACTGTTGTCAAATGCATGATTCATGGAATTTTGTTGCTTGTTTAGTCTACTAAGATGTTACTAATGGAACTCAACAGTTCACTTTTGTGACTTTTGGTAGATTTTCTGAAGTTCATGAATTTGAGAAGCCGAATGATGGGCAGGCTTTGAACCTTATGAATTCATGTGCAGTGGCTGTACTGGAGGAGTTTCAGCATGTAGTCTTCTCATACGGTGTCAGTGATGAGTACAGGTTCCAAATGTGTTTAGTGTACTTTTTCACACCCCACCTCATGATTCTGCCCATTTATGTTTTTGATGTTAAAATTTTGACTTTCAGCTTTGTTTTGAAGAAGGATTCTCACTTCTATCAGAGGCATGCCAGGTTTCTCTTCCATCATTCTCTTTTATTCCTGTGATATTGTGTTGGATTTTTTTCCAACAAATTTCATATATGGGAGAATACCCCAAACCAAGATGGCAGGACAAAGCAACACTCATTGCTTTTCTGGTAGGGCACTTGGAGGGGAGTTTTTGGATGGATTGCATGAAGTTTTCTGTCCAAGAGATCTCTTGGACCTATATCACTAGCTTCTCTTCTTTTTTTTTCTTTTTCTAAGCTTTAGTTTGCGAGGCATTGAATTTTTTACCTACTGATGATAATGATTTAAGGCCCTCATCCTTAAAACAAACTCAGCTCTGGGATGTAGGCCCTATCTTAAGAGCCCTTATGTGGAGCATTCAAGCATCCCTTTTTCAGCAGAAAATGTATTAGTGCTTAGAAATGGGTTAAACACAGCCCTACTGTCCTATGCCTGCGTGTGACTTGCAAAAGTTTCAGTTACAATTGATCAAATGAAACTACTTTATTCATTATGGCCTTACTGGATTTACTGCCTTAATCACATTTGCAGTGGCATTGTGTCTGTCATTGTATCATTTTTCTCTTCCATGTATGTAATGAAGTGGAAAGAATTCTTCCCACAGAAAGAGTTGAAGTACCCTCCATATTTTGATGGACGGGCTGTATGCTATCCATCAACACAGATAGTTCGGGATTATCTAGCATGGAGACAAGTTGATTGTGAGTGCTTGTTTTCTTAAGTTGATTAATTGTGTATGGGATTCTTAATATTTATTCTATAAGAACTAAACCAAGAAGTTTCACAACAGTTTCTCACTAAAATATGTTTTTTTTGGCAAATATGTCCTTGTAAACTTACCATTTCCATCTTGTTTTTTAAATTACAGGTCACATTAACAGTCAGTACAATACTTGTTTCTGGATGCTTGTTAAGTCTGGCAAGAGCAAAAGGGAAGCTCAGAATTATTTAAAGGTGCTAAACTCTGTTTAGACTTAATTATGTTATCTGAGTGTTTCTTTTCTTTTTTTGGGGATGGGGTGGGGTTTAGTTTGTTGATCTATATCTGTGAGCCGCCATATACATGTCCTAATTTTTTGAAAACTTGCCGTTTCAAGGTGTCCGTATCATGTCATATCCGTGTTTTGTATCTACATCCGTGCTTCTTAGGGTTTGAAGCCCATCATATTTTAACCCAATGATGACAGACATTATTAGGCTGCAACTAGAGAAGCACATCTTTTCTTCTTTGGTATACTTGCCTCAAATATAGACAGCACATCCTCCTCCTCAACACCCTCCCCTATTCTTTTTCCAGAGCCCCTCAAGCAAGGGGGAAAAAAAGAAAGGGTCTTGCTAACATGTGCCCTACATGTGCCCTTGGACATGCTTTGTCTAGTTGTTAGCATTAGCCAAAAAGAAAAAGCAGTCGCCAATAAATCGTTCAAGGAAGACAGTAATATTAGACTTGGAGGAATGCTATTGGAATTTCAGGAGCAAAGTTGAGGACTCATATTGTGGCCTCGTCCGGATGGGATCCAAATAACTTAATTCACAAATCTCTGTTGCCTTGTTAATGTGTCCTGCCACTTATATTATACATAATATAAAAAGCATTCATGTAACCTGTTGTTTTGTCCTATCATCAATTAAACCCTTGATGTTTCTGTGTAATCTTCAGGGTACTCAAGCGCAAGAGAAAAATGAACTGCTCGTCCAGCAATTTGGTATCGACTACCAAACATTACCAGTCATGTTCCGTCAGGGATCCTCTGTTTTCTGGGACAAGGTCTCTCTCTCTCTCTCTCTCTCTCTCACACACACACACACACACACACACACACACAAAATGAATAAGGTTACTTTTACTATTTTTCTTATTGGAAGAGTATAGGATTTGAATGTTGTACACCATCTATCCAATGCCAAATTCAATGTTGCCTACCTCCTCACTTGCCAATCAACCTGACTTGGCATTTTGGCTGTCTTGATCCAGTTGTTTCAAGCCATGCTCATTGTCAAGACCCTTCTGGGTATAGAGTCCTGCACTTGAACTTGATTTCAAGCCCCAAGTTGGGCCATGGCCAGCCTTAGATATGGGACTTGGACCATGTTGGACATACCATATGGAAAAATCAAATTCTATTGAATCACCAATACTATTTCTTTCTGTAGCCGGGATGACTTGCAAGATTGTCAGTTATTTCATGCTTGCTTCCCTCGTGCCAGAATCAGATAATCTGTTACCTTTATTATATTCATCATTGTCGTCCTGCTATCTAAATGTTACTGTCAGGTTCATGCTTTTGGCTTGAAGCATCCTGGTAATGATTTTGGCCTCTATTCATGACAAAATCCTTAGAAAGTGCAAGAAATCTCAATGCGTAAAACATACATATATTGAATCCAGGAAGAGCCTTTCTGTATTCATGATAAACATTTTGTTTTTTTAAATTTTCTTTTGGCTTGACTAGAGGTTATAATCATTGACAAATGCTTTCGTTTTAAAAATGGGACCAATTGCACACAATTTGGGAAGAGAGCCTCCTCAACCAAGGGCTTGGCGTCTCCATTAACGACTTTACGACTGTGTAGAGCTTAGACTTCCATTTTGTATGCAGGAAGACGAGACTGTGATATGCAGTGATGGTCCTCATGGAAAATTTCGGAAGAAAGTTGTCGTGGAACACTGTAATATAATTGAGCAGAGCTTTTGGAAAGCACACCCAAGCATCCTCGATGAAACTCAATAGATGCTGTGAAGCAGCTGGTTTATTTTTTTCTCATCTAACATAAAACTCGTATAATTCCATTTCTCAAACCTCTATTCAGGTATAGTTGTAATATTATGATGAACTAGTGTCCAAAATTTCAAGATTTTGATGGTTTTGCTAACATAAACACTATCATTTTGAGACCAAGGGTCTGATTGAGATCACAGTGTATTGAAGCTTAGGATGGATAAGGGGGGAGATTGGCTAGTAGTTTCTAGTTGTTATTCTGGTCTGTAATTGACTCCTGTAATCATAAACCACAGTTTGATATGCATAATGCAACTCTCAGCTCTTTTTTAGTCATTATTCCTTTTTCTGGGGTTGGGTGCTAAGTATCAATTTGCAGAGTGGGTGCATGAGCAGAAGTGCAAGAGCGTATTTTGTAAAAATATCTCACGAATGGGAGCGTCTCTAGAGCATGTATTCACGTACATATTATTAATTTGTAAGGCTGCTGCTGCAAATGTGCTTAGGTTAGTTGCAGGCCAGAATCAGTGAGTCTGCTTCATGCAAATTCTGCTGCATTGATCAATTGTGCAACTGCAACCAGTCATGCCCTAATGCCTCAATTTTGGTGGGTTTAAGATGAAGAAAAATAAAAGTACCAAAACAAGAGTTCTATAAAATTTTACACGACCTGGGTTTGTTCCTGACTGGTGCCCTAAAATCTGTTTTGGTCTTCACTATTAATATAAAGGCTTGCTTCTCATGAACTATTTATACTCTTGCACATGTGACATTTCTTTTGAATGCATTGATCAACTATACAATTTTAGGACTTGAACAATTTAAAGCAAGAAGAAAAAAAAAAAATACTTTTTGAGACGTGAAGCGCTGGTTTTAGCTTGATGATTCCCGGGTTATGTTTCTAGTGTTTTATTTTCTCTGTTTTCCAGGCAATTGTTCATTAAGCTTGTAGGAAGACTTGAAGCAGGTCTATGCAATCACATTCAAGCAATATCCAACTACTGCTACTTAAACAACAGATAGCAGATCGAGTTCAGCGATATATTTACAGACCCGCCACCTGACAATTTGACAAATCTGGCCACATGGCACAGGCAGAAAATGGCCAAACTTGGACCCCTTCCCGTTCTCCTGGACAAAAATCCTTCAGTTCTTACCATAGCATTCAAAAACTCAACACCTCATCAATTGTAACTAGGTTCTCCCCGCCAAAGAAAGGGGGAAAAACAATCAAGTCTCCGTTAGGACCTAAATTCATGCATGATAGATTTTGTTTCATGATTTGGTTGTATTAAGATGTTTGTTGGATGAAGTTGCTACTATGGATATAAGGGTGCTCAAATCCTACATATGACAACCAGGAAATAAAAATCATAAACACTCCTATAAGCTCCTATAGATGATTATGAAGGGCTAATCCAGGAGATTGGGGGCCTAGTCTTTTCGTTCGGGGTGATACCAGGCAGTCCTAAGGAGTAAAGTCTCTACATATAAAATATTCACTCCAAACCCTGTGCTGCTATAGAAGTAAATTTATTCATCGAAGGATAACTTTACGTCATCTATGATGATGATAACCCTTTTTCTCACTTTGAAGTGCAAAATGCTGAAAGTTTAGATGCCACATTTTGTCATTAGAAAGTTAGAAACCAAAGAATCCTTAAGAGGTCTATCAACTGCATGTCTGTGTTTTAGTATACAATATATGTAAGAGAGTGAACAATCAAACAGCAAATCTTATGATGACTTTTTGTTCTCAATCAACACTCCTATGTGTCTTTTAGTCCTTTTTAGCTCCACTGCAATAGTATAAATCTTACTACTCAGATGGAGGGAAGGGTAGATGGGGAGAGGAGGGAGAGACCCGGGGGAGGTAAATGTGATGGGTCATGGGAGTGAAACTACAGAACACAAAAAAAAGAGGAAAAATATATAAGACGCTATCGAAAGAACTAGGGAATATGACTCCAAGTGGAGCTGTTTGCAGACCATCGTTGTAACCTGGCAGACCAACATGGTGTATTTTCCTCAATTCGCTTTACATGATAGCTGAGAAGATATAGGCAAATGAGAATTTTAAGATCACATGACAAATGAAGATTCTAGTCAATGAAATCATGCAATGGACGAGACAAAAGTGCAACCATGTTTCATTGACATTAAGAATGGAGCTATCATGGCTATTTAAATTTACAGTCCATATAAGCAACTCCTATTTAAATTTACAGTATACGTACAATTTACACTAATATCATGGCTATAATAAAAGAATCAGTTCTCAATAGTCCTCCTAAAATATATAATACTTATCTTGGGTTAGGCAAAAGAAGTTTTGACAACGCAGCAGCAGTGCAAGCGAATCTAAACTGTCATTCGTAAGACAGAAAGTTGAGGCTTCAGTTGAAAAGAGGACAATAGACTTTTAAATGATTCCTGATCAATCGTATCACCATTCATACTCTACAGTTCACACCAAACTGTCACCTCAAAACGCCTCTCTACTTACCTAAACTTTGTGCATGACTCGTCCACCAACCAGTAAGTTTCAGATGGCAGTGTGCAACATTTTGCCAAACCTAAACAGAGGACCATTTTTTATTTTCAACTTTAATCTTACAATGCAAACTTGACCCCTCGGGCAGCCCCAATGGCGGATCTTTACAAGAGCAATTATCGACATTAAATAGCTCCCACTCCTTGATACCACATCTATCCAATGCAGAACCTAACCTCAAGGTCTCCATCTCATTTGGGTAATCCCCATCTGGGCTAACAAGCACTGCCCCGGTATAAGACTGTCCCGCAACCCGAGCAGCTCCATGGTAATGAAACAAACCCCAGCTAAGATCATCAGAAACATCCACAATTGTCCAAAACTCATTCGAGACTACCCCATTGTCCAAGACACTGAAGTTAAACGTCCCTGGAATTTTGCCTCTCTTAACTCGATATTTTCGCCTTCTCCAAACCAACTTCCCCTCTAGGGTTCTAACCTGAAAAACTGGCTCATACCAAAAGGATCCTCTTGCCTTTCCCCTATAAAATAGCTGGTACTGGCATGGGAATTGATCATAAGCTGGGTTCTGCCCGGCTACAACACGCCAGCTCCACTCCAAACTCCCCAACCAACCCACAAAAAGATCCTCAGCAGTTTCATGACTTATGTTCTCCCCTCGAAACTTAACCATTGGAGACACATAAGGTTTCACAGGGATCTTTGCATCCAATTCAAGACAATTGTTCTTCTGCAATACACACAGAGAAAATTCTTCTAGGCTAGGACTTTCATACGAAGCAATACATCGGTAATTACAAACCTGATCTACTGGACTGCACTGATTCAAGCACTGAAGAGCTGTCCTACAGTTAGGATCCAAGAGACAGTTCAGGATCTGAGGCCCACAATTCTTTACCATACAGTTCAGGGAAGAAAAACCCTTTGCTCTCAGGTTCCTCAGGATTGGAACCGGCCTTATATAAGCATTGACTATAATTAACAAACAGAACCTTATATCATCAGAATTATGCCTTTCCCAAGCCTCGGATATAGTTCGGACTACTTCCATAGTTTCATTTGTTTTTTTGGGTCGAGAAAGTTCAGCTACTTTGCTGAATATGTCTCCTTTAGTTTCAGTTTGAATGAATGATCCCCCAAGTTTGTTTGTTAATGCTGGAGAGGAGTCAAAGCAGATTATGTTTGGTATGTTTTGGGTGTTGGTCTGAACCCACTTGACTGATTCTTGGTTTGTAACCGCAACAATCACCAAAATACTTGCACGTGTTAATTCCCTTTTCAAAGTTTCAACTGTTGGACTATTAGATTCAAGGAGGTTGTCAGTAAACACCAGCATTTCAAATCCTTCATCAACCCATTTCAATCTTTTTGCCTGCTTACAGAGAAATAAGTAAGCAAAAGGTGTATATCCCCTGACAAAAAAAAGAAAAGACAAGGTAAATGCTGCTAAATTACACCAATACTTCATCTTTAATGAAATAGAGGTGAAATCTAAGGCCTTCATAGTAAATACCCCCGATATACAAAATATAACGCGGCATAAATTTCATGCTTTTGTAAGTGAAGAGGTGAAAGAATATGTTAGGATCCATGCATGAGAATAAGCATTAGCAAATGAAAAGCTTAACATCCCTACCCCTCATTTTTCCAATACATAATTGAAATAGATAAGATGCCAAAAATAGATAAAGCAAATGACCTGGTTATGCCTATTAGAAATCTCCAATTCACCTGGAGAGAAACAAACAAAAGACAAAAAGAGGAGGAGAAAGAGAAAAAGAAAGTAGAATCTAATCATCTATGTTGACCTATGCACCAGCAAAAACCTTTATGCTACGGCATGCACAGATTTTATACTGACACTTCTTTTTAAGTCTTCCCCCACCCAAACAAGATAACATAACAAAGGAAATACAAAATTCTCCTCTTATATGAGTGGAACCACGGGGGGCAAAAATTATAAATGAACCACATATGAATTTTAACATCCCTAATATCCTTTAATGAGTGACCAATCCACGAAAGGTAATATACAATGTTCACGAATAATAACATTTTTCATAAGTATGCACCTAATTCGGCAATTCTATGAGTTATGCGGTACACCTTTCAAAGCATGTCCAATGAGATAACTAAACATGTTCAAAACATTGTCAGTTAAAGAAATTCCCAATCATATGTTAATTAGTAGGATTGCAGGGTTAATGCGCTTAAAAAAAACCTAATATTTACACATTTTTAATTTCATCAACTCAACAAAGCCCTTAAATTGCAACTCTTAAGCGTCAATTTACATGAATACGTTCACCCACGAAACTGATGTCTACACGAGAGTCATATTCTCCATTAAAAACGCACATTGATCAGATTGATAAAACGGATTCTACTTCACCATGACCCCTATCGTCCCAATAATTACTGTATTTCTTAGCATTAAACAGAATTCTACTCTAATTTCCTTATTGCATAAAGTTTCATCAGCCAACAAGTCATTTGCAAACAAAATCCACAGCCGAAGCCAACTCTCAAAATTCGCACAAAACAATGTGTACAATATCTTCATATCTACGTCAGTGTGTGTGTATGCGCGCGCGCGCGCGCGTGAGAGAGAGAGAGAGTCAAATTGGAGTGGCTGCGATACTTACTGTATGGAGCATAACTTCGAGCCATGGTACGGATTTCAGAGGGCTGACGCTACCTTCTCCGACGAAGGCCACTATTCTCACAGGAGGAGCATTAAGATCCATCACGGCAGTGTGTTTGTTCGCCTCTAAAACCGCCGATATGCTGGTTGGCGAGCCGGAAGCGGTTCTCCGCCGGGGAAAATGAGCGGCGTTGGGGCGGCGGTGACGGTGGAGGTCAAAACAGGTGTGAACAAACCGGCGGTGGTTCGGACGAAAACCTGTTTTGAAATCGAAGAGAGCCGACGGTGTTTTTAGTGTTATCGTGGCTTGGAGCGTCATCGTGGAAGCTCACTGGGGACAAATGAAACAGCTGCGTCGAATTTAAAAAATAGAGAACTTTCTTGAATTCTTGGGTGTCCTCCCTCCTTGCCCAAAAAAATCCTTGTTCCACGTGGGTGGGCTTTGTCCGTAGATATTACTGAAAAATAAATCGAAAAATAAAATGAAAGAAAAGTGAAAATGAGATTTAATTTTTTGATTTTTCTGTTCCGCAGCATGTTCCCATGCTTGGTTTTTTTTTTTTTTTTTTTGTCTTCCCTAATAATAATTTTCTTTATTCCTCAATAGAATGAAAATATAAATTCCAAGAAAAATAAGAAAAAGTAATTTTCTTCCTTATTTATCTTTTCTTTTCAATAATTGATCTTGTCTATCCAACTACCACCACTATCCTTCTTATCATAACATTACCAAATAATAAAATGAAAATGATAATTAGAATGACAATTTTATTTTCCTGTCATTTACGTTCTCTTTTTATTTTCTCACACCAAGCAAAACCTTTAGACCATTTACGTTCTCATTTCATTTTCTTACACTAAGCAAAACCTTTAGACCATTGTTTGGTCCATTAATTAATTTTTATTTTGTGAGAATCAAATTTGAATCGGATATTGTTATCAAACATGTATGTAAGGTCTAATTTTGTAATGTAATCATGCCATATCAGCCTATTAAGATAATAATGTGGAACAATTATTGTGAGCCAATTGCGAGCTCATATGTGCCCTATATGGAAAGTTCTATTAGACTTACGGGCTAAAACCCTTTTCCACTCTTAACCATAGATTGCTTTTTCCATTGAAAGCGGCGAGGACGATCTAGAAGACCAGAATATTTGGTGTGGCCCCTGAATGAAATGACTAGAAGGTGCACCAACGCAGCTTTGACCTGAACATTGTTTAAAAAAACAAAAATTTGTTTGGCTTACTGGCCTACCAGAAATTCTTTTCCACTCTGCCAGTAAAGGGGAGTGGATATAAGATGGAATAGTTTATTGAGACGGGGGAAATCGTCTTAAAAATTATATGGGAAAGATGAAGGGACAGGGATCTTCTTTTCTTTAAACAAGCATTCAAAACATGGATCTCATAGCATATGAAAAATCAAAGATGGCTTTGCCGACTTGAAATCTATATACAATGTCCTCATATAGTGAAATTTTAGTTTTGAAAGAACACTTGCATAAAGCACTGAATCAGCTGGTGGGGCTTTGAGAATGCATGTGTAAGATATACAAACATGTGTACAAATGCATATGGATATACGTACCTTCATATGCATGGCCTTCCATTCAAGTTTCGCCCTCGCAATCTGGCATCCTATGTTAGGCATAGCTAGGTTTAACAGAAATTATTGTAGTTGGGCTGGTAATGCTGCTGAATTCCCCCTTAGTGGCCATATAAGGAGGCCTGCAATTTTAATCTATTGGATTCGGAGTCAAACCAAAAGTAGTTCTATCCGTAGGGTGTCATAAATCTCAATCCCCGAAAACAGCTTCAAAATCCACGTGTAATAGCACAAAATTGAAACAAAAGTTGGCCACGGGAAAACAAACGAGTTTTAATTGCAATTTCAAATCTCACCCGGGTGGCAGATTGCCTGCCAACCCTCAATGTTATAAGAGTTAGACGGCAAACATACAGATGACAAAAACCTTAATCCAGTAGCAAACTGCTGTCTTGCTTCCAATCTACATTTTATTTTGATGGACTCCTGAACCAATATAGTCGCTTTCTTCAAAACAATTGCCGGATATAACTATCCTAACAATTGTTAGAAGTAAAGCAAAACACTAAGCAACAAGACTTCAGAGAAAGTTTCGGATGTCTAATGACCTGACGTCAACAATCTCCTCATCCTTAAATTCCTCCCTGAAACATATTGAAAGCATTCCAATTTAAAACCAATACAAGGAAGAGAACGAAAAAAAAAAAAAAAAACCAAACGTATATATACTGAATGTAGTTGATGTAGACAGATGCATTGTACTTGGAGCAGAAAAAGAACAAGCAGTTAACATCAGGGGATAATAATATAGTTGGTAGAAACCCAGCCTTGGCATTTCCCATCCCCAGTGAACCAGCTAATTTTTGGTCCCCATATGAGGTTTTTGAATAATCACAGAGCTACATACTTTCCCCAAGTTCAATGATTTGTGTCACAAGAACATCACCACTCCGACGGCAAATGAACTGAGCCAAGCCAAATACTTGGCTGTTATGCCCAGCTCACAAAGTGGAATGGTGTTCAAGCTCTGCTTGAACCCAGGCAAGCTGTGTAACTGTACTCAAGCTTGTCTTGCCATTATCCAACTTAGCTTGAGCTCAACTCAGCTTGGCCCAAAGCCATCTATCCATCTTATAGTCAGAATCATATCAACACAAGTACAAGATCCGCATCAACAGATGCCACAAATGAAGAAGTCCATATTACCAAAGTAGAAGACTGCATAAAATTAAAGTAAATTCTTCAGTTATTTTTTTCTCTTTATCTTTCAATCAAATCATACAAATCTTGAGTCTTGACTAACTACCAAACAATGTAAGAGGCACCCTTGAGGAAGAACAAGACCAATCTGATTGTTTGCCCATACCAGGCAGTGTAAGAGGCACATTTGGGGATGATGAACAAAACCAATCTGATTGCTTGCTTTGACTATTCCCGACAGGAGTGCTTCAACTTGTGCAACAGCTTTCTTCTGTCACATTTAACAAGTGCCCATCCATTAGGGTAGAGGATGCCGAATAAGAAGAGGACTGGTGAAGGTAGCACAGTTCGGGTGAAGTTGTCTTTCTTTCTTTTCTTCTTTTGTGCAATTACGCTGAAGAATTTAAGATGAAGAATCCATGAGTTATATCTTCATGGTTAGGGCTGTTGGAAATTTTTAACCACATATTCGTAAGTGTAAATGTGCAAAATTACAAGCCTTGACTAAAGCACCGGGTGGTTCACTTAGGCCTTTGTTTAGCTGTTAGGAATATTGTGCAAGAAAGTCATTCCCAAGAAAAGTGAATAAAAGAATGACTTTTCTATCTACCAGTTAGTTAATGTGGAACTTTGAAGAAAAATAGCTTTCAACTTCCCTTGGTGCATAACGCAGTATAAAACAATGGAAGGAATTCGAGGCAAAATGTTCATTCAATATATACATATATATCATAGGATACTTCTTGCAACAGGTGAATGCATAGATTTTTAAGGAAAATAAATTTCTTTTCCTTTCCCTCTCCTTTTCCATCAATTAAAGGCAGCTTTAAGCTATATAATCACGTGTATGTTATATCATTCATGAGCCCATGCAAATGGAGCCCAGACACTGTCTGCTTAGTTTGTCACAGAATGAGCCATAGGGCTTCCACTCAAGACTTTATTGTGATAAATAATCCTCTACAAGACACAGGAAACAACTTAAGAGAAATTGCTTCCCCTTCCCCCCACCCACCCCCACCCCGACCCAAAAAAAAAACAGAGAAGAAAAAGAAAGAAGAACTTGGTACTAGGGGTGCACAATTAACCCGGACAGTTCAGTTTCTCTTCTTTAACTTGGTAGAGTCCTAGGTCTGCAAAGAGGTGAACCGACTTTATTCAGCTCAGTTTGGTTGAGGTATTGTAAACCAAACCAACCCGAGAACCGACCCTTATACATAAAAATTCTTTACAAAGGAGCAGCACTGCCTTCTTTGAATTTAAGTTCTGCAATAGCATTGTATTGCTCTGTTAAAAAATAAAAAATAAAAAAATCTGCAATAGCATGGACACTTTGAGGTAAATAAAGAAAGAAATCTCGTGTTTTGTTAACAATGTGGGACAGTTGAAATGAAGTGCTTCAGGAAGCCTCAATGGAAGTGTATGAGGATGGCTTCTCATTACTCAATCCACACCTGCTGCTCTATTTAAGCAACGACTGAACAAGACAAGATTCGCAAGGGATTGTTGGCTTATCCCACATCACCTGTAGATGAAGCTTTGCTACCACTCCTACACTATAAAATGAGCTGTCGGATGCTGGACTAGCAATCTGACAAGCTAGTAATTGGGCCCAATTTTGGACAATCTTTTAGCATCAGTTAAATGTTACAAGCCCAATTAACTTTAGATATAAATAACAAATTGTTAATTGAATAAATGATCAGTTTGAAAACAAACTGAACCATATGCTGCCGGTTTGGTTTGGTTCAATTTTTTTTGTGATGGTTCAGTTCTGTATTGAGAAATAGAGAACCAAGCTAGAACGGTTCGGTTCTGGGTTTACCAGAAACCGACCAACGTGAGCCATGTTTTTCCCCCAACTAGGTATCATATAACAATTCAATGGACCCTCTATGAGAGGGTCTCTCTCATCTAGAAGCATGCAAAGATCTGAGCCATCACACAAACACCAAGGGCTTTGAAGATGACAATCTTCTAGAATCCCATTCCTTACTAAGTCAACAAGTCAACAAAGACTATGGTTCATAAAAAAGGTAAGACGTTCAGCAGAAGCCACATACCTTTTCTTTTGAGTTTCCATTGCCTCAAGAGCTTCTTTCTTCAGCTCCTCCAACTGTGCTTTTGAAATTTTGAGTTCCAACTGTTCTTCGTACTTGGGCAGATCATCCCTCCGAATTCCAAGTCTGATAAGAAGAAACAAACATGTAATCCTTTTCATAAAAAGAAATTTGTCAATCCTCCACAATCTTGTTTCCTCGATGTGGAACTTATGAAGCTACTATAGAGCATGCAAAAGTCATTCTTTTATTAATGCATGAGACTTAACACGAAACCCATAATTTTCCAATCATTGATTCAGCCATTCAGGCTCATTAATATACTACTCCTTTTTTCCTCTTCATTTTTTATTTTTATGTGCTTATCTTTACTTTGCAGACCACCAAGGAGGCAAGGGACCATACAGACATGCACCAACCTCTACAGGCAAAGACCACGGGAAACACAGAATCCAAGTGGACATGTCAAGAATGAAGATTGCATTGGCAAGTGTCTATGTCAGCCCCAGAACATGGCAGAAGTAAAATAGGCTGTACGTGCAAAAGCAGGCAAAAGAATTTTTACCATCCATCACCTTTTCTTGAGTTGCCACTTACTTAAAATGATCTGGTTCAGTGGCTTAAGCAAACCTGACCAAAAAACATCCGATTCATGACATGATGCTTACTTCTTATTGATCTTATCAAATTCTGCTACTAGGAGGGCCATTCCCTTCTTGTCATTCCGCATGAGTGGTTTCTTAATTTCTTTTTCAACTTTTTCTAATGCCTCCATCATCATATCCTCTATACCAAGTTTGTCAAGGAGTCCCCTCCTGCAATAAAGAGAACTAAATCAACAGAGGAAGCAAACATGTCTCTTCTTTTTTTGATAAGTAAAATGCCAATTTTTTTTCCAGATGAAAGAAAATGCGACATTGATAGAAACATCAATGAGTTCAAACATAGGAAAATGAAGTTGTCAGATGCAAAAATAGAGTTTTTAATGGATGCAAGGACAAGAACATGACGGTAACTTCCCTACAACCTAAGAGCAATTTCCATCAAACTTCAAGAAACAAAGTCTAACTGCAGATGCAGATTTGGGGCACAAAAGTAGATCCTATCAACAAAATGTTACACTTAAAATGGGGAACTCTTGGTCCCATAAGACTCTCCTGTATTGCTCTATCCACCCACACCAAGAAACAAGTTGGAGCCCCTTGCCCCCTTCCCTTGTAATATTAATATCCAGATTAATCAGCCAACTATTCAATGCATCCAATATGAGGAAGCCCAACAAACAAATAGAAAACTTTGTTGGGGGGCTCAATTTGGTATGGATTATATAAACAAATTGTACCAATTCTTACATCTGCTATAGGCTATCTAATCGCCGCTAATCAAGTGTTGCAGGGCAAAACACCTACAAACAACACAAATCACATTTAGTTCACAACTTGGAAACAGAGGACCACTGCCTTCTAAGACTCAGTCACGACTAAACAACAACCCCAAACAAAACAAAAAAACCAAAAATACTCAATAATGGGCACGCGCCAAAAAATAAAATAAAATCATGACCTCTTCCCCTGAAATCATAAGATTTTGTTCTTTCCAAGCCTTCGATCAACTAATACCTCGAGCTTGTGTAGGGCCGCTGTCCACACAAGCTCATGTACTTGCATGAATGATGGCTGGCCATGAGAGGCGTGGAGGGGGATCTTTAAGTGGTTGTTGTGGGCCAATCATTAACCAGTAAAGCAGGCAAATTTTATAAGCCTCTTAACTTATAAAATCACAGGTAGCAGAGGATATGGATTTCAAGAGAAGTCAGAACAGAACCAGCCAAAGTACATGTGAGTATCACAGATGGCTACAAAGGGAGAAGAGATGTAAAAGACAGTCACAAGGGCAGAAGTGTGAGGTTTGAGAAACAGAAAGATCTACAAAACAGAATTCAAGTGATGGAAAAACAATGCACAAACCTGATTCGTATCTCCTTCAACGTCAACAGATATGTTCGAGCATCTGGAATACCTTGCGTTCGTGTTTGAATGGTGTATTGAATTCGTTGAGATTCTGAGAACAAGTCTGCCCTGAAATGACAAAATGCCAAAACAGGCAAATGCATGAAAAATCCAAATGGTGAGATGTGGGTACAAACTCAATTCAACACAAAGAAAATATAATGCCATTGCCCACACCAGTCACCACGACACATCTACACATCCGTCCTCTTTTTTATGTCTATGTGGACTAAGCTATACAATGGAATTGCAGAAAAGCATAAAACCATTACAACATGGTACAAATTAATGATGTCTCTCTTCCTCAGTGATCAAACTTAAGGAATTATATGAATTTTAGGTAGAACCTTGTTCAACATTGCTAACCTAATCAACACATGTTGCGTTTCGATGGCTGGATGGGAATTCCACATCAGATAGGATAGGAAATTGTATCTTCCAGATACACCATTTCTTTTCTTGTGTTTGGCCTATAGTAGGTTGGAATTCTAGTTACAGTGTATATCCTAGACAACAGTCTGATATGGAAACAAAGGATGATACTGCTCGAACCTTTTGCAACTTAAAGAGAGAATTCAGGTAGCCAAAATTCTGGAATGAATCAAATGGGAACATCAATAGCACTAACTAGGGTAAATTCCACAAACACCCCCTTAGTTTTCTAACTAAGGAAAGTGTTGTGTCCATGTCAGACATGACACTTGGCGGAGACTCTCCCAACTAGTAGTACTTTTTTAAACAATTTTAGAAACCGGACATGCTTCAAACACTTGGAGGACACATGTCCATTGCTTAAGCACACATGAAATATTACAAGTTTGAAGGAAATTTGTTGTCATCCAATTGTAAATAAAAAAAAATATGGAATATGCCTAATTTGACATTTAAACTATGAGATACATAAATATTAATTTTAATGAGTGTTATCTTCTAATTTTTAATATCTTTAAGTAAAATATTCATACATATGACATATAACAAATATACAAAACATTATTTTTGTCGTGTCACTGCTATATTGTGTTCTACATTTTTTGAAAATTCTCATTTTAGTGCCTATGTCACATGCCCGTGCTTTTTTGATTTGTAACAATTATGGGGGCACCCCTGGTTAGAGTTATAAGCTAATGGTCTTAAAGAAGCATATGATTTACCTTTTTGCCCTTTCTCATTTATTACATTTACTTAAATATTTGCAAAATTAATTTTAATTGAATTTTGTTGACAAAGGGCAAATATTTCATATTAAACTTCTAAAATAATGATGTCACAATTTTCCAAATAGTGTTCTAATGAATATTTAATAGAGGGATGTTCCTGTAAATTGTCAAGTAAAATAAGACTAGTTATTGTAATTTCAAAAATATAAAGGGATGTCTTGTAATTGGCATAAACCGAAAGGGTTATTAGTGTAACTTACCCTATTAACTTTTACTATTTCAACAACTAAATTCATGATTGTAAGAACTAAGAATTAATTATTCACAAATCAAAACCAAACTCCATTAAGGATTAAAGTTCTCAAAGAAAACTAGACCCAAATTACAAAAAGTTCAAGTCATGCAAGGAATATTGAAAAAGAAAATAAAACAATCTATGAAGCATTGACAAGGATACATGGTTCAAATATGACATGATATAGACACTTCAACATGACAAGTTCTAAAAAACGAAGCATTCATGTATGAATCATATGTAAATAAAAAAAGTAATTTAGTTATGATATACATGTGAAAACTTATTTGTATTCATATACCTACAAAGTATTCTATATTTCAAACTTGTAACATAATCACATGAAAACCAACAAAAGATTAAAGTTATGTTCCATGGGCATGATCATGGACCAAATTTGAAATTGTCTCACAATTTCCCTATTCTTCTTCTCTAATAAGTCACAATATATGGGAGACCACTTTGTTATTTCCAAAAATATAATCTAATGTTATATAAAAAATGCCACATTTCATTTCAAAGATGTTGATTGACCTTGAGTATCTGGGAAGTATCAAATACTTCTTCAAAATTAAAAAGATTTATTTCAAATGCTTATAAGATACGCGTCAAGTATCCAAGGAGTACTAGTATCTTATACAACTGCCAAACAAATACAACCCTCTTCTAAAAGTATATATGCTTAAAGGACAATAACAAGAAGAATCAAAAGAAGCATATCAACCAAGAAGCAAAAAGAATGTTACATGATCTCAAGTACAGGTGTCGGGGTGTGAGTATGTGTCTACGCATCGTGATTATGACAAGTGGCTCATTTTGAGTGATTCTGAAATTTTGATTAAATTTTTTTTGTTTTCACAATAAAAAAATAAAACAAAATTATTTTGGTTGACTCTTTGGTTCATTGTACATATATTTAGTCTTCGAAATATGGATTACTGCACTTAATTAATTCATGTATTTTATGGTGTTTGTCTAGATGAATGAGTATGATACTTTGATTTTCATGATTATTTATTGGTAGTGTGAAATTCATGCCATTATAGATTGTATTTATTAAATTCAAATGCAAAGAAACTTTATTATCTCATTAGGTTAATAATTTACCTTTGTTTTTATAAAGACGTAAAATGACTAAATATATTAATAATAAAAATAAATCATCAAATGAATACATAATTAAATTATATAAAAATATAAATATAACAAAATATACTATAATATAATTCATTTACTTAGATGAATACATAATTAAAACATACATAAATTTAATGAACCATGTGTTCATATAGTCTGTATATGTATATGAATCTAAATTATATAAACTAATAAAACATTCAACCACGTGTATAGAATACATGAACTATTAATGTACATGAACCTACAATAAATGAACCAATGAAATATTCAACCACATGAATAAAATATATGAATTAAAATAAATGCAGTCAACCACACAATTGAAGTAATCTACTTATGTGAACAACAATTATAAAAAAAATTTAAAATCACTACAACAAAATAATAAATCTAAAAATTAAAAAACAAATCTTGTGCATCGGCCATTGTCACTATAATTGCGACAAGTAATCCATTTTTAATTTATCTTGGTTATCTTTCCTATGCAAACTAAAAATTAATTATAAAAAAATATTACTTCTTTATACCTTTTAAAATTCTTGTTAAAAGAATGCATTCTCATTTAATAAGAATTGTAAAAGTCAAATTTAATAAGAATTCTAAAATTCTATTAAATATTTTCTTAGATTCCTCAACTATTACTTCAAATACATTCTTAAAAATCAAGAATGTATCTACATTTAATAAGAATTTTAAAAGTAATTCACTATTTTCTTAGCTTCCTTATTACTTCAAATTTATGCATTTTTTTATTTAGGCAAATGATAATGCACATGTTAAGCATGCATTGTCCGGTTGTACAAAGTATGGACACTACACGCTTAACATGTGCCCTGAAAAAACCCTTTACTTATAATACTGTTTCACATATATAATTTTTATACAAATTGAACATTTGAATTCGATACAAATTCTAAAAGTTAATTGAACTATCTTCTTAATTTATTCAATTATTATCTATAAATAAATGCATTGTTGATGCTTATAATACATTGTTTCATACATGTACATTTCAAATAAATTGTGTAAAAATTCATGCCATTATATATTGTATTCACTAAATTTAGATGAAAAGCATCTTCATACAAATTACAAATTAGCCATTTTTTCATTACTCTCTTTGTACAAATAATTAATTTTTATTTTAAAAATAATTACATTTATGTCCTTCAGGTATTTCATAGGAATTTTTATTATTTTTGTAAAACATAAATATAAATAGTTAAACTATTAAGTATACTAATATTCAATTTACTACAAGCATATAGGGATAGACAAATAAAGAATAAATTTAATTAAATTATATTAAAATTAAAAAACATGCCCAAAGAAACTATATTTAGGTTTCATTTAAAACCATTGTCATTAAAGAATGGACCCAAGAAAGTACTCCAAATCCTGTGCATTGCACGGGCTTAAAACTAGTATCCAGCAATACGGGAACGCAACAAAATTTTCATATTTCTGAATATGTTGCTTTATTTCTAGGATACATAGAGCATTTCATTTATAAAACAGGAGTTTTATGCATAGTTATATGATAAATAGAATTACTAAATATTTTTGTTGGATGAATATCCAACAACACATGTCAGACACATTTCTCATACCTATACCTTTACCTAAGTGACAAAGTCCAAAGTCCAAGTGTTGAGTGTCAAAGTCTGACATGGGTGCTTCACGCATTTGGAAAATCCATGTAACATAAGCAAAAACTATACCTCACAAAGGAAAAAGTAAAAAATGAACAAAAACAACAAAGATAAGAAGATAAGAAAGGTACTACTCGTGATTGAGGTAGGGTTTGACTCACCCTCCCCCTTCCCCAAAGCTAAAGCCCTTCAATGTACCGAAAAAAAAAAAACAAAAGAAAAAATTAAGGTACTCTCTCTCTCTCTCTCTCTCTCTCTCTCTCTCAAGAAGCCAAAAAAATAAAAACAAAGAAATAAGAAGTAAATCAGTGATTTGGTAACATTTCCTTAGAACAACTTTGTTGGCTGTTATTCAGCGGGCAAGTCCTCTCATCATTTTCTCCCATGGAAGTGAGAGATTGATGGTTTTCAACTTCAAGCCTTGAGGCTTGGTCAAATGTTTCTCTTCCTCCTTCCTCCCTACGGCACCCATGAAACCATTTACTTATATACCTCCACCTTCTGGGATTGTTTTATCCCCTTAGGAGCAGATATAGTATCCTTGCCAATAATTTTATCTGATTTGTAGTGCTGCCAAAAGTGCATGATAAGAAGTGGATATAGTATGGTTATTCAAGCCATCAGCATTATCCAACCATCCAAACATCGTCAAACTGGATGATGACACAAATATCGTCAGCTATGCAATTTAGTCAAACACAGTGATCCATAAAAAATAAAAAAAGAAGGTTCAAAAATAAAAAAATTTGGTTCCTATGCATGATCAATTTTGACTGCCTCTCAAGGGCAAAGTACTACGGTTAGTATGTTAATGCTGGTAGGGAAGGGGGAAAAAAATCAATATAAGCCAAGCCTAGTCCCCTAACAAGGCTACTTGAAGGCTCAGCTCGACAAGTGGTGATGGGTGTGTTATAGTTTGAAAAACTAAATGACATCAAGAAACTAGTGCTTTGTGCAGGTCCAGTGCATCAAACTCCTCCAGTCAATATTTCACCTGTCAATGATATTCCCTTTGCTCCCTTCCCGTTCATTCCTAACATTTTTATATGAAACTATTCATGATTCTTGATAGTTTTTTTTTTGTTTTCTTTTGAACTTTTTCCTTTTTATAACCTATATCTGAAATGAAGTCAATTCCAATTAGGGATGGCAACTGGTTGTGTTCGGTATGGGTGAGGCTAAACCCTACCTCGCTCCTAATAGGACAACTCCACCCCATATCAGCCCCAAAATCGCGACGGGTTGTACCTCCTTACCCTGTCCCGAGGGTCGGTTTGGAACATGTTAAAACCATATAAAATCTCAAAATAAAAATAATGCAAATTACACAAACATTAACACAATATAAAGGTAATATAGAAAAAGATTAAATCCCAAGACTAAGAAGTAACAATAAAATCTAACATCTATTTATATATACCAAAAATATTTTATATTATTAAAATATAAAAGGGATTTCACAATAGGCGGGGTGACCTAAACCCTAACCCTCCCAAACCCGCTTCGGATTATATTTTCTTCCCCATCCCCGCCCCTAACCGTAAGCAAAACCGTTACTATTAGGGGTGGGGTTAAGCGGAGTTTAGATTTTTTGGGTCAAACTGTCATCCTTAATTCCAAATATATAGGCTTTATATCGTGACTAGAAAGGAAATTAATTGAGTTTGTGGATAGACTTTTACAAGGATGTGATATAAAGATAAATTGTAGCATGCATGCAACCACAAGACTGACATAAGCCATTGTTCTTTCTTAAATCACAGAAAGGCAGTCTGCAAGAAAGAGCCAACTTTTTATCCAAACAAACAAATTATGGAACATATAGAGAATTAAATCGAAGAACTTACTTTTCTCTAACATTCTTCATCACCTTCGCATAGTGCTCTACAGCACCTGGATCATCCGGGTCTATTGTGATCTTTTCTTTCTTCAGTACACGGATAGCAGTCTCAAATTTATTTTTAACCTCCAAGAAAATGTTCTTCAACATCTCTTTTCAGCTCAAGTACAAGTTATTTGTTAGAGATAGTTACTCATTTCCACAACCATTGAAAATCTAACTACATCCATAAATTGGTAAGAGGAGGCAACTGCGTTTTTTTAATAAAAGAACAGATCTCAAATTCATTGTACTACTGACAAGAACAACTCATCTATCAATTTTTATGAAGATAGGAAACAGAAAAAAAAATTCAAATTAGGTAAATGTGAATCCTCTAAATTTCTCAACCATTTAAAATATCATGATTAGACTAAATTTATATTGTCCACATCTTAAGGTTCTATTTATCTATCAAACAAAATTAAGGTTTTATCCATTGGATAGTGGATACACTGGACCGCCATGTTTGACAACTAAAAGTGTCCCCAGAGAGAGAGAGAGAGACTACATATATGTGTGTGTGTGTGTGAGAGAGAGAGAGAGAGACTACATATACACTAACCATCTCCTTTAAGGGCTGGAGGAGTAGCTTCTTTAGCAAAGAAACGGGCAGTAACAGCATGCTCCCGTTGCAGTAGGGTTCAGCCAACATACAACTGTTATGCAAAAGAAAAGAAATAAACAACGGAACCAAAAAGGAGAAGAAAAGAAAGGAAAAAGAAGGAAAGGGGGTGTTTACTGTGTAGCAGGTCAAACAAAATAAATGCTCAAAAGACAAAGCCAGCATTTTAGGGAAACATTGTTGTGGGTGCTGAATCATAGGAACTTATGCGTTAGAATTTCCATTGGCAATGCAAAGACAACAAGGTTTTTGATCTACAAATGAAGACTTCTATACTTATTTTCTACTTTAGTCTTTCTCCCCAAGGCAAGAACCAACTTTGGTACAGATTGTTGAATTTGGAGCTAGCTTAAAAGGAAAAACAAATAAAAAATGTAAATTCCAGTCTGGTAACTGGGTTAGCCTAGTTGGCTAGGGCTCTTGGTCTCCCTTTGGGAGGTCAAGAGTTCAACTCTTTACAAGTGTAAGAGTTGGTTGTGAGGGATTTATCCTTTCTGAATATCCTAATCTCGACATGGATGACCTGCCTTTAATCGGACGGGAGAGAGGATTAGTAGAGGTGCATCCAAGTTGGCTCGGACAAGCTGACCGTTGAACCAAAACAAAATTTTAAATTCCAGTCTGTTACCTCACAACTAAAGCAAACATGACTTAAGTTAGCCTTGTCCTTGCCAGTAGTAATCGGCTTAGATTGACTGATTGCCCATTCCCTTCTACTAGTGCTTTACTACCAGGAAGCCATAAACATGTCACTTTAAGTATAAAAAATTAAATATTGAATGACACAGCCAAATTTGCTTCCCAGACCTACTAAATTTCAGCTGAACTTCAAATCTGTCCCACTGTTATTCAAATACAATTCCCACTTCATTCAATTAAGAATGTCCATCAAACTTGAAATTGGCATTCAGTTGCTCAAAATGAGAATGCTCAACGAGGGTTTTTCTATCATGGCAAAAAGAACCTCAAAATTACAGTAGTTACAGATTCTTTTTACATATTCTCATTCAGATCAACTCAAGACCCCTAATCATAATAAGTCACCTGAATTCGTAATCAAAAGTACATGAATCAGGAAAAGAAAACTTGCACATGTAGATACATGAATACAGATGTATGTATATGTATATATAGATTTGTAAAATGAGTGAACCTGTTTCGACTTGGATAAGAGGCGAGAAGCGACGGCCATGATCAAAGCTCCGTTTTCGTCGTTATCGTCCGTCGTCCTTCTTCTCCTTCGGGTTGTTCGTCAGGTTTAGGGTTTGGGTCCGATTTGGGAGGTTCGCTATCTGAGTTTGAGCCACTCGAGCTCTCTCCGTCTCTCTCTCTCGTCTCTATGGTACGTGTCATACTGTGATAAGAACACTTGCGTTAATTGTGGAACGTTGATATGTGAAAATACGAAATCTAGAGGTGGTGAGTTGTGGTATTACCTGCAACAACAAAAGAAAATTGTGGTATTGTGGGATAATATGGGGATAAGTAGGTGTCGACATTGGTTGGGCGGGCTGGGGTCGGATCGAGTCTATGCGAATTTTTTGTTTATTGGACGTAAAATTATATCTCAAATCTATTCAAAATAAGAACTATAACTTTTAAATTTGCTTATTTATCTTGAAAATATATTTAGTAAATATATTTTTTAAAATAATATTAAATAATATAAAATTTAAATACATAAATACATTAAAATATAAAAATATATTATTTAATATATTTTGAGCCGAGCCAGACTTCAAATACTGATGTGTCCAACGTATATGAAATAAAGAATGAGATTAGTATATGAAATTACTTTCTTACCCTTACAAAAAAAAATATTACAATATAATGTAATACATTGTAATATTTATGGTATTATTATTGTATAATTTGTTATATAATATTAGTATTAATGTATTTTATTACATATTAATATGCAATAGGATGTATCCATGTTAATATATTATATTATTTTTAATAGTGTACAATTCAGTATTACAATATTGTTCGATACAAAATAAAACAAATAATTTATATAACAAAACACATCTGATTTTAAAAATGTCATACGTGGCACTTTCATCCGACAGTTGGTATTCATGTTATCATCAATTAACGGTTAAGATCAATTTTCTTCACCTCCTTACCTTTAACATCCTGCTTAAGTGTGAACCTCAATGGGTCACACCACCTCCAACGACGCTTTATTCTCCTTCTCGATCTCCTTCTCCTTCTCTTGATCTGCTGGTCAGATTTTGATTGGAAATTTACGGCTCAGATTATTTTTTTCAGCTCATCTTGCAGCAATGATTCAACAGTGCGAAATCCGAAACAGTGGCCACCACGCCACCGCCTTCTCTTTCCCTCAACCCAAGCATTTTCTCTCTCGACGATACCCGTAGACCCAACAAACCAGACTCTCGTCTCTTTGTCCGAGGACTTCCGGGGACCGAGGAATGTTCAACGTTGGAAAGACAAGTTTCTCCTTCTTCTCCCTTTTTTTTTTCTTTGGGTTTGTCAGCAGACTCTACCCAGCTCTGGCTGTTGAAAATTTCAACGATTCTTCTACTAAATCAGCTAAAACCGGGTGATGGTACATTAATTTCTCTCAATTCTTATGTTCTTTTTTTGATTAGTACTTTCTTTCATCTCCTCTGCACACATTATTGTAGGTTTCATTGGTTATGCTTCGAATTTGCATCTTTTTCTGTTGAATTGGATAGGTTTTCATATCAGAAAAGAATTAAAGATGCAATGTTCGAATAAACTTTTTTATGCTGCAGAGAAGGCCAGAAGGTGGAGAGTTAGTGATAGTCTGAGAGTAACTGGGGCTTTGACTAGCTACTTAAGAAGTCATCTAATATCCCAATATTGGTGTGCGTTAGTGCCTATTATTTGCATTCACTTCATATTACTTGGAATTGAAAGTGCTTAGAGCTAGCAATCATGTAATAAAGTTTCTTATTGAATATTATTCTTAATTGCTCTTTGTTTGGTTGGTCTACTAAACTTGAGAGTTGAGATCCCTTATTTCGATGTCTTAGCACTCAAGAAAAGAAATAAAATAGAGACTCATGCAAACATCACTGGAATCCTTGTTACTTTCTCTCAAATCCAACGCTAATTTCTGTTTTTTTCACTTTTTCCAAAATTTTTTGAAAAAACAAAATAGAAGCGTTAGCCCCATTTTTTTCATTAGCATGTCCACATGATGCTAATACATTACTCAAATACTTACTAAGGAATATCCTTTCACTGGAGCACCTACACGAGTCTATTTATGTCAAATGACGAATATCTTTATGGCTTTTGATGTGAGATTTTGATTGGAATATTGTTAAAATGCAGGGAGTTAGGGTTAGGGTCTTCATAGCCTAGTAGAATATGAGGTACTTTTACTGTTCCTCGATGTTCTTTTCCTGATTAAGTTTTAGAAACTTGGTTTTGGTTATCTATCTGTGATAAAGTTAAACTTTAGACCATGAGGTAGTTATTTGTTAAATTAAAAATGAGGTTGTTATTAATTTGTTGTCCGCATGAATGAGGTAGTTTGATTCATGGTCTAAGGTTTGGCCTTATCACATGCAGTTTCATTAGGACCCTTTTTGGCAGTTTCATTAGGACCCTGCCAATGCTATTCATATGCTTTGAATAAAATTCAAGAAGCCAAATAAAGGATGTGTCAGGAAATACATAGACAGGATAAAAAAAAAAACACACAAAAACTTTGAGATGGAAGGCAAATTTAATTTTTATGATGCATGTAGGAATTTTTGGAGCTAAACACTGGCACTTGCATTGCTAAATTGGAGTTGGTAATCAAGTTTTTCCTTCGAATACAGTCAGGACCATCTCTGTGAACTGATTTTCGATTTGAAAGTTTGGACCCAAAAACTGCCGCTTGCATTGCCAACTTGATCATAAACTGATTCAAGAAAAATATAAAAAAAGCAAAATTAAATGTCAAACCATATAATTTCACCGCCTTGATATTATTTACTTGGTTTTAATTGCATATGTTTGATGTAGTGGTGACTACTTATTCAATTAGGAAGAGTGTTTGCAGTTTTATGTATTAAATTAATCACGTTCTTTTAATTACTAAGAATTTTTTTATTATTATTAGATTTAGATTTTGTGAGGAGTGTTGTTGTTACGAACCAGGATTCACATGGTATAATATTGTTCATTTTGGGTGTTGACCCATACAACTTTAAAATGCGTTACACTCCCCAGGCAATATTATCCGCTTTGGGCCTTAACCCATATGGTTTTAAAACGCATTGCAATCCTTAGGCGATGTAAGATCGCATCACGTAATCTTGGAGTCAGCCTGCCAGGATCTCATCCTTGCCTGGGTCTCACAATCAACCCTCTAATCGGGCATCGCGCCCTTGCTTTGGGCTCGGTCCGCACACTTTTAGTTGGGATTGGTTCTGATATCATTCTGTCACGACTTAGAATTCATATGGTATAATATTGTCCACTTTGAGTCTTGGCCCGTATAGCTTTAAAACACATTGTACCAAAGAGATATAAGTACCTGCATATATAATACTTTTCTTCTTCCTCCCTAGGCAATATGGGATCGCAATTTATGTTACCTGAATTCTTCTAAATATGTTAAATACCCATATTAGATAGTCGATACTAAGCGAAGAGTATGAGATATGTGTCGGATATGACTAGTTGGGCATGTATCTAACAAGTGTGCATAACTAATTGAGTTCACTTTAAAACTAAGCCTAGGATTTTTATTTTATGCATGAAATGCTATATTTTAGCTTGTAAATACCATTTTACCCTAAAAAAAACTAAAGAAGTATATTAAAAAAATAAAATCTAGCCGTGTCCAAGTGTCATTGGATATAAGAATTAAATGAATTTAACACTTGGACGAGTATCCGCACCTGATATCCTTGCCCGAGCGAGTTCAGGTTACATTAATCACAACACACAATTTGGGAGTCAGTCTGCTAGGATCTCGTCCCCGCCCAGGCCTCACAGCTGTAGGCACGAATTATTCCTAGTATTAATATACATTATATAGTATTGTAGTGTTAATATAATATTATTACTATAATGTAATATATTTTATAATATATAATAAAATATATTAATATAAACTCCAAATATATTATATTAAATTCTTTGCTTTTGTTTGATTGAAATAAAAAAAAAGGAAACGGAAATGTATGGGCATTATTGAAAGTTCAAGATTTTTTTTCTTTTGGTTACTAATAAAAAAAATAAGTGAGTACAAGTAATTTTCTTTTTCTTTTCATTTCCTACAAATACTAAATCCAAACATAAGACAACGGGTTAGGTAAAAATGTTGATACAGAACATGTTTTGGCTCACTGATTCTTTTACCACAATAATTCAGAATAAAAATTTCAAGTATATATATATATATATATCCTCATTCGAAAGAAGCACGAATTATACTTCACTCATTGATTGGTGTAATCCCAGTTTAATCAGCCTTTCCAGGGCATGTTTTCATATTTGATGGAATAGGGATTTGATGTCTAGAAAACACCCACCAGGAAAGCTGTAGGAATGCACAAACCACATTCAATTAATGATATAACAACAAAGCCAAAGGCTAGGCCCTTGGTTGCATGACTTTTGCGAAGAACGTGTAAAGATGTTGACCAGAATCAGAAGCTGAAACAGTATCGGTTCTTATTTTCTATTTTTGTTTTTTAAAATCCGTTGAAATCATATTTGATAAACTGGTTCTGAAAACTTATTTTGCAACAGTGTGTTTGGTAAAACGATCTGGAGCTTGTTTTAAAAATCATTTTTTCAAAAAGCACTCCAATTTTTTTTTTTTTTTTTTTTTTTTGTTGGGGGAGGGAGGGAAGAAGTGTTTTCTAAGTTTCCTGCATAATTTTTATGCGAAAATAAACACAATATGAAAAAATAGTATTTTTGGTGATCACATTTTTTTTGTTTCTAACAACACAAAGAACCATAAATTTCCAATTTTTTTGTTTTCCAAAACACTAAAATGAAAATAAAAACAAAAATCGAGATTTTTTCCAAAATGAAAACTTTCCTAAAACCAATTCTTTCCAAAACTCATACTTTATAAATTGAAACTTCCTAAAACAATTTATTTTCTAAAGCAAGACTTGCTAGGGATTAAATTTCCATAAACAATTTTGTAAAAATGATTTTCCAAAATGGGTCATACAAATGAGAAATTACCTAAATTGAAGTATAGCAAAAATACAATTTCCAATTCCAAAAACATATCAAATCAAAATATTATTTCAACAGCTATGGTTCCAAAGATAGGAGGAAAGGATAAATTGTAAGCATATATGCCTAATAAAGAATCTCAAGCAAGCATGAGCCAAAATTGGCTCGCATAATTTTAAAAGCAACACAACAAATATGCCAAAAAATCATGCAGGTCTATATTCATTTGGATATGATGCTTTTAGAAGGGCACATCGACCTGGGTCTAGATTTGACCTAAATGGATGACGGGACTATTGTTTATATCATATTTGTAAATGTTTGCAGTAGTCGTCTGATCCTAGATCGAATGTCTCTTTCGACAGGCAACCAGAATTTGTGAGAAAACACAGTGTATTTGTAAATGTATTATGCTTTAATTCGAATTAAAAAGGTTTGTTGAGAAAAAAAAAAGAGAAAAAAATTGATGCTATGTATGGATTAAAGATTTGGTAAAAAAAATAATAAAAAAAGAAATGGTGAAGAAAAAAAAAACACAACATAAGGGAATTTGCAATGATTTGAATTTATACTTGTGCTCAACCTATTAGAGGAAAATGAAAAGACAAAAAAAACAAGAGAAGCATAGAAAGAAGTACATTAATACCCTATTTGAAACCTGAATTTTCGGTAGAAAAATAAAAAAGTGAAAGAAAAAAGAACAAAATAAAATAATATTTTTATTTTATTTTTCCTTATTTTTTTCTTTTCTTTTACTTTTTTTTACCTAAAATTCTAGTTCCAAACGGAGCGTAAAGAAAAAGAAAGACATTGTTACTTTGTTGAACTTAATTTGGCTGGTTACTTGTCTACAAAATACAGAGAGAGTTCTCAACTTTTTTTTCCCCCTCCCCTTATGGCAGCCTTCTTGTTCGAGTGATTGGGTGCTTTTTACCCAATGACTTGGAACAATCATGACTTTAAGTTGCTAGCAAAGGTGGAGGAATTTTTTTCCATCTTCGCCACAAAATATTATTAAAGAACTATAATTTGCTTGTGGTTCAATGACAATTTTTTACTAAGCCATTAAAAAGGATTTGTTGTATCATTTTTGCATAAAATGCCATTAAAATGGTCTCAATAGATCATATTTTTGTTGTACACCTCCTCATGAAAATGTTTGCAGATAATCTAGGATAATTTCCTTTTATTATAATTCAGACATTGTTTACACCTCGTCATTATGCTGCTGCTATATTTATTATAATAAAACAAAAATTCTGTGTATTTCTAATCTTCTCCCCTTATACCCTCCAAGGCACACATGCAGTGCTAAGGTTCTTGCTTAGCTTACTGTGACCTGGAAATTAGAGTCCTAAATGAGGTGGAAACCTTTTAGTTATCTAGTCAATTATTAAAATACTCGCAGAGTAATGGTGTGTAGATGAATTGTCAGAGAGGAAATAACCAGATGAATATCTCAGGTCAAGAGAAGGAAAATGCTAAACACAAGATTAACATACAAAATAATCCATACCAAATTATAGAACAACAAGGTTGTTCTTTTCGTTTTTGAATTTATGGATGCAAGTAAACTACATTATTCTATATAAAATTTTGTTTATACAAATTTTGCTTGTATAGATTATCCTTGTCTTTGCACAATGCTATCTACTTCAGCTCAAATTGGACATGTAGACCTCTAAATATATATCTAACCTTGTAATCGTAATCCTAAAGTTGTATGTTTGTGAAACATTTTAAAGTAGTCTACAAAAGAGAAAGGATAGTGGAAAACAAAAGTAGTAAATGCAGTAAAAAAAAAATAATAAATGAACCAGCGGGCAAGGAAACGATTAAGAATCGAATGAAAAATCTAATAGGAATTCTAGTAAAAAACTCTTTTGTAAACTTTAAAGGAATCTTTTTAAAAATTTAGTGAAAATCTATATGAATATTTTAACGTATATTCTTATAACATATAACAATTTTTAGTCAGAACTTAAGGAAAAAATCCATAGAAATGCTTACTTTAAGTTTTGAAAGAGTTTATGTAGACTTCTTACCAGTTTTCCACTAGTTCTTTTTAGTGTCTGTTAAATATCTTAGAAGCATTTTTCCAAGAGTATTTGGAATATTTGTTCAAAATTAGCGAAAGATTTTCGAATCCCTATTGGAAATGCCTTTCCCCAACTAATAAACTGACTTTTTTGGCAACTATGTCAATTGCTAAGTACTCTTTACTGGGAGGTGGTAGCTGTGAGTACTTCTATTCTCATTGTCATTTTATGAATCTAAATTCAATGGTTCTGGTGATCCAAAAATGAGCTTAATTGCTTGCTTAAGAAAATTAAATTTAAAATATGTCTCCTTCAAATTCCACTTTTAATAGAAAGTTACGTTATAATTTGTACTTTGGTATTCTTTATTTATATATATTCCTACATATAGGTTTCGTGTTTTTTTTTTAACTAAATTTCCGTATATAAATTTTGTTTGTGTAATATTATTTTTGTTATGCACAATTTGTTTTAGCTCATGCGGAACATGTAGATGTCTAAACACCTAAGCTTATAATCCTAGAATTATCAGTTTGCCAAATACTTAGAGTTCTCAATAAAGATGTGAATGGGTTAGAAAATAGTTTAGTGGTAAGGTAATACTGAGTATTCAGTGGTAATCTCTATCAAATGATGACATGTTGTATGTGAATACATCAGCAACTTAAGGTCTCTCTACTACTCTACAAGTTCAGGTTACTGATATATTCACACACTGCATAATACTATTTAATAGAAATTTTCACTGAGTACTCAGTACTACTTTATCACAAAAATTTTTCCGAATGAACTACTGATTGTATTCTAAAAGTGCAATCTATATGTCTTAATTAGCTAATTGTTAGTTTTATATTATGTTTAATTGTGTTATTTTAATTCTAATTCATCACTAACTTAGTTTGGTGTTAATTTTCAGGATTCCTAGCTTAAAAGGGATTAATTGGCGCTAAAATAGAATAGGTGTTCGAAGTGCGTTCGAACGGTCATCAAGGGCATTCGAACGGTATACAAAAGCGTTCGAATAGTACGTTGAACGGTCTCACGTCAAATTCAGATTCGAAGTGCGTTCGATAGATTCAGAGAGCATAAAAGTCGTTCAAAGAGCGTTAGAAGACCGTTTGAACGGTCCATTAGGCGTTCGAACAGTGGGCCAGGCCGTTCGAACGGTGTGGCGGGGTTTCCTATTATTTTTGCTGTCTATATAAGTTGGGATTGTTGTTATTATTGGGAGGCTAATATTCTAGGGTAGACGTTTTTCTATGGTTTTAGGAGTAGATTAAAGTAATTTATTCATAATTTTCATTCAGTTTTCGATTCCTATAATCAGATTACTCAATCTTTTCAATACATTTTTAATACAACTTTGCATATCTATGATTATGATGAGTAGCTAGATTTTATCTTGGGATCAATTGTGAAGATTAATTGAAGATTTTGGATGAACGAAGGAGGTACATTCTTGATTTTAAAGTTAAATTTTCTGGTTTTCTTTCTTCTTCTTCTTCGTTCTAAAACCTTCGAAAATCTGGACGTTTGATTATGTTCGGTAACGTTTATGCATGAATTTATATACAGTATATGCGCTGCGCAAATCGATGGTACTTGTCTTTGATTCTAACAACCCGATTTATTCTAGAAGTTGAAGTTTTGAAAAACACTTGTTTTATCGCTAAATCTTCCGAGTCCAAGACTCACGATGTAGTCGAAGGATTTGAGTTATTAAATTATCTCCTTTGAAATTTCAAGAGACTCAATTGATTGGATTGATTGACCCTTGGACTTTTTATTTGTTTCTTAGTTTAAATTAGATAACAAATCTTTTCTCAATCTAAAATTAGATTTTTGTTTATTGGAGTGTTTTTCCTAAGATTTTTTTATCAACGGTAAGATTTTAATTTACGTAAACCATCTTCCTTATGGGATCGGCCTCGTACTTACGAAAAATTATTACTACATCGTGGCCGTACACTTGCGGTTAAATATCACCCTTTTAGGGAGCGATCAAGTTTTTAGCATCGTCACCGGGGAGGCTGCATTTTACATCGATGGACGAGCCTTGGAGATTCTATTTTGGAGGAAGCATTTCACCATCATTCTACAAACATGAGAGAACTCAATAGCTCGTTTGGGTAACTTCGTTCCATCTTTTATTTTTGAGCAGTTAGTTTTGTTTTTTTTTTTTTTGGTTACATTAGGTTTGTGCATCATTGTTGTGGAATTGGGAGGGTAGGTTGTTTTGATATACTTGTTGGTTGGTCTTGCATACATTTTAATCATGGATTATCCTTGGAATTTTATTGCTACAAGTCCTGATTCATACATGACACAACCACAAGACTATTATCCACCTCCAAACTATTTGGAGTGGAGCTCTCAAGCTTCATCCTTTGCTTCTTATGAATAACCACCACAACAACCATACTACCATGCAGCACCTTTGTCTCCACCATATGCTTATGATTCATATACACCTTTTACTTCACCTTACATGTTTCACGAGACATGTCCGTCATTATCTTATCAATTTTTTGTAGAGAATCAAGAGAACATACAGTCATCTTACATGCCATATCACATGGGTATGTTCTCAGGGTTAAGGGATACTAATACAGAGGTACAAGCTGACACTCTTGCACAAATGTGTCGGGAATTAGATGACATAACTCAACGATTGGCTCTGTTAACACAAGAGCCAATGGATCACGAGGAGGAAGAGCTTCCGGCTCAACCTCAAGATGATCCTACATATGAGATGTTCCCAAGTCCATATATGAGTAGTCATGAACAAGGTCTCTCCATTATCTCCCTTAAGATTGAGCATGAAAAAGAGAACATCCACGTTCCCGCGGTGTTTGATTTAAGGGAAAACGTTCTTAGGGTGGATGATGATGAGGATAAGGTTAAAGAAGAGGTACTTATTCTTCCTAAGGTGTCTGAACTGAGAAAAGTGATACCTAAAGAAGAGGTGAATGAGGAAATAACAATGGAGAGTGAGGGAAAGGAACCCAGGAGAGAGGAGCCCGAGATTAAGGACTCCCAATAGAAAAGGTGACCGAGAAAGGAGTAATGGAGAGTGAGATATTTCATACGTTTATTCAACAGGAATTGAGCCTTAACATCCCTATCATGCAAGATTCTATTTTTATTCTTTATCCTTTACAAACTTGCATGAGTGTTTTGTATGATTTTGGGTTCAATAGTATTCGTACTTTTAGATGCTTATTAATGTTGAGCTCATTATTCACGGTAAATGGTAAGTGGCTCCATGCAAGCAAACACCCTCAATGTGGTGTTAGATAGTCTTCTTTTGTGTATTTTGGTAGTGTAGGAGTAGGTAGGTAGTTTCTGCTTTCTTTTGTTTTGTTTTTAGAGTTCTTTCCTAGTTGGGGGAAGGGTGTTGTCCCACCGGGTTTTTTTCATCCCTTTTTCATGGATTCATGTTTTTGTTTTTCTTTGTTTGATGCATTGAGGACATTGCATCATTTTAGTTGGGGGGTGGGGAAGACTACTACTAGTCTTTTTGTTTTGTTTTGTTCTTTTTGTTTATTTTATTTTGTTCTTTTTATTTATTTAAAAATTAAAATTTTAAACAAATTTGTAAAAAAAAAATTTAATAATAGTTCTAGTCTATCAAACCTTGTTATGTTTTATTGAGTAATTTTCAGGTATTAGTTCATGATTGATCTACCTTTTAGATACTTGAAAGTCTTCGGTAAATGTTTAATGTATCATATGGTTTGGTACTTTGGTTTGTATTTCTCACACTTTTTCATATACTCTTTATGTTCATTGTTACGATTGAAAGTGTTGGAGATTGTCTTGAGGAACCATATCTATATTCATGTCAATGTGTTTATGATATCGATGATACTTTGAGTCGTGCATTGGACTAAGTTTGAGTTGATGATTGATTCACCTTATGTCACGACCCATTTTATTGTCTAGATCGGGACAAGGGGGTTTATATATAAGATAAAGATACATCATTTACATTCTATTAAAAAGATCATTACATTCTGAAGACATTGTATGTCTAGTAGAGGTTCATAACTTTATTTTTATGTACAACCCAAGTTAAGTGTTAAGAAAATTTCAACCGAACTAGGGGTTCACTCATATTCATTTCTTTGGGATCCAACTAAGTTCCATTTTCCTGAAAATGTTCTCATAAAATAGGTATGAGCTATGAAGTCCAGTAGAAATACCGTAATTCTATAAAACACAAGTTTAAAATGCAGTTAAGCTATGACATGCATATGTACTCGTTTCTTTTTATCATCATTAGGATCCCGCAGGTATATCCTGCTCGGGGCATCATCAAGCCCAGTGGGCCCACCCATGATCATCTAGCCCAGACCAAGTTAGTGAATACTGATTTGTGGTAGCCCTAATACCAGTTGATCAGTAGTCACCCCTGATCTCAACCCGGGGTTCTTTTGTTTATTCGGTTATGCCTCCCTTATTCCTCCCCAGTGATGCAATCACACAAGAAATGTATATATACAGCGTGCAATAAAATAATCCAAGATATACGTTAAGCCTAATACCAGCATTTAAAGAACATGTCATACGAATTAAAATAAGCATGTATCATAAAGAATGTATGGTTTCCTACCCTGTCAGTTTCTTTGTGCAGAAGATTCGTACCAGTTCTTCCTGTATTTTCTGTTCAGGTTACCATAAGTTAGATATCTATTTTTCATATAATGTACATATATTTTACTATCAAGTTAGGTTGTTAGAAGTGTGTTCGAATAGTTAGAATCTTGGGTGGTACACGTCTTTGGGTCGGAACAAAATTTTCCGGTAACTTGGAATAGAAGTTATTTTGGAATTTCTTTTCCGGGGTAGCTATGAAGGCTACTCTCCTATATATAACTCCCTTATATTTTTAGGGATTTTTTGACAAAATTCCAGAATATTTCATTATCTCTTGTATTTTCTGTGAATTTTCATGCCAAAAATCGTAATAAATTCATGAAAATTCATAGAAACATCATTAGGGCCTGAAATTTTGAGGGTATGATAATAAGATATTTTTCGTATGGCCATAAAAATTTCAGAGCCTGCCCATGGGGGACGCGCCCTCACGCGCCACCGGACGCGCGTGGGGGAGGAAGGCATGGCCTTCTTTTTCCTCCCACCGCGACTGGTCGCGATGCAATTTCATTTTCCGGCAAATTATAGGGTTTTCCGGCCATGCATGAGAGCTCCAGGGGTTGGCAAGGTTCTGGGCTTCATGCTCATGGTCTGGGCTTAACCCATGGTGGCCGGAAGTGGCGGGACAGAGGCCAAAATGGTGGCTGCATGGTGAAACCCTAGTGGTTCAGACCTGCAACTGCCATTTTGGCTGTCTTCCCTTCATTTTCAGCCCTTGGTCTTTTCTTGACATTTGTTCTTGACCCTAAGAGGAGTCGACCCCAAGTGGTGTGACCGGCAAAGGTGGTCGGTGGCCGGAGTTGTGCCCCTAAACAGATTTTTCGGCGAGAATTTGCTTCTAGGAGCTAGGAGAGCCATGCACAGAGGCCATGAGTCTCTCTAGGACACCCATGGGTGTCCTTGAGGAACTCCCTAGCCGATGTGACAACCCCCCAGCCCCTATCCCCATTGTCACCACCAAAACCGTGAACTCTCTCTCTTCGGGTTTCCACAATTTTCCGGCCATGGTAGTCTTCTACCTACTAGGTTGGTTATGGGGGAGGTGATAGGGAGAGGTCTCTCACCTGGGTGTATCGTTAAGAGCCCCGGTTTCTTCTCTCTTCGTCTTCTCCTTTTCTCGATTTTTCGTTGTGTTTTTTTTTTTTTTTCGATTTTCTCTGCCACCCTTAATAGTTATTTGTAGCATAATATACTACATGTATAAGTAGCTTGCAACAGGTGTGCAAGACAGGTGTTGACGTGCAGGATGTGCGTAGTGTGTGGTTCCATTTCCGATAAAAGGAATTTAAGTCGGTTTCGTCAAAGCTTCGATCTGTTTTTCTACGATAATCCACGACATTCGATTTATAACCTATGATATCGAATTTCCTACTGATTTCTAGAGCATTGCAAACTTTCAAGAAGCCAAGTGTCATGCCGGAGTAGTGCATGAATTTACAAGGTGTCTTCGGTAGAGTGTAATTCCGATGTGATAATGTATGAGTCAGTTTTTAATTGCTACATATATCTAGTCCCGCATCTAGGAACTGTATATATATTTTATGCCATCAACTTGCATGGGTGCAATCGTTACAAAGGTGTAGTGGAGTCTTGGCTTGGTTGAACCAGCGGGGCTTTGAACTGGTTTTGTTTCTATTTACTAATGCACAAAATAAATGTAATAAATTGCATGTGTTCCTAAATATATTTATCACCTCAAATATTTATTCGAGTAAAATTACCATGGGTGTAGCAAAGAATAATTTTAAAGTCACCACAATTTTTGCGGTGTTACACCTTAGATATTGTGATGAATTGCAAATTTTTGTCATAAAACTATTATAAGAGAGAGTTTACATTGTTGTGCACTAGTATGTTATATGATTTTTCTATGTTTCTCTTTTGTGCATGCATATCCTTATAAGGTGAAAATTTTATACTTTGTGAGCTTTAAAACCTATTTATTACCTTTTGAGAGTGATTTACATTTACTCAAGGTTAAGTTATTGATCTTCATTCATTGAATAGCTTAATTATGTTTGATTTTGGTTTACGTGTTGATTATTAGTTGGAGTTATTGACATCTTATACACTCTTGAAGTTTTGATTTGATGTGGTTTCGGAGTATAAAAGTAGAAGCCATTTCATTCCATTGAGCCATTTATGTTTATATTTCTTTCTTGATATTCGTATACACATGAGCTTAAAGGTTTGTCAATGCTAAATTTCGAAGTTGGTGCATTGCTTATATATTGGTGAAATTAAAAGTGTATGGAGTTGAAAAGCAAAGAAAAGAACAGAAAGGGATGAAAAAGAAAAAAAAGGAAAAAAAAAAGAGGAAAAAAATCAAATGAAAAAGAAGTGAAGGAAGATGGAAAAAGTTCAGAAGTTATTCAGAGGTTGAAAGTTTGAAAGTGAATGTTCATTGATCATCATGTGTAATGTGCATGCATATGTTGAAATCTATTGTTATTTTCTATCCTCTTTAATGACTCTTCTTTCATTCACTATTTATATGGTCACAATATCCGGAATTACATGAATTTTTAATTCAATTGTGTATAAGTTATCAATGTCAATTCTCTAATTGTACTTAAATAGTAAATATTCTTTTATGAAGCTATGCCAAATCAATACACTTACAATTTATTTATTTATTTTATTTGGAATTGCTTTACTTGCATGTCTTGTATATTTATTTTTAAAATGAGCTTTCCATTGAGAGACCCTATACGTTCATGTTCAAAGTTGAGTGTATGCCTTATGAGACTTGGGTTGAAGCATAAGGGACACAATTGTATGAGTTATGAGACATTAGAGTTATATGTTATTGGTAGTACACTTTAATGTATTCTATTTCTTCGATATTTTATGCCTTTACCTTGTGATGACTCATGATCTAAGTGGATTGAGACTTGACTTGAATGAGGTTAATACATGTTTCATGTTCTTTGATATCATATTGACATTATATGGATAGATGTTTGTGCGTACTCATCATTATAAGCCCTCACGCGACAGCACTTGTCCACTAGGGGTAACTTAGGGGTTTACAGGCTTGGTACATATGCTAAATGCACTCGTGACTCCCACGAAAGTGGAAATATGTTCTTAGTGTTAGTATTTTGCTAGGAACTAGCAAAAGCTTAGGTGGGGGGTGTAATTGTACTCTAAAAGTGCAATCTACATGTCTTAATTAGCTAATTATTAGTTTTATATTATGTTTAATTGTGTTATTTTAATTCTAATTCATTACTAACTTAGTTTGGTGTTAATTTTCAGGATTCCTAGCTTAAAAGGGATTAATTGGTGCTGAAACAGAATAGGCGTTTGAAGTGCGTTCGAACGGTCATCAGGGGTGTTCGAACGATATACAGAAGCGTTCGAACGGTACGTTGAACGGTCTCACGTCAAATTCAGGTTCGAAGTGCGTTCGATAGATTCAGAGACAAGGAACAAAATTTCCATTTGTTTCCACCGAAACAGCAGAAACGTTTCTGTTTCTTAAGGGACCGAAACGAAACATTAGTGGAATAACGAAATATTATTGTTACGATCAAAATATACTAAAACATAGAAAAATGCACCAAAACACAATGCTATATACCTAAACAATAAGTTGTATTAACCCGAATTTAAATTTTTTATAAAAGATGTACAATTTTTATACAAAAAATTGTATTTTACTATTTTAATGTTTTTCACTTTTGAAATGTTTCCGTTTCCGAACCAACCGAAACGATCTCTCGAAACGAAATTTTGATCCTTGTTCAGAGAGCATAAATGTCGTTCAAAGAGCGTTAGAAGACCGTTCGAATGGTCAATTAGGCGTTTGAACGGTGGACCAGGCTGTTCGAATGGTGCGGCGGGGTTTCCTATTATTTTTGCTGCCTATATGAGCTGGGATTGTTGTTATTATTGGGAGGCTAATATTCTAGGGTAGACATTTTTCTAGGGTTTTAAAAGTAGTTTTAGGAGTATGTTAGAGTAGTTTATTCATAGTTTTTATTCAATTTTCGATTCTTGTAATCAAATTACTCATTCATTCCAATACATTTTTAATACAACTTTGCATATCTATGATTATGATGAGTAGCTAGATTTTATCTTGGGATCAATTGTGAAGATTAATTGAAGATTTTGGATGAAGGAATGAGGTACATTCTTGATTTTAAAGTTAAATTTTCTGGTTTTCTTTCTTATTCTTCTTCGTTCTAGAACTTTCGAAAACTTGGACATTTGATTATGTTCGGTAACGTTTATGCGTGAATTTATATATAGCATATGCGCTGCGCGAATCGATAGTACTTGTCCTTGATTCTAACAATTCGATTTATTCTAGAAGTTGAAGTTTTGAAGAACACTTATTTTTATCGCTAAATCTTCCGAGTTCGAGACTCACGACGTAGTCGAAGGATTTGAGTTATTAAATTATCTCTTTTGGAATTTCAAGAGACTCAATTGATTGGATCGATTGACCCTAGGCTTTTTTCTTTGTTTCTTAGTTTAAATTAGATAATAAATCTTTTCTCAACCTAAAATCAGATTTTTATTTATTGGAGTGTTTTTTCTAAGATTTTTAATCCATGGTAAGTTTTTCAATTTACGTAAACCATCTTTCTTATGGGATTGACCTTGTACTTAAGAGAAATTATTACTACATCGTGATCGTACACTTGTGATTAAATATCATCTTTTAAGAGAGCGATCAACTACTCACCCGTGAGAGGTGAATGACTATTCTTTTTTACTCCAATGTATAAAAACAAAAAAAAAAACTAGTTCTCTAGTAGTTGGTGAGTTCTATTGTCACTGTCATTTCGCGACCCTAAGTTCAATGGTTCTCGTGACCAAAAAAAAAAGAGTTTGAATGTCATCTTCAAGAATATTTAAAGTCAAAAAGCGTCTACCTGGAATTCCAATTCCAATAGAAGCAAAGATAATAATTTTTAGTCCACCCCTAATTACGAAAGACTTTTTGCAATCGGGTCTCTCAACTTTCATTTCAAGATCTTTCGTCCTTTCTTATGTGATTCTCAATCTGATTATATTTATTTATATTATATATTATAGAAATACATTATAAAATTTTTAAAGTTGAAAGGCCTAATTCATTTTTTTCACATTTTTGAATTAGTAAAATTCAAAAATATACATGCCTTGATTCTATTGGTTGTTTCAAAATTATTATTTTTACTTTAAATTCCATTATATTTGTCACTTAGTCTATATGATAAGTTTTTTTTTAATTTTTCTTCAATTATGTTTCTTACATAAAATCTTTAATAAAAAATAAAAGCGATTTTTTTTTAAATTTCTATGAAAGGAAGTACATATATATCATAATTATTAATATTGTTATTACCCTTCAATTACACCACTTCACAAATGGTTAAAAAAATAATAACAAAAATAAATCAAAATTTTGATGAAACCTAACGAAATTTAAGTCATTATATTTATTTTCTTTTCAATAGATGAATAATTGGTTCTTATTTTTAAGTTTTAAGCATGAAATTAAATTAAAAGTGATTGAATTGTCTAGCTTTAATAGTTAGATTTAATTCAAGGCAAATGTTTTAATTGTGCTAATATCAATATGAAGATATTCTTAACCTTCTTTATTTTAATTTTTAGTGAGTTTATAATATTTTATTTTAATAAAAATTATTTTAAAATATATCATAGACAACAAAGAAATAATAAGTAACTCAAGTATTTTTATTTAACAATTCAAATATAAATATAAATGTTTTGTAAAGCTTGGTTGTGTTTAGTACATTCACTGTGACAATATATTTTTATGATATAAATGTACATATTTGGGTTAGGTTGGGGAGATGTTTGCCCCTATTATATCAATCAAACTTAAATGTAAATCTTATGATGTGTGGTTTGAGGTAAGTATGATCTAAGCATACATAATAGTCATGAAAATAGTTTGTAGACTAACTAAATCAAGAAAACTAATTGAAAATCATATTCCACTACTTAAGTATGTTAATATTTTTGATAATAAATCTCATCTCTTTAACTTAAATTTCAAATCATTTTCTCTAAATTTATTGTTTTAAGTGATAATATTTAATGCACTTAATAGGTAATTCATGTATTATAAGCAGATTCATGCACTTAACAAGATTATAAATAATATCGTTTCTTAGCAAAATCTTAAGCATTTATATTTTCTATCTTAGTCTAAGTATTTTTATTACAGTCAATTGATAGTATTTAATTTTAGAATATGAATATATTGTATTTAATACAATTCATATTAGTAGGTTAACGTTTAAGAATAAAAAACATTTATTTATTGTTATAAAAATTTCTTATTTTTTAAATTTATTCTCTACATCTGTATATAGCATGGATTCACTACAAGTAGGTATAATGTAAAGAATAAATTTAAAAAAATAAGAAATTTGCCTTGGATTAAAACATTTGATACCGATATCTTCATACTGATATTTGCCTTAGATTAAAATATTTTATTTTAATTTAAAAATTAAAATAAAGAAGGTTAAGAATATCTTCATACTGGTATTAGCACAATTAAAATATTTGCCTTGGATTCAATCTAACTATTAAAGCTAGACAATTCAATCACTTCTAATTTAATTTTATGCTTAAAACTTAAAAATAGGTACCAATTATTCATCTATTGAAAAGAAAATAAATATAATGACTTAAATTTCATTAGGCTTCAACAAAATTTTGTTTTATTTTTGTTTTTATTTTTTTACCATTTTTGAAGTGGTGTGATTGATGGGTAATAACAATATTAATAAGTTTGATACATATATACTTCATTTCATAGAAATTTTAAAAAATTGCTTTTGTTTTATTTTTATTAAAGATTCTATGTAAAGAGCATAATTGAATGAAATTTAAAAACTTACCATGTAGAGTAAGTGACAAAATAAATAAAATTTAAAGTAAAAAGAATAATTTTGAAACAACCAATAGAATCAAGACATGTGTATTTTCGTATTTTACTAATTAAAAAATGTGAGAAAAATGAATTCAAAATTTTAATTTTAAAGACCTTCTAATTACTATAATATTTTGTATATATATCATGATAAATTTCTGTGTCAAGTAGATGATTCACCTAAACAGATCAAAACTTGTTTGATTGCCGACATGCTAGGAACTAACTATGTTAGGGGTTAATACCCTGTTTTCTGTTTAGATTTGTTTTCTTTTATTGTGATGTATGAGAGAGAGAGAGAGAGAGAGAGAGAGAGAGAGACAGCTTTCTAAGTGGTCAAAACTCAAGAATACAAACAAGCAACGAGGAGTGAAAAGAACTCTCTACGAAAGAACAATGCGTACCAAGTATGACTCTAAAGCGACTCATAGCTGGCTAGGCAGAGCACAAGGACTAGACTCTACTTGGAAGTAGCAGCTTGTTCAATAAATATCAAAGGCGCCTAACAGTGACACTTTTAAAACCCTTAGACCATTTGTCGGCTTTGCCATTTCAGGAATTCAAATCAACTTTCCACTCTTCCCAAGTGTTAGAACGTTCCTTGCAATATCCCCCAAGTGTACAAAAAATCCAGGAATGATTAGACACTAACCTAAATTTAACTTATTGTTGGACTAATACCATCTACCTTAAACATTGATTTTTTAGCTTATATTAATAACAAGAGAGAGAGAGACACCTAACTTAGCGGACATAATACATATTTTAGGAAACGATGCCACGTAAACACCTACATCAGATTTTTAAACACCAAACATGATTCCAAGTGAGCATGAATATAAATATGTGAAAAAATTAGTCGAAATACAGACAAATTTATCCAAACAATCGGTTAACAAACAAAAAAGTATATGAAAGGATACACCATTAAATAAGTACGTATCATTTTAAATATTCAACCACATTTTATAATCATGCAAAGCTGCGCTGATGATTAACTTATGATAACATGGTAGATGGTGTTGCATTATTTTTCTGTCTTTTTTTTCATCTTTCTCGGATTTTTGGTATTTCCTTGTACAAATATAGTGTAGTAAAGACTATCTTTTATAGCCGTTTAATCCTATGGTGATTCCCCATCCAATAAGTTCGGACATATAAAGCTAAATCTTATAATGCTCTTGGTGAACTCAATAATAGTTCTCTAATGCTATGTTTGGAATCTAGAATTATAAAAAAAAAAAACAACAAAGTGAAGCAAAAAAGAATAAAATGAGAGATTTTAAATTTTTATTTCTTTTTTTTATCTCTCCACTTTCTCTAACAACCAAACATATGATGTAATTTTATATCCTATTCTTTTTTTTTTTTTTCCTTATCAAATTTTTGATTCAAATACAACGTAAAAACTGACTCAATAATGATAGCTTTTAATGGCATTCACATCAAGATACATATTTGAAGAGTGAACAAGAGCACTTCTACCATATTAACTGCCTATTGGAGAGTGAGTGAAGTCTTCAACCAAGAAACCTTTTGACAAATCATGACATTTTTTTTTTTTTTTTTGCTAAAGGATGTCTAGATGTTGAATTAACTACTCTATTGAGCTCGTGCAATGTTGCTGGCCACATGAATCAAATAAAATTTATGTATTACATGAATAACGTCGAGTTACAAAAGACATAAAGAGAAATTGAACTGAGCCTTGTGGTACAAATCGCGGCACTTAACTCCTATTATGAGTGGTCTTTGTCAACTCTTTCATTATATTACTAGAAGTCGTATACTTATCAGCCCACCCTATCACAGTACACTCTTGAATTTTCTGTTAAAGATCTTCTATACTAGTAGCAAAAACAAGCATCAAGTACCAGACTCTTTTTAATTTTTTACTCTTTGCTTAATATATGACAATAAAGACCAACTAAGATAGCATTTGATAATTTTTTGTTCTCAATAAAGTCAAAATCGAAATTAATTTTAAATTTATAACCCGATGGATTTTCAAATCCTTAATGTTTTCTTAGTAGAAGTTTCTCAACACTTTCTCTTTATCTGACTTAGCTGACTTAGAAATGATGATAGTAAAACTAGAACTGTCAAGGGGCCTACCATTCTTCTGTCCTCGCACTCGTGAAATTGAATGAGCACACCACAGGACTTAGGGTTAATGGTGGGATTCAACCATGCATCAACAAATATACTTAGTGATGATTCGATTTATGTATGTATATAGTTGGCCATGGTTGTCAAATGAAGCTTCCTTCTTCATTCCAATTAGAAGAACAACTCCATTATCGGACAATGATTTCGAGTACCTCTCAGCTACTCTCAGCTCTTGAATTAGTATTTTGGCCACTCGTAGCTTTTGAATTAGTCTTCAAAACAATTATTTTTGGGGGTCATATTCGTGATAAATTCAGGTCACAGTTTTGGTAATTACAAATATTTTGAGTAACTATTGTTCACCAAAACCATTATGAATTCAGCACATGTCTTGCAAAGATACCCATCTAATGATCGATTATTTGTAATCAATAGGGTTAAGATTTTTCAAGAAGTGTGTACCAAAACCACTAGTTGAGTATGGGAGAAAAGTTCTTTTAGGTCCATCTTCAAACAAAACACAGACATTGAAGGTTGAATTTAGACAAGTGATAGTATTAGTATTTGATCAGACCAAGACTTTACCAGTCAAGACATTTCTTGACACAACCCAGGTTGGGATAGCGATGGTCTGCTTCTAAGGCTCTCTTTCCTAGTCATTGCCTTTGACATGATCACGTGCTGGTCGTCTTCTTTTACTTCCTTTGGCTGCATTGCACAAACCTCATGTGGCTATCGAAGTGTAATCTAAGATTAGGGTAGGTCTGAGAGCATCTCCAATATAACTGTCTAAAATAACTAGTCAAAATATATTTTAAAATTATATTATTTATTTTAGCTAATCACATTTTAATAAATTCTCTTGTAATATTGTCTATTTTAGTTAACCATCTCATAAACTATCCCCTTTTAATGCACACTCAAAGAAAAGAAAACAAAAACAGGAGAGAAATTGTCGAAATACTAGTTTTTAATGTTTAGAGAGCCAAAAGATCTACATTTTGAGAGTCAAAGTGAGACTTTTAAAAATAGAAAGTCATTTAGAGAGATTGTTAGAGAGCTATTTTTATTTTTTGCTTCTCT
>CM065383.1:43460000-43675000 GCA_033060915.1 Euryodendron excelsum
AGATAGTGCAACAATGAAAGCATGGTATCCAAGAATGATAAAAGCAATGTCGACTTAAAGAACTTGGAAGCAACAAAAAAGGGTCTATCAGTACTCCTAGTCTAGATGTTGTTATGTTGAGAATATAGTATAGATCATATAAAGTTGATGAGAATCACGTGTATTAGCTTGTATCAAAGTGAGAGAAAGTGCCAAAGGTGTGAAACCACCGAAAGAATTAAAAAAAAAAAATGAAAAAAATCAAAAGTGAGAAAAGTTGCTTAATTATATGCTCTAGAATTTGAGTCATGTCAAAGAAAAGAGACAGGAAATCATAGAGAGGGCACCTCTAAGGATGATTCGAATGTTTAAGGTTCATTATTAATGTTATCTCTAAGGACAATACTATTCATACTTTTCTTTAATCTCTTATAATAAATATATCAGAAATCCAAAGACTACAAAAGTCACTTACTATGCAACAAGACCTTCAGGCTAGGACCACTTCAAGGAGGTACTGAAATGAGCTTTTGTCAGACCAAAAAATGAAAAAGAAATGAGCCTTTCACTAAATTAATCATGCTAATGCATCGAAGGAATGCTTATGAGGCTCCTTTCAAAGCCTTATATGCCACAGTTTGTCTTCTCAAGTCACTGTAGTGAAGAGCCTTTTAGAAGTAGGATTAGCATCTCCATTATGCTTCTCTAAATACACTAGAAATCTGCAATTCCCATGGGTACACCTAGCTAGGTCTATATGTGTGGTATCGCAACCATTCATCTTTGACACAAACTTCGCTTCCTCTAATCTTTCTGACTTGCTTTTACGGAACCAAGGTCGAAAAGATTGAAAAAAATCAATCATTCACAACTACTGGTGATACTTTTATTTTTCACCGCTCTCACGTCTTTCAATGTTGACCTACGCATTAATTCAATCAAATAACATGTTAAAATAGTAACTACTACTCAAACACAAAAAGGACATAGTGCAGGTTGATTAGGGATATGCATGTATTGAAATCGGCTTTGTAAATGGATTATGATGAGCATATAAGTTTCCCTCTTGTTAGTACTTGTTGAATGCAGTTCTTCGTGCTTGTTAATTATACTAAGTGATAAACAAACTTAAACAGGAATTACTACAAGTGTTCGAGTGAAGGGTGCAATGTGAAGAAGAGGGTGGAAAGGGATCGGGAGGACTCGAGCTTTGTGATAACAACATATGAGGGAGTGCACAACCATGAAAGCCCTTGTGTGCTCTATTACAACCACACACCCCTCATGGTACCTCAAGGCTGGACTCTGCAACCTTCTCCTTCTCAATCCTCTACTTCATGAATTCCTCCTCCTCGTGCTTTCCTTTCTCTTGTTTTGCAAGTGTCCAAATTGTCATTGTAATTGTACCATGTTGAGATTCGAAATGGTGTTTTATTTACACTATTTTCCTACTTGTGCTTGTCTCATACATGTACATCTACTATTCCATCTACCCTTGAACACTAAATTTTGAAGTGTCATGAATGTCATAAATCCTCTTAAGATAGAAGTTTGGTAAGGGCAAAATTGTAACTTTAACCAGAGCATTTGGGCTCCTTAGCCTTTTGAGGCTATATTTGTATTTTGATAATTCCTCGCATTCCAGTATGCTTTTAAAAAACAATTTTCATCCAATTTGGTGAACTTGTCTAAATATGAATTTTTCTGAACTCAGTTTAAACAACCAATATTTTTTTTAAAGGTTTTTACTAGATTTTGGCCAAATTTGATCAAATTTTCTATTGAATCAATAAAAAATATCATGATAGATCCATATTTTTCCCGAATTTTTGAATCCAAAATTTCTTGAATTTCACTGAATATTATGACGTTTTGGCAGAATTTTCTTTTCTATCCTAATTGTCGCCAATTCAAGTTCAGTCAATTTGGTTGGCATTCCAAATTTACAGGAATTTGCACATATAAAGGCAGCAAATTTTAAAACAATGAGATGGAATATCTCCTTCAGCTGGGTCCCTCGGTCAGCGACAGAACTTCACGAAGAGTCCATTTGTGTCTCTGCCTCCAAACTGACTCGGCATAGTTCCTCCTTTGTTTCCTCCCCTTCAAAACATTGGAAAATATTTGATGCAACCATGACATAATATCTGAAGTCAATTAAATTATGTTAAATGCATGTATTAAAATTTAATTACCTAAAATTAATGAGAAATTTTCTCCAATTATCCTACTAATTGACTTACAATAAGGTGGCTAGCATCAGTCGACGTCACTCACAGACTGATATAAGCATTCATCAACTAATATATTTTTGATAGCGTTGGATTTATTTTCTTTACATAGGACATTTTGAGAGGTATTGTATAGCAGATAATGGGAGGATAAGTCTAGACGGAGCTGACCCCATCAAATTTAGGGTCCATTTAATACTCAAGGAAAGAAAAGAAAAAGAAAAATTCTCTTTTCTTTTGTTTGGTATCTAAATTGAGAGGGAAGAGAAAATTGTTTTATTCTCACTTTCTCTTTTTCCTTCCTCTTTCTTTTTTAATATGTATCATATTTTTTTCCTATTTTCTTTCAATTTCAAATAAGAAAAAATAATTTTTATTTCAATTTTCTCTCATTTTTTTTATTTTTGCAAATCAAACAAATGAAATAAAAAACACTTTTTCTCTCTCATTTTTTTGCCCTTTCACAAGTATTATGCAAACTCTTAAGTCTGTGTTTAAATACAAAATTTTGTGATAAAAAAGTAAATAATTTTTTTTTTATTTTTTCCCTCACTTTTTCTTTTCTTTAATTTTTTCTCTCAATTTTTTTTTTATTTTTACATAAGGGTGACGCAAACTACGGCAGAAACTTCACCTTCACGCTCGTTATTGCGCGTGAACAACACATTCCAATCTTCAGATCTCGTTCCTCTGCGGTTTCAGAATCTTCACAGCAAGTCCTTCCTAGTTCCTACAACTGTTAGAACCCTAAACAATCTTCCAAACAATTAGCACACCGCTCCTTTGCAGATCACTATAGCAAGCATAATTCTGAAACCTACAAGAAATTTGGATGGAGACCCATTTCTAGTTGGTGAATATTCCAGTTGTTTTTTGCGATTAACGGTGTGAGAATCGCATTTGAATCAGACCCATTTGAATATTGTTTCGTCAGATCCGTTATCATTTGCGTGAACTATTCGTTCGAGGAAATGAGAACCAGGGTTATAGAGGACACTATTGATTTTTCTACCGATGTTCGTATTGATCTTGGCGTAGTTTTTTGTATTATCTGGATGTTGGATTGATTTTCCGAAGACCCATGTTGCAGTCGCTTAATTTCATGGAGTTTCGAGTGTGTTTGGTGGAACTAAATTGATTTGATGTGCATAGCATAGAGGAGGCTAGTTGGGTATTCATTTGTGGTTTTGTTGGGTGGTGAATTTGGTGTAGTGATTTGAGAGAAACATGTTTTGGAGGGAACGCCAGAGGGAGAACAAAGAGCTGAATGGTGGACCGCCCTGTGGGCAGGTTCGAGTACTTGTCGTTGGGGATTCAGGTATTTGATTCTGAATTTCTGATAGTTGTTTGTTCTTCTTTCGCTCTTATGTTCATTAATTTTTGATTTTTCAATTTTGATTTGTTGCAATGGTTTTGGGCATTATTGCTTCTATCATTTAAGTTTGTGTTGTTTGCTTATGATTTGCTTAATGATGAAACCCAAAATATAGAATATTATACTCTGTAAGCTTTACTGAGATAACGCTAATTTATGAAGAATAAAATGGAAGCAGCAAGGGCTCAATTATGCCAATTATACACAAATCAACTACATGAAGATGAATGAAAGAAGTTATAACTTAGCAAGTAATGGAGATCAATACTTAAAGTGACATAGCAATGGGTTCTGCTGTGGTCCATCCAAAACGCACTTTGCCAAGGAGTTCTTGCAGAGTCCTCAGGGTGAAAGGATGGAGAAACTAATGGATTCCAGGAGAGTTGCGTGGGGTTTTGGCAATGGTGGAAATGCCAAAAGAAGGATGTCTTACTATTTGAGATGGTGAAGTGATCATTAGGTATTATTTCAAGGTTTGATCACAAGAACCGTGACAACTCATTAACACGTTCCTTCGGTGCTTCATCACTAAATCTAGGGCAGGATCTTTGGTTGCGTTTTGTACTTTCTGTAGAATAACGCGTGCTTAGGTGTACTAGAAGGTCCAAAATTAATGCTTTCAGTTTAGGAACTCTGAGTCTTTCAGAGTTCCAGTAGCATTGACTCTAGATTCATTGATCCCAACTGTTTCTTGATGTGTCAAGACAGCTCACCATCAGAATCTGAGGCCTCGTTTGGTAACGTTTTTTGTTTTTTTTTTCAAAAAAAACAAAAAACGCCGTTTGTTTAAATTTTTTTTTTTTTAGTTTTTTACAAAATTTGAAAAAAGAAAACTAAAAACACTAAAATGGGTGTATTTTTTCTTACAAAAACATTGGTCTAGTATTATTGGCACAACGATAACTTATAAACGCTCATCATTAAATCACAAAAAACACACAGCAAAAACACAAAACAAAAACACACAGCAAAAAACAAAAATTGACAGCGTTACCAAACGGACCCTGAGTTTTAAAGATATGTTTCACAGTGATGCATATACTGCTCAGGAAGCAAGCATTATAATAACATCAATCCTAAAGTTTTCTTATTTTTGTGATTAAGATTTTCAAGCCGACCCTTTGGATAGTCTAATTCTTATATGCTATGTAGTCGGCTCAATTCTTATGTGATATCTTCAATGCTAATTATAAAGTAATTTTACTCCTATCTTTTGTTTACATGCTAAATATGGACACACATATAAACATATTTTGGACATGTAGAGGTATATTCATGAGAAGGTGCCAAAAGCTGGCACAATCCAAGTTGAAATGAGGGCAAGAAAATAGAAAACTAGTCTAAGTCATCTAAAGCCCATGACACATTAAAAAATTGAGCTCCTTCCAAGGAGCTTAAATCACCAGAGGAATTAGCAAGAGAGAACAAATCAGGAATTTCCTGTCATCCAAAACTGGAATGAGTTAAGCATAACACTCTTCCATATTTTCCCTAGCATCTTGATCCCTTCAAATGTGGACCTACTCCTCTTGACAGTCTGCACATGGCAAGAGAGATAGCCAACCAAGGTTGCCTAACTCTTTTGGACACAATCACGATGCTTTCTCATCAAATCAAGAATCAAAGGTGGTATCACCCCATAAACCTAAAAATAGACAAAATCACATTTCCAAGTCCTCTAGCAACTACAGAATGCAAGAATAAAGGGTTTGTAGTCTTTTGCAAATTTGGACATGAATGACTAATTAGGAGGCATTTATTTTCTTCCCTTTCGTGCTTGAATATTTGAGGTTGCAATGGTCGCCAAATCTGCAGGCCAAGCGAAGAAGGTTACCTCATAACCGCTTGTGAACATAAGATATTTTACTACACACGTGTTTGTCTACTCAATATTATATTAGCTTGGAAATGAATCTCGGAGGGGTGTATTTGAAAACCAAATTTCCTCCATAATACACCCTATGTGCTTTGAAATTTTCTGAGCTCTTCTTAATGCCGTTCCAAAGGCCCACATATTTGAAGCTATGGTTTCCCTTGAGGTCCAATCATCATCCTTCAAATTGATGTACATGCACAGTTGGTGGGTTTTGTTTTTTGGATTTAATTTTTTTTCTAAGTGGAATTTTAGTATGTCTCCCTCTTTGGTGGGAGGGAATTGCAAGAAGGGAAGAAACTACAAGTAAAAGAGGGGGAGATTCTTCTGGAAAAAGAAATAACCAAAACAAAAACAAAAAGCCAACGATAGTAAAGGAACTTAATGACAAATAAAAGAAAAAAACAACTGAAACCACCATAGAAAGAGATGAGTTGAACTTATGAAGTTCTCTAAAGTTGTCATGGCAGTTAGCCGAGTTGTCTTGACCAGTCAATTGCTTCCTTCAACAAGAGCTTGAAGATCTCCAAAGATCCCTTTAACTTTTGTCAACCACTTAATGAGGTCCAAATTTTGGAAACCCTGGATGACTCTAGAAATTGCTTCCAAGGCATACAAGCGAAAGCTCCCAATTCTGTTTTTGCAACATGTTGCATTTTCACTTTGAAGAAAATGAAAAGGATGATGCTATTATTGCCCCTCGCAAGGGTCAGATTTGTCATTTTCTCCAAGGAGTAAGTATGGTCTCGAAGGAATCTTGTCACAACTTTCCATCTCTGGAAATATGGTTATGGCAGCTGAATAAAACTATTTTGGGATAGAGAACATGGAAACCAATATTTCTTCGAACACTTCGCTCTTTCCCACTGTGGAAAAACTTAGAATTATACTTCCTGAATATAATCCTCTAGAAAAAACCTTTAAAGGGAAGAACTCAAAAAAGATATGTCTTTCAGACCATATGTTACTACCTGCTAGACAGAAAAAGCAGATCAAAATGTTCGAGTAAAACTTGCAAGTTGCAAATGATCTCATTTCTCATTACTCTCTGGGCATTTAGGGCTCACAAGTAGATTGGTATTGAAATGTTAGATAAATATTTATTTTGAGACAAAATTGTATGTGTAATCTAAGCAGGAAAGGCAATGGTCTACGCTAGGATTAGTTAGAGAGCTATGTTGAAATAAATTTTAGAGGATTGGAAGTTATGGTCTGCCTTATTTGTGTAGTGTGTGCACATGTTAAAAACGTGGTGAAATAATACGGACATGTCAACGTGGAAATTCTAAAAAAATTAGGACCCAGACATGGCACGAAAAAATTCTCTATTTTTATAAGTATTTATGTGTCTAAATGGCAGTAGGAACAAATTATTCATTTTCCACATAATGAAAAACGGTAAATGTATTGTATGAAAATAAAGTTAAATCTATTGTATTGCATTCCTTTTTTTATGTTTACATATTAAAAGAAACGGGTATAGATAGTCTTAATATCTTACTTAAGAAGACCTAAGTATTTAGTTGTTAGTATTATGTGTTTCAAAAATTTAAACGCAAAAAGGAGGGTTTGATAGTTGTAAATGCATACTTATTAAATGATTTTAATCTTTAGCCCTCCCATTTTTTTTTTTCTCTTCAAACTTGCATCATGACCCTAAATGTGTCTTATGCGTCCAAGTGATGCTACACATGTTCTCCATGTGTCCAAAGCATCTCTAGTTTTAAAAAATTAAAACATGATAAGACATGTTTGGACACATGTTGATGTTGGTCACCTCGACAGCACCATTAGAGGTGTTTCCATGCTTCCTAGTGCATGTGTTTTTGCAATCCTTTGTTTACGTGTCATGCCTGGGATCTTTTTTTTTTTTTTTCCTCTTTTCTTTTCTGACAAGGTCATTCTAATTGCATGAATTAGCCCTATCCTCCTCCCCCTGCGGACACACACTACCTGTTAAGAGTCCATAATTTTGTTGTGGGGATAGTTGGTCCTCTGTAAAAGTTGGATAACATAGTTAAGATAATATCCTGCATTTTTTTTGGTGCCTGAAAATCTCTAGATGGGACTTTCTAAGATGTGACTTAATGAATATAAATTGAAGTTGCTTGCATGTGCTCAACCTTGACTATATGGCAGAGGCATAGAGGAAGACTTCTGATCCATTTTTTGATTTGGGTATTACTCATCCTTGACCAAAATAAAATTTCCCTTTATTGGCTGGTGTTTTGGAACGTCTCTTATCTTCACTATTTGGTGTTAAACTTTATTTCTATTTTAATCTTCTGCTAGGGGTGGGGAAAACTTCTCTGGTTCATTTGATTGTGAAAGGTTCTTCCGTTGCTCGTCCTCCTCAAACAATTGGGTGTACAGTTGATGTGAAGGTGAGACTCAAATTTCCTTTGTGTAGGTTACTATGGTTATATATTGATTCTTCATTGAATGTCTTCATGTTTTTCTTATGTAGCACACTACTTATGGAAATTGTGGTAGTTCTTCAAATAGCATCAAAGGTGACAGTGAAAGGGATTTCTTTATTGAACTTTGGGATGTGTCAGGACATGACCGATACAAAGACTGCAGGTCTCTCTTCTATTCACAGATAAACGGTGAGCATTGAGCGTCCTACCTGACCAAAAAACAGAGCACTGTGCATCCTGGCTTTTTTTGACATTCTTTTTACTTCTAATTTTGTATGTTGAGCTTGGCAACAGAGTAGGCCCAAAAAATGGACTCCTATCACTAAATTTTTTGTTGGTGAATCACAACATAATTTGCATTTAATATGCATGAGTTTAAATTATATACCGTCTCTTTGCCTGCCTGATTTATCAGCACTGTGTTATAATTGACTGAACCAAAATCATTCAACAGTGCTGATACACACCTTCTCTCTCTCTCTCTCCATTGAAACTGCTGATGCTTCAGTACCTGTTGCTAGTTAGGCCATTATGATTTGAAACATGAGACTAACTGCTGCAATTATTTTTCCGGCCTGGAATTCATGTGTAGGTGTTATCTTTGTTCATGATCTATGTCAGAGAAGGACAAAAACAGGCTTGCATAAATGGGCGGCAGAGATCGCAGCAACTGGGACGTTCTCTGCCCCTCTAGGATCTGGAGGTCCAGGTGGCCTCCCTGTCCCTTACATTGTGATTGGTAATAAAGCAGATATTGCAGCAACAGAAGGAATGAGGGGAAGCAGTGGCAATCTTGTTGATGCTGCTCGCCAATGGGTTGAGAAGCAAGGTTTGCTTCCATCAAGTGAGGAACTTCCATTGACTGAGAGTTTTCCTGGCAGTGGAGGCCTTATAGCGGTGAGAAAATTTAAACTTAGTAGTATATAGCTATTTAACATTGGCTTCTTTAATAATTATTGGTCTGCCATATTATGTGTCCTTGATGCATTTGCTGAAACATACAGGTCCATTGGATGCCCAGAGAAGTTGAATGAGTTCATTGTTTAAATGGCATTTGAAAGAAGTGCATTCTGTTTATTTACTTTTCAGAATTTGAAGTGACCATATTCTTTGTTAGCACATTTTTAAAGGATAGCTTTCAGGGATTCATTTAATGACTTGATGTTACATTTTCTAGTTAATGGTTCCCCTATCAATAAACCAATTTTTATGTTTCATTGTCACATAAAAGGACAATAGAACTACTCTAGTCTTTATGGGTTGTTGTAAAGACATAATTTTGCTGAAAAGTCTTTTAGGAGAGTATTGTAATTACAAACCTATAAAACGGAAATGTTTGTTAAGCTTTTAGTAGAGATGTTGGTCATGTTTCTGGAAAACTATTTGGAAATGACTTCTGTACGTTTGTTCTTTCTTGCCTTTTCTCTTTCCTCTTCTTGTTCTTATTTCTTGTACACCTTGGGTCTGTGGGGGATAGGAATATACTACAAATATACCGTCTTTGTTTCAAGTGATACTGCATTTCTTGTTTTTGGACAGTATCATGTTGGACACTTCATGTCTTCTAAGTTGACACCAGTTTATCGTCTTTTTATAGTACAAGTATCTTGCAAATAGGATTCACTTCCCGGTGAGAAGCAAAAGGCAAATTATGAATAATCTCACTATTTCACCAGCTTTTATCATGATTTGGAGTTGATTGGTAACATCTTTAATGAGTCTGTTGGTCTTCATATTCATCTCCTGTGATATAGTTGGGATCTTTGAGGGTGCTTGTCCTGATTGTCCACAAGGTAACAACTTGAAGAGTAGTTGTACTTTTGGAACTGCTATAGTCTTTGACAGTGGTTGAAAAAGTAGCTGCTAATAATTGAATGCATTCAAGTAAAACATGCCATTTCCAGTGACTCATGGAGTAAACTTGTCATTTATTAAAGAGTCTAATGACACTTGATTCCTTTTTGTGAGGAATGTGTAGGATCTTTTGAGTCATAAGGAAGTATTAATTTCTGCTTCTCTTATTTCAATGGTGTTTTATATTTGGAACTTATGAACCATGCAGTACAGTAGTATGTCCCAATGTGTTGTTTAGTTAGCAATGCATTTTTTTGACCCCCCGGTTCCAGAAACAAAAATTAAAAAGGAAAATATTAAAAAGAGAAAACAAAAATAAATGAATGGTTTTAATACATTATTTATGGGTGCTAGTATGCTACAGATAATAATTGACATGTCATTTCTCCTTTAGTTGGATATCTATGTAAAGTTTCATATCTGTTGAACATGTACAGGCTGCCAAAGAAGCAAGATATGACAAAGAAGCTGTGATGAAATTTTTTCGTATGGTCTGTGTTCTTGCTCTTTAATGCCTCCTTTAAATTTGAATTTTGTGTTGGGCCTTCATCTAATTTTACTAAGACCCCTTTTCTCAGTTGATCAGGAGGAGATATTTTTCAGATGACTTACCTGCACCGAACCCATGGTCTACCCCAGTTCAAAGACCATTGCAGCAATCAAGTGAAAGTTTAAGTGATGAAGATCAGTTATACAAGAGTACAGGGTACGATCTGCTCAACAATACAAAATCATGTGTGTTACATGAGAAGTTCCTGCTTGCCTCATATAGAGATTGATTTGTTTGATTTTTGCAAGCCAGTGATGAACTATAGTTTCCCTTCTCCATCTGTGGCAAGATCAAATTACCCTTGATGTAGAACTTGCCTTTGGAGATCCCCTTACTATTTGTTTTGTGGGGCCAGTGTTTTGCTGGGCTGACCCTTGGATTAAATGCCTGTCACATACTTGTCAAGCATGTCAAGTTTCACCCTTCAACCTTTTCTTTGCGTAGAAAAGTTACAATATGACCTGGATTAAAAGTGTTGTTTGGTAGGGCGAACTCTTAATCTGTGTCCAAGTTGATATATCATATATGGCAACGATGATGGTCATGGAAGATGCTTGCAATCCAGCCATTGGTTTGCAAAATTTTGGTTGTTAAATTGTTTGTATCTTTGAAAACTATTATAGCTAGGGAATTGTTAAATATATAGGCGTCTCTCTCACATTGTGGGACCTACACAAGTTAGGAGGAGGGTGGTGGACAGCCATTAACGCTTTGGATTTAGCATTTTCCTACAATTATTATGGAGAGCAATAACAGTTGATTCTCTCTTAACGAACTTCAGTTGCAATATCATTTTCTTTTCCTTTTCTGCATTCGTGAAAGTTTAGTTGTAACTGTAAACGTGAGAAAATATTATGGATGGATATTCTCTGAAGCATTCTGGCCCTTCATATATAGATATTGTGTGAAGCATTTTGGCATTTCATACTAAAGAGGATTCTATGATTTTGAACTACAGTTATCTGCAACTTGTTCAAATGCTACTGATTATGTTCTAATGTGTCACCACTCTACTGGTGCTTTTTATGTCATTCTTGTTTCCAACCTTGCCTCTTTCTGAGTATTTCTGTTATTTGCAGTTTAATCGGAGACACTTACAAGTACAACATTCTCCCTCCCCTTCCGGCTCAACGCAACCTCAAGCCACCACCCACGCTTTATCCTCAGCAGCCAATGTCAACGCCCGAGACTTACAGCATTCCAAGATTTGCATTGGCAGGCTACCAGGATATCCGTAGCTCCAGGTCAAAGCGCACTGATATTAATGTCTGATGATTTTCAATCTTTGCATATTGCTGAAAAGAACACTGGCCATTTTAAGATCTCCTTTTTTGTTTGCTTTTGTAAACTGGCCTATTCATTCTTTGATTCATTGGAAGGTCTCTTGGTTTATGTACACCATGTATTCAAGATGTGTAATGAGTTATTGTTCAACATTAAGCAATTTTTTTCTTGGAGCTTCACACAATTTTCTCTTTTCGTTCTAAAGACAAATTTTGAAAATGTAAAGCCATTGGAATTAGACCTCGAATGGCCCTGAGCTTGATTCCGTTGTACTGGATTGGGACTTTATTATGCCGGTAATGCAATCTTATTTGTATAGATAGATTTCCAGATTACTTGGTTCCTTGGAAAGCCTTTGATTATTGACCTTGATCATTTGGTCATATTTATACAGGGCAGAGGATTTGGATTCATCTTGTCTTGTAGGTGGTGAAACAAAATTTGTGAAAAATTAAACTGATAATATGAAACAATGCTCAACAGGGCAGAGTGAAAAAGTAACACAGAGCTGAACGTAAATAATTAAGACTAGGGCTTATTTTTAAACCACTTCATTCAAGAAGTAAGGCTTAGGATTTACATTATTATGTGGCTTTAATTTATTGGTCCATTGTATTTTATCAACATGATCAAATGGTATGTGTGTTAATATGGGGAATGATCTATAAAATAGAATTTTTAAATAGAAAAATTCTACCACAATATTGTGACAGTGGTATTTTTAAAATTATAAGCAAAGATGGTGGGTGTTTTGGTTTGCAATGCCACATCATTTTTTATAAAATTTTGTACAAAAATTCTAAATATATAACATTACTCACAAATTTATTGGGGAGGTTAAAATTATTAATTTGAAACACAATGGTGTTGAAAACAAAATGAGTTATAAATTCAAGTTTTTTTATTTTCCTTCATTGTTTTTTGGGCAGCCTCAACAATAAGTCAAGCATATATTTGAAATATCTAGTAAAAAAGAGAAATGTGAAGAGTAACACGAAGAAAATAAGTTTTACAAATCATAAGAGTTTAATTTTAATGTGCTGATAGTATAATATTTTTTTATATGTGTTATTGATAGTGGATACCAGAATGTGACATGTGTTTTTAAAGTTTGTTGGTTTTTATGTTATACTTAAACTTTAAAACACTCGTGTCGCATTCTAGTGCTCCGTTTGTATAAAAAAATTGTACACTGTTAGTACATTAAAACTAAACTCTTTTCATAATTTTCTACACGGATTGAATCTGGTTCGGTCCCAAACTAATAAGACCCGATTCAATTATTCAGATCCAATAAAAAACCCGATGAAACCCGGATCCGTTAGATTCATGTATTATCGGATCCGATATGGTCAAACCCGATAACCCGATTAAAGATCCGATCTGCAGGAAATTTTAAAAGCGATCTTGAAAGTTCTAGGTAACAAAAGCTAATCTTTCTTGCGCCTCTCCTTGCCTTGCTCTCTATCTCCGATAGGCAACTCTGTCTCTGGTCTCCCAACAAAGTACGGACGGTGAAGATCTCTTCGGTCTCCATCTCCGGTCTTCGATCTCTCTCCCAACAACCTCTGTAAATAATTCTCCTCTGATTTTCTTGCTTTCCTTGATTTTTCTTGCAATGATTTCAATCGCATTCTTGCATGTTCAGTAAGACTGCTTTATTCTACTATTTTCAGCTATTTGGACTTAATCTTTGTATCTACTAAGTTGGGATCTACTGATTTGCGGAATTTCTTGAATATTTTCTTTTAATCATCTACAAAGAAAAATCTTGCTTGCGTATTTCCATGTCTGGAAGTGTTAATTGGGAATTTTGCCTTTTTTCCTCTCCTTTTTCTTTTTCTTTTCCTTTTTCTTTTTTTTTTCTTTCCTTTCCTTAAGATATTGGGATTTGTTTTCCCATTTAAGTGCGTATATCCGTATGTCCCTTCAACACAAAATTTCATACATAAATGCCACCAGAACCAAATGGAGAGGATGTTGCTAGGTGTAACCATTGTAAGAGAGACTTTGCTGGCTCTGCAGTTAATATTATAGAAATTTTGTGAGTTGGTGCTACTGAGATTGTTGAAGTTTTTATGTTTCATTCAAATTCGGCCTTTTAGCTAAATGGGTTCTTGTTCTCCTCGAGGTTTCTCAGTGGGCCTCTCTAACTAAAAAAAAAAAAAAAGGATCGGTTTGAGAAAATCTAGACCCTATGGCTCGGGCTCGGAGTTGGGCATAAGTACTTGCCTTTCTGCAGGAGCCATGTAGGCCCGTCCAAAGCATGACAGGCCAATACCAAACTGGTCCAGGCCCAATTTACATCCCTACCAAGGTCTCGGAGTCTCGTTTGGAGTTTGGACTCGTCTCTAGCGTGGCCTTCTGGCTCGATTCCCCTGGAGAACTCCGTTGCATTCGTCACTCACTCCACTCTCCTCACCTCATCGGCTAGTCTCAGGTTCCAGGCAAGAGGTCTGCACTCATCGTTCTAGGGTTTTTCTCTCTCTACTCACTCTATAAGCTCTCATCTTGGTAGGTCTTTTCTTTTGTAATGACTGATTATTTAAATCCTTCTGTTCACAGCAATAAATGTCCTTGGTTTCTCTAATTTGATTTGTACAAACATCTTATCTTGGTTGAGGGTGAATTTTTTTTATTTTTCGGATTAATTTCTGATTTTGTTTGATGGACCTCGTGATCCCTTTCTGTTTTAGGGTTACATCAATTTTTTCAATTGATCTTTCACTGTCCATTTCTGGGTTTGATTTTGTTCGTAACTTTGAATTTACAGACCGTTCTATGCCTAAAGTGTGGAATAGTTTGGACCAATCCTTTTAATGTGTTTAAATTTAGAGATAGACATACTCGTATATGTATGTTTAGGGGTTATGGACATTTATATGCTCACTTGAAATTGCTGGGGTTTATGATTTGTATTAATAAGTGCTTGTACAATTCATGAGGACCTGGGTTTTGGTTGATCCTTCTATATGTAGAGTGCAAAATTAAAGATGTACAGTGATGGAGATGGACAAAATCAAGACTATTGTTTTATTAGACTGGACTTTTGTTCCATATATTTTGTGGAAATGAATTGGATTTTGGTGACGCTTAGTTGTTTAGGAAAGTGAATTTTGAAACATTTGTGGGAAATAACAACATTGTTACATGCCTAGAGAAAGAGTTTGTGTACTTCTTGGCAGTGATACTTGAGAATGGTGGAATGTGGTTACCTGCTTATGTGGTTTTATTAAAAAATAAAATCACCTATGAGATGAGTTCGAATCAATTAGAGTATAATCTCGTTGAACAAATAAAAAACTAATTACTATCATGTGTTACCCCAAGTTACATGGACACTTCTAAGAAGGTCTGCATCCATTAGACATGTTGTACAAGCACAAACACAACCAACGTTTGACATTGGGACATAGCTTTCTTTTACTAAATGGAAAAGAACAGCTAGTATAGAAACATTTAATGAGGGTATCCATTAAACTTTTGAAAATGTTCAACATATTTAAAATCGATTCCCATGACACAAAAAAATTTCATTAAAGAAGTGGGGTTGTCAAGTAGGGAGAAATCATCATGATTACTCTCTATTGTTCTATAGACCTATAAATATTCTTTCATACAAAATACATGTTATTTCATTGGTCAGTGTTTTACAAATTCATTACGTCACTTGTCCTATGTCATCTATGCCACATAGCTCCAGCTTATTAACTTAGAATCTGGTGTCTCATGCACAAACTTAGGTATGTTCCACTGTTTTGAGGAACTGTGGTATCCTTATCAACGCAGACCTGAACTGTTGCACTGTTTCTAAGACTGTTATCTGGTGTTGTCTAAGTTATTTTGAAATAATAGTTTTACAAAAAGGACAACTTTTGGAGTGACGGTTGCCCTGACCTAGGCTGCATATTGCCTTATTCTTTGTTAAGTTCTGCAAATTATTTAGTGTCATAATCTAAAATATTTCATTCCCAATGATAAGTATCTCCATTTAACCTCGTGGATGCATTTTTTTGCTGATGTTGTTTTCAATGATCAATCAATAGAAACTTAGAAATGTGTTATACAACATCTGAAACTTTCGGTCTTGAAAATATTATGCTTTTGTGATTTTCTTACCCCCTCTTGTCAGATGTGTGTCTCCTCACTTCTTAGTTCCGTGATCTGTATTTGTGCTCAATGAAACCTAAAGTTTGTGAACCGTAAGTTCCTTAACATCTCTAAAGGATAGCAGGTAAACAACTAAGTTTATATATTGATTTAGTTTTTCCAATATAGTGTGCAGAAGTAAAAGAGGAAGAGAAAGGGCTTTGGTTGCTCTACCAGTAATGGTCGAAGTATGGTGGTCCCTGTTGGGGGCTGCTATTCCGGCTATTGTTGCTGGGCAAGCTTTTAGAGTTAAGAGAAGGCGTGCCGAAGAGCAGAGAATAAAGAGTGCCCGGGGAAGAGAGAAGACTTCTGATGATATATTTGTTTGTGAGAGGGTTTGTACATCTAAGAGAATGCTGAAGAAGGTTGGGGCATTCTCCAAGGACCCCATCCCTGATACTTGTGTTACTGTTTGTGGTGTGTCTGAACTTGATGCCTGCTCTGATGCCTGTGCCCGCACCGTCTGCGTCAACCAGCATCAAGTACCCAACTGGAATGACATCTGCCTTCGGAGATGCCAGAGTGAATGCCTTAAGCTTTCTGCTTCTCGAGCTTCTTAGAGCATTTTTTTTTTCTTCTTGCCAGTTTAAACTCTAGTTTTTGTACAACATGCTGTTTAACATAATGATGGAACTTATCCCGTAATCAAATGTTTCTTTGCAAGAGAGTTTAGCTCGAAATCAGCTGTGGGTTTTGTTTAGTTCCGTGATTCTCATGCAGGAATGGACAGATTGCTTTGCTCCTGTCCAATTTCTCGCGTTCTGTTGGTTTGATCTTGATTTGTGCTACTGCCTTTACTGTTTGGCATATGCTAAAGGGTCTTTCATGCATAAATCTTTCGCCTTTCACCACTATTGATTATTGCAACTTGCATCCATATCTCTTTGTTTAGTTATTCCTTTTGTGCATATTTGAGCTGTTTAGTGTCTCGAATCTGGTTCTCTCTCTCTCTCTCTCTCTCTCTCTCTGGTGTAACCGATTACAGCAGTTTGACCCCAGTCCTAGTTTGTGAGATTATTGCCCCAATTAAAACTAACAGTTCATGGGCAGAATAAGCCATTCCAAATGTCCAAACCTGCCAAAACCATAGTAGATGATGCTGTGTCCAGACCTTGGTCCCTGTATTGTTACCTGATTACAATCAAGGCTACCTGTCAGGCGGCTTGAATAAAAATCAAATGCTCAAATCCTGCAGCTATTATCAGTGTAATCGTAGCTTTTTCAGGTAAAAGATTTGATCTTAACCATAGCTTATTGTACAATTTCACTAAGCTTCATTGAAATGTTGACTAGAAATTATTATGAACCATACCTCGGATCGTTAGTTTTAATCAAACCTCTGCATTAGAATCATCTGTATCAGACGTGCTCACTTCACCTTCCCTGCTGTCTTGAGCATTGCTTCTCCCACTGCCCAAGCAGCTGATTTAGCTGATTCTTCAACCCTCATTTTGCTCGTCTCAAAGCTCTTCTCGGCAGCCTCTTTCATCCTTCTTCCATTACCGTCATTGCCATCACCACCACTGTTAGACTGAGCTTCATATCCCTTTATGAAAAACTAAATCCATTTTTCAAAATTAGATCATGAACTTACCATGGCAGATGGTTTATCTTCCTTGTTTTCAACATGGTATTTTCCTCCCTCTCTGACATTGGAGACAATTTCATGTGACACTAATACAAAAATTTTGATTCTATTGAGTTAGGACCTATAGAAAAAATATAAAAAAATTGATATTTTATTAAAATAGAGCATTAAAAAGGGTTTTAAATTATAGGGGTGTCAATAGAATAGATATTTACGGGTAAATATACTATATGAAGATATGTTATATACTTGTATAAAAGCTGGGTGCCATGCCAACCTCCCCACTCTATGTAGTTCCGCCCTTGACTCTATTGCAAGCTAATGTAGTAATGTCCCCTGTGAGTAGTTCCCGACAGCTCAGTTGCAGCGTAGGAGCTAGGTAACCATCGCAGACAGGTCAAATGGGTTTGTAAGTGTACAAGTCAAGAAATTTGCAGATAATTACTCAGCCAAATTAATGAAATCACCAAGGTGCCGTTTGATCTCTCTTCACGTCGCCTTACGGCCAACTGTCATTTATGTAATTTATGAAGTTTATATAGTTTATGTAGGTGGTAGTCCTACATAAGCTCGATGGAGTAGTGAATTGAACACCCTCTTGCAAAAAAAAAGAAAAAATATTGTGGCCTTTCCTGGTTCATTTTTCCTTTCTTGTTTTTTTGGTGGTCTCATAAGGGTATTTGTTTGTAGCTCACATCAGCCTATGGTCTCAAAATTCATTGAGCCTTCACATAAATTAGATGACACTCCTAATTATGGAAGTTCAGACAGGGAAGGGTAAGACGAAGGTTTCAAACCAATAATCAGCAAAACAACATAGTTGTCCATTTTCTGGGCATTCCCCTAGACCTCAAATTTGTTAATACCGTTAAGTAGCTACTTTTTAACTAGCTGCTTTTTAATGCATTTTGCAACGATATCCTCTATATTTGCTCATTAACTATTCTTCTTTTTTTTACACACTCCATAGAAGAAGGAAAAAAAAAAAAAAAAGACAAGGGACGAGAAAGAGAGATTAAAGAGGGAATATTTTTTCAGATTTTGGAGACCTGCTTTTTTCTCTTTACATTTAGAGAGCTAGAGTGAGGCTCTCCAAAACAGAGAGCCTGTTAGAGGGCCGTTTTGAAAGATTGACTGTCTAAAATAGCCAAGAAAATCATTTTAGAGAGCTGTTTTAAATGCACTAACGGTTCCACGGGAACTCCAACTTTCGAGTGATGAATGCCCGAGTAGTTCTGGGAACACCAACATGAGATGGTTGGTAATAGATTGTGGTGAGAATACACAGCTATAAGAAAGTTATTTTTCCCTCTAGTTGTTAGCGCTTTGCCTCACTTGTTATTTATAAATTCACCAAATTATGGATATTTACAAATTCTATTTGTATAACACGCAGCTTTTAATTTTACAAATAAACCAAAATTAAACTTTGTGGATGGTAAAATTTTAACTCCTTTGCTTTGTTTTTATCATTTGAGGGTCCTTAATCTTGATCTGCTTCATATTTGTGTGTTGAAGACCGCGAGCTCTTGATTCTTATCTTGAAACTGCTCATTTATCAACCTGTTCTTCTCTTGCAGTTTGTGACGTGGTAGATTCAATATGCATAAGGAGCAGCCTTCGACTTTGTTGATGTTCAATAAATGGATGTATAATTGTGGGTTTTGTCTATTGAATTGATTGTAGATTGATTATATGGATTCAAATAGAAATAACTTCTTTTTACGCTATTGGCGTCCAAAGACAATGGAGCTACATATCAAGCATTGTTGAAGCAGAAAAAATATTGTTCGGACAAGAGATGAACCTTATGTGGAATGAAGTGTGCAAGGAGTTTTACGTCAGTATGGTGCCAGCTAAAGAGTCTCTAATATTCAAATTAGAGATAGTTTTACGAAAAATACTATTTGTACAGAATGTTCATACAGAAATACCCACCAGAATAATGTGACTGTAATAGTGATAGTGACAATTTTGTAATTAAAAATTATTATAATGAGTGTTTTGTTTTGAAATAAAAAGTTGTCGTTAAGACACGTCATTCTATATGAAAATTTGTATAAATTTTGTGTTCGTATAACATTGCCCTACTTTTATATAAAAAACCAAAGAGTTGAAGTAGAGTTGATTGCATACTCATCCTTCGTAGTACTCCTTTAAATAAGTGAGCAAGAAATCGGTATCAAGGTTTAATTTTCTTGACTTATGGAGCTTCATGGTTTATATATATGCAAACAGGGTAATGCTATATAACTAAAAAATTTATACATAATTTATTATAAAAAATAATGTTGCGAAATTAGAATCATTCACTTTAAAATATAACATCCTCATTATGGTTCTTAGTTAAAAAAAATATCACCACCACATTATTTTGGTATAATTTTTTTATACACAAATTTTAAAAAGAATTTCATTTTCCATATATATATATATAGATTACCTGCACTATGAAGGGACAAATGCAATGCATATGGACCTTATCCTAGCAATGGGATTTTTTTTTCCTTTTTCTTTTCTTTGTTATGCGATGAGGGGTGTCCAGGCCAACCAAGACGCACTTCAACTAATTCTCTCCCCCGTCTGTCAAAGGTAGACCATCCCCACCAAGACTAGAAAATTCAAGAGAGATAAATCTCTCACTACTTCGGCTCAAAGGGTTATTGATGTAGACTGCATAGGAATAGCCTACTTATAACATTGTGATAGGCATGGGTTTGGGCCGACACTGTCCAAATTACTTTGAAAGACTCATTACGATCCAAGGAATCAAATCCATTGCTATGTTACAAGTTTCCTTTGGCTACAAGTTTCCAACCACTTTGGCTCCAAGTTTCCTTTGGTCATATAAACAAATGTAAAAGGCTTTGCCCCAAATAAGTTTTTGAGCAATAATATTGAGAGTATTCTCATATTCCTTCCGACTTTGTTATTTTGTGTGAATTAACTTGTTGATTTTTTATTCTGGTATTATTTGTGAATCAACAGATTATGAAGAGCTAAGTTTTCAGTATTTTGTTTGAATCAATGAATACTAGTCTATTTATTCCTTTATTCTATACGCTTCCCTGCATTAGTTGGCATCAGAGCGAGACTAGGTTCTTGTAGTCATGCTGTTGAGAAAGGTTCATGTTATGGAGGAAATACACGAGGAAAACAACACAAGGATGCAACAACAGATTAAGGCTCTAACTTAACAAGTTGACGCCCTTACCACCGCCATGTAACATCAACCACCTTCATGTTCTGTGGACGAGGAGAACATTATGTTCGAAGATGAAGAGAAGGAAAACCCTTTCGTTAAGTGCCCACTTAGAGGAAGAGAGTGACGAGCTACAACACCGAAGGGTAACTCCAGATGTTGGGAGTTCGGCTTGAAGATTGACATCCCTGAATTCAAAAGCAATCTGTAGCTTGAAGAATTCTTGGACTGGATTAATGCTGTGGAGGAAGTCTTGGATTTCAATGAAGTACCTAAACATAAGCAAGTTACACTGGTGGCCATAAGGCTTCGAGGGAGAGCTATTGCTTGGTGGTAGTACATGAAAGCGACCCACATGAGACAAGAAAAAGGGAAGATCGACTCTTGGGATAAGTTAAAGAAGCACATGCGTGCTTCTTTTCTGCCCTATAATTACACGAGGATGCTTTATTAGAATTTATAAAATTTGCGCCAAGGATCACGATCTATAGATGATTACACGACTGAGTTCTATCAAATGGTAGCCGGTAATGACTTGACTGAGACTGAAGATTAGTTAGTGTAGTATTACATTGGAGGTATGTACCAGCAATTTCAACATACTTTTAATTTGTTTGATCCTTTTTCAGTTTTTGAGGCTTATCAGCAAGCCCTACAAATGAAAAAACAATTGAATCAAATATCTGGGGGACATTCCAATTGGGTTAGGAGTCATACTATCAGCCGTGGGAGAGACCATCTAACATCGTCTAGTTGCACAATTGGAACCCAACTAGCCATAGGGAAACATGCAGTTGGAGGACTTGCCGTACAAAAAATAACCATTATAGGAGGCTTACGGTGTTTTAAGTGTGGTGAACCCGATCATTGTGTAGGTGAATGCAAGAATGCTGATGGTCGAGCAAAAGGTCTGTTTGTGGATTTTTACGAAATTACTAAAGAGGAAAGTAATGAATTTTTTAGGACCCTTCTTATGATCCCATCGTAGATGAACATGAACATGAGGAGCGGGTTACTGGTGATGAGGGACAACAACTAGTATTGCATCGGGCCTATTTTACATTGCAGGAGGCAGAAGGTAATGGGTTGGCTTTGAAACATCTTTCAGTCCACATGCACCATTGGTGGAAAGGTGTGTCATTTCATTGTGGACTCAAAGAGTTGCGAGAACGTGATCTCAGATGATGCCATTAAGAGGTTGGGACTAGCGACTGAGCAACACCCATGTCCTTACATGTTGTCGTGGCTGCAGAAAGGTAATGAAGTGATAGTGTCCAAATGTTGTCTGGTTCCTTTATCCATTGGGTCCAATTAGAGAGATAAAGTTTAGTGTGACGTGGTTCCAGTAGATGTGCGTCATATCATGCTTGGGAGGCCTTGATAATTTGATAGATGTGTCCAGCATGACGGTTAAAAAAATACCTACTCATTTATGTTAAACAAAATCAAGATTGTCTTGATGCAAAAGAAAGATGTAAATCCAAGGCTTGCAGTTGAGAAGAATCCCAACTTATTGTCTTTGCACAGGTTTATGGAGAAGGTGATTGAAAATGGGGTGTTGTTCTTGTTGATTACAAAAGAAAGCCCGATAGGGAGTATTATTCCTAAAGCTATCCAACCAATCGTTGTAGAGTTTCTAGATATCTTTCCTATTGAATTGCCCCAAGGTTACCACCGTTACGAGATATTCAGTATCAGATTGACTTAGTAGTTGGAGCTAGCTTGCCAAATTGACCTCATTACTGTATGAGTCCTTATGAGCACGAGGAGCTTCGGCATCAAGTAGAAGAGTTGCTGGCTAAAGGTCATATCAGGGAGAGCCTCAGTCCATGTGCTGTGCTTGCACTGTTGAGACCAAAGAACGATGGCTCATGGTGCATGTGTGTAGACAGTCAAGCCATTAATAAAATTACAGTCATGTATCGTTTCCCAATTCCAAGATTGGATGATTTACTACACCAGTTGAGTGGAGCTGTTATATCAACAAACTAGATTTGAAAAGCGAATATCATCAGATTTGGATCCGGGAAGGCGACGAGTGGGAAGTCAACCTTCAAGACTTGTGAAGGGTTGTATGAGTGGATGGATATGCCCTAAGTCACATAATTCGTGGGGGAAGGGTCACGCACGCTCTCCAAGTTGCAGATTAGCGAGTTTAGACAAAATTCATGGAAAATCCACGACTTGTTAATGATCAGTTCAAGGATTGAATGTAGTAGAGTGCGAATTCATTAATTATTTCATTTTTGATTGGTTCTACATGAAGTTTAACATAGGCTTGTCTGCACTTGATGAATCCCAGACTCTCTTGAAATGTTTTTTAGGTCCGACCCAATTGATGGACGAGCTTAGTAGTTGTGTTTGAAGCCGAGCTTGGCCGAAATATATAAAAGTAATATATTTAATATTTTAATATATATATATATATATATATATAAATTTTATATTATTTTACATTATTTTTGAAGAAAAATATTTATTAAACATTTTTTTAGGTTAAATGGGCGGACTTGAGAATCTAATTTTTATTTTGAGGTAAGCTTGAGATTTGGTTTTAGGCTGGATGAACTTTTTTTTTTTAAATAGCCTGGCTTGGCCCGGCTCCATCAATGTCCACCCCTAGTTGGGTGTAAACTTTGATCCCAAGCTCTATATATTAAAGGTGATCTTTATGGGCAATCAGGCTAATATCCCCTCCTAGTCTACAACACTGTCGGCACTTTCCTATGTTCTGTGATTAAAAGACTTGAGATTAACCACAATGGGTGACCTAGTGGGTGACTTGTTTTTATACTAAGTATGAGGTCTTAAGTTTAATCACTCTCCACAGCCTCTTATGACCGGTCATTACTTATACATTTCATGCAATTTACTTGGTTGTAAACAGTGGCCTGTATGAGTTTGAGATTTTCTACTCCATCAACAAACCATCTCAGTTTTTGAAAAATCCCATATTTGCCCATTAGACTGTTGTCAAGTGAATCTTGCGTTAACTCAAGCAAACCATTGACAATGCTCTTTATTTGCAGCCATTCAATAAACTTTTATTTTTTATTCTTGCTAACCAGGTATCTTCCAACAATTTTGTTTGCAAGCCATAGTTGCCCGCTCCAAACACGTGAAATTTTTTTTTTGTTGTTGAAAGGTAGGATTAAGATAATATTTTTTATTTTTAAGGATCAATACAATATATTGTATTTTAAATATTCAAAAATTTAAAAAGATGAATGAAAATTTAAAAACACCACACGGCCGATGTACTATATTGTATTTTAAATTTAAAAATCTATAAAGAATAAGAAAAACCCGTCCGCTTCGTCCGCTACTGTCTATATTTCTAGTCGCCAGTCTTAATCGGAGGGTCAATCTTATCTTCCTATATATGGAATATTCAACATCTTTCTCTCTTTCAACATATGTACCAAAATAGTAAATACATTAATTGAATTTACTACTCTTTCAATATATAAATATGTATACTGAAAAAAGACACACGAAGTTAGCTATAACATGAGATTTTTTTTTACAAGAAATTCTTTCGACAAAAGTACATTATTTTGTATAAAAATTTTATATGAATTTTGTACAATTAGGTACATGCGCTATCTCCACAATTCTCTCTCTCTCTCTAACTTTGGCAAGTGATATCAATTGAGGGTGATATTAACTCTGGTGTGTGGCTTTGTTTTCTTAGGAAAACCTCATTTTTTCTCTTTATGTTTTATGTATATTCAATTTTGCCCTCTTAGTTTCACCCATCCTCATTATTGCCCCTTCTTTCTCCTTTATGTCCTCATTCCAATCATAACTTTCCACACATTATTTCTACTGTACCATTATACCACCTATTATAGCTCTCTACAATTTTTTTTATTTATTTTATTTTTTTAGATAAGGAATTTTCTTATCTATTTGAAGGCTATGTTCTCCTTAAATTTTTTTTTATTAATTAAAGTTGTGACCGTTAACCCAAAAAAGTATTAAAAGAATAGCCTTTAAATAAACCAATTTTTTTTAATTAAAAAAACCAGTGAAGTTAAAATTGTTACCACTTTACCTCTCTAATATTGACTTGATTAAGACTTATGTACTTTAAATTTATTTGAGACTCACAAATTAATTTTACTAGAAGCCCAATACGTTATATAAAATATAGTTAAAAGTTCATAATTTTCCCTAATCATTATCTCATATTGCTATTTTTTCCCTTCCTTTTTCATATTTTTTGGATATCGACCTCAAATTGCTCTATGTGTTTTTTCTTTTAGTATTAATATTAAATAGATTTATGAACTTTTAACTATATTTTATTAACCTATTAGGCCTCTAGTAAAATTAATTTGTGAGTAGTATCAAATAAATTTAGAGTGTGTAAGTCTTAACCAAGTCAATATTAGATATGAAAAGTTATAATAATTTTAACTCCACTGCGTTTTTAAAAGAAAAATAGTAGGTTTTTTTAAGACTATTTTTTCCATACTTTTTTGAGTTTATAGCCATAACTTTAATTAATAAAAAATAAATTATAAGGAGAACATAGCCTTCAGATAGATAAGAAAATTTCTTATCTAAAAACATAAAATAGACAAAAAAATTGTAAAGAGTTATAATACGTGATGTTAGGACACATTAGAAAATATGTATGAAAATGTATATTTGGAAGGAGCGCATGAATGAGAATAAAGGGATAATAATAAAGAGGGTTGAAACTAAGAGGATAAAAATAAATATACATGAAACATAAAGGGCAAAAATGAGGTTTCCCTATTTTCTTTATGGGTTTTGCCAGTGAGTATTTTTAAGAGCACTTATTAAGGTGCATTAATAGTTTGATTTGAACCAAGTGTATTTATGGCTATTTATAAGATTCCAACTAATTGTTTTTAGGCTTTTTGAATAAATTTAATTGACTATCAAATACTAAATTTAATTGTACAAGCCACTTGTTTATTTTGCTTGAATCACCTTTCTATTGTTATCCACAACTTACAATTTAGGCTCCTTATAAATCTAATTCTAAAGTGTCCAAATTTAGAAAATTTGAACCAAATGAAAATTACTGTCTATCTTTATTGTTTTTTTTTTTGGTTGCAATTTATGTTTAAAGTTTATATTATCAACCAAAAAACTTTTAGACCCAAATGCAATCATCATACTTACCCTGAAAATTCTTGAGGAAAGTGAAAATATAAATAAGATTCAAACCCTTGGCATTTTATATTCATATCTTCTAATTTTGAAGCTACCATCAGATAAGAATGCAGTATGGTGAGTACATTATGGCTCTTGAATAGATTCGTTTGACTACTTGGGGCCTTATCTCAAAATCTATATATTCGATGTATCTATTTTAATTATTGTTAAAGAAAATAATAAAATTTTGATATAATTTTACAATTATATTTTTTTCGTTGCACGGGTCAATGACTAGATACTTAACACAGTAAACCTACCTAGGAGAACAGCAATATTATTTAGTCAAAATGAGGGGGTAATCAATGCTATTGTCTGAAATTTGATAATTAAAAAGTTTTTGTGTAGCTCTAATGCTAAAATTTGGGAGTATATAGCTTTCCATATGATAAAAGATTTATTCCCAAATGATATAAAAGTTTAGGTGATCCAACTTCTTATTTTCAAAAAGAAAAACGCTAACTAAATAAAACTATTATACAAAAATCCGATATACATAGAATGATGGGGCTATGGTATTTTTAAATTTATGAACCACAGTAATTATAATTTGTTTTTAAAGTTGCTAGGTTAAGATTAAGCCACGTCATTCTCTAAGAAAATTCAATGAAAGCATTACTTTTAGAAAGAAAAAAAATCGCACCCTATATGGGAAGGAGGGTTTAAATTTACGTAAATTACTTATTTGTAAGATTATGAAAATCTCCTCTCGGTTATAGCTTTTATGAGATTTTGAGTAACTGATCTGGCATTACGAAAGTCTTATCTACCACCCTATATATATATAGTGTAAGCACATTACAAGCTTTCACACAGCTAGCCCAAATGGTCTCGTTAGGCTATTTTGAGGTCCTCCTAGCAGTCATCTCCTTCCTCCTCATCTGCTTCTTGGGTGGCAACAATGGGATGCCAAGGAACTGGCCGCTGCTTGGAATGATGCCGAGCCTTTTGCTCCACATCCACCGGATTCATGATCGCTGTACTGAGATTCTAGGCCGAACCGGTGGTACATTTCTATTCAAAGGCCCTTGGTTTGCTAACATGGACATGTTGGGAACAGTTGATCCTGCTAACGTACACCATGTCATGAGTTCCAACTTCTCCAATTTCCCCAAAGGGCCCGAGTTCTTGAAGATGTTTGATGTTTTAGGAGATGGGATTTTCAACTCCGACGAGGATTTGTGGAAGAACCAGAGGAAACTCGCCCGAGTGCTGATTAATCACCAGCGGTTCCACCGCTTTTTGGTTCAGACTAGCCGGGGCAAGGTGGAGAAAGGGCTTATCCCGGTTCTTGAAAATGTGTCCAAACAAGGCCTAGTGGTTGACATGCAAGACTTGTTTCAAAGGTTTACCTTTGATACTACTTGTATATTGGTTACCGGCTATGATCCCGGATGCCTCTCTGTTGAACTCCCAGATGTTCCATTCTCCAAGGCCATGGATGATGTGGAAGAAGCCATTCTTATGAGGCATGTCGTGCCTGAAACCATGTGGAAACTACAAAGTTGGCTAGGGATTGGACACGAGAAGAAAATGACTCTAGCTTGGGAAACCCTAGACCGCGTTATAGGTAAATATGTGACGATGAAGAGAGTCGAATTGTGCAAAAACCCCAAGTTAACAAAAGAGGAAGAAGCTTGCGATCTATTAACATCGTACTTGATTGAATATGATACCATGGGATTAAAGCGCGACAACAAATTCTTGAGGGACACGATTTTAAATTTCATGATTGCCGGGCGAGACACCACGAGTTCAGCCCTGACGTGGTTCTTTTGGCTTGTTTCACAGCATCCAATAGTCGAAGCCAAGATCAGAGAAGAACTAAAGAAAGTTATACCTGCAAGTGAAGCTGAAATTTGGCGGCTTTTTAACGTAGAAGAGCTAAGCAAGCTGGTCTATCTGCATGGGGCATTGTGTGAATCACTGAGGCTATATCCTCCAGTTCCCTTCCAGCACAAGGAGCCTGCTCAACCAGACATTCTTCCTAGTGGCCATCGCGTTCACCCGAAAATGAAAATACTATTTTCTTTGTATGCAATGGGGAGGATGAAATTTGTTTGGGGAGAGGATTGCCTGGAATTTAAGCCGGAGAGATGGATCTCTGAGCGTGGTACGATCAAACATGAACCATCATACAAATTCTTTGCATTCAATGCAGGGCCAAGGACTTGTCTGGGGAAGGAAGTGGCCTTCACTCAATCGAAGGTGGTGGCTGCAGCAATACTCCATAACTACAATGTTCGATTAGTGGAAGGGCACCCTGTAGAACCTAATGCTTCTATCATTCTCTATATGAAGCATGGATTCATGGTTCAAATTTCCAAAAGATGGTCCTGATCAGCTTTACTTGTTTGGTAACTTTATGAAGTGTCTAGTATGGTTTGTGTGTTTTTTTTTTTTTGGATAGCCCAGTTGGGCATGTGTGAAGTTCCTCATTTTGCTTGAAGCACGATAATGATCTTCAAAATATGTAAGTCATGTTAATTTTATATTTACAAGAAGTTGTGCTAGATTTCGTACTTTTTCGTACCTAATTCGGATTTATTTGAAAAACAAACCGAGATCAACCACAGTGATGCTTTACGTGTCATCAGAAATGTATGTGAAATCCACTTAATTGTGTCTCATAATCATGGAAATGAAGTGAAAAAGAGTAGGGCAAATTATACTAGTAGTCCTTGTAATTTACTTTGTATGTCAATTTGGTCCTTATAATTTTAATTGTAATAGTTATTTTTTAATTTTACAAATATGCACAATTAGTCTAATGAAAAAAGGACAAGAATTTTTTCCAACCTAATTTGGAAGAATTCCTCCTGCCTTGTATACGTGACAGTATATCATTTGACCATGTATACGTGACAATACCTTGAATGGTGCCTAAAATTTAGGAAGAATATAAAAATATTAATAACATCATTTTAATACATTGTCAAATGATATGATGTTACGTACACAAGACATGAAGAATTCCTCCAACCTAGGTTGGAGGAAGTCCTTGTCCATAAAAAAAACAACTGTTTGAGAATTGAATGGAAAATAAATACGTACCCCTCGCGTGAGGGGTATAATGTTAAAATCATTATAATTTTTACGTAGTTGTTTATATAATCCACCCTTATCTCGACACTAACACCTTTTCGCCTGAGAAGCAATAGATCTTACCATACTGGATCATCCCACCATATTCTTCCTCATTCTATCTTTTTCTCTCTCTAGCACGGTACACCCAAGCTCTCTCTTCCCCTCTTCAGGCCTATCACCACAGAGGTTTGTGTATTAAGATTTAGTTCGATGATAATTAACTCTAGAAAATTTAACTCATAGATTCATACCACCAACTATATAATTAGTATACCAAACATAGGTTTGTATATAAAAATTACTAGACTTAGTAATCTAAATTTTTTCAAATATCTAGGGTTCAATTACTAATAATTAAGATATTGGAAAGATAAAACAAGAGTTTTTAGTCAAAGTAACACTCTTCTACAAAATAATTTCCAAAATAATACTCTCTCAAAAATAATTCCCAAACTAACATCTAACACTAATTTTAAAAGAAATAATTTAGAGGTAATTACTGTTTATCCCATTGTGATTTAGGCTAATTGCATATAATCTCCCAACATTGTAAAGTGTAACACTTGACTCTATTGAGCTTTCTTCCATAGTGGAATTGTTAAAGGAAGTAACACACAAAACATGAAAAAAAATACTAATCCAACAACTTCAAGAAATTCTAACCTCAAATCTACATTGTCCTTTCTATTTTTCTCCCCCCTCCTTCCTCCTCTCTTCTACCCGCCAGTGCCCAACACCACCACCGCCTTCCTCACTTTCTAGGACAATCTTCCTCTCAACATCCACTGCCATGCCCCACTTGCTTACATGTTAGTTCATATATTCATACATATATGTATATACACAAACACACACACACACACACACACACACACACACACACACACACACACACACACACACACACATATATATATATATTTAATATCAATCGATTAAACCCGAGGTAAGGAATTATTAGAGTAAAAATTGATGTACCTATTTGATTGTTGGGAAAAGGCAGAAACAATAATAAAAATGTAATTGAATTGAAGTTTCAACAAATTGATATAAAAATCACAAAAAGAGAAATTAAACTGATCTTAATGCAAAATTTTTTAATTTAATTGGAGTTTCACTGCCAGTTTATGAATTGAATTGGAGGTGAAAACTTTATAGAAATTTAATTTACTCTAAAAATTTTTTTTTGGGTTTTATTTGAAGTAGTTGATACATGATTCATCTTTGTGTACACCTATCTATTTCATTAAACTGATCTTTAACACAAGTCTTCAGATGAATTTGTCATTGATATTGTGTTTGATTATCGAGAAGCAGAAGGGAGAGAAGTGACTAGCTTTGATTGTAAGGCCAAAAGTGTTCACGTTGAATATGCCATCGATATGGTCATTTTTTTCCCAATTGAATTGGAGTTTTACAACCGGTTTTTGGAGTTTCAACTTCCAAAGCAATGGGCACCAATATACAACATTAGTAAGTTTGCCCTTGGTCCTGAGAAGTTTGAAAATGAATATTCAAATTTTAGGGTAAAAATATAATTTTAGCAAACTATAATGGCTTATTAATAAAATATTTCTTTTAGAATTGATGTCAGGATGTTAGATTAGAAATTATTTTTGAGAAAGTGTTAGATAAATAATTATTTTCAAAACGAAAGTTATTTTAGCAAAAAACGAATGAAACAATGATAATTTAATTGCCTCCATTGATATCCCAAGATGCTTAAATGATTTTCACAATCGTCTTCAAAAATAGATTTAACTATTCATTGACATTAAAAAAACAAGAATTTCTCTTGAAAGAAATTAAATTGGATCACAAGCATTAGAATTACAATGAAAACTATGTCACTTTTCTCTAAAACTGCTCTAAAAATTCATAAGAAAACCCTAAAACTCGTAAAAGAGAAAGTTTTCTCAAATTAGGGCTAAATTTGCCTTAAATAAGCTAAAAACAAAATAGAACTTCGCGGGCAGTTTGAACGGTACTTCTAACGAGCTCTGGCCATTCTAACACCCTCTTGGCCATTCGAATAGATGAATTGCCCTCAAAGGTGCGTTGTTGTTCCACAAGTGCATGGTTGATGGTTGTAGTTTTATTTGGGAAGTCCGAATATCGTTTTTCCAAGAGATCAAGTCAATATGATAATGGCACTCTACTCACACTAAACTAGCCCTTAATCAAATTGCAAATTGAATGAGAATTGGATTAAAAAGTTAACCGAAAATCTTTTAGTTTGAGATGAAGGTTCTATACTACTAATGCAATGAATTGAAAGATAATTAACAACTAAACTATCAACTAAGCAAAGCAATTGAGATTATAAGGCAATTAAAGGAAATTTGGATGCAATTGATTCAATTTACAAAGTTCAACAAGAATTTTAATAGAGGTTTGTTAATTCAAATCAAGGATTACTCCCAGGATACTTGATTCGAAGAATTTTGACCATAAAACCATGGATTCATACCCGATTGAGATTAGAAGTATAAGTTATTGATAGAATCATAGGTTCAAAACTTAGATTTGTGCAATCTCTATGTCAATTGAAGAATTGTGCATAGAAGTTACTAAAATGGGTTATGAACTTAAGTTTTCTAATAGATCCAAAACTCAATAAAGTAGAATTAGAAAATTCTTAAGATAATTTAATGAGATTCACTCGATGAAATAAGCTCTTTGAAGTTAGTGCTCGGTGACTTAGGCGATTGCTCGGCCGAGCACTCGGTGATGTATTTTTTGGCCCTTTCTTCTACAACTAAGCTCCATTCCCTACAATTATATCAAAAAGACATGTTTAAGACAATTCAAGGATAAATTTCTAGTCTAATACCTAAATTAGAGCTAACAATCAACTAATTAGAGGATTGGGATTATACTTTTGGAGTATGATCACAACCCCCAACTTAGCTTTTCACTAGTTCCTAGCAAAATCTCAACTAAAGCAAGTATGTACACAAGATAATCTCCATTTTTGTAAGAGTTACAAATGTATTTAGCCTATGTATCAAGCTTTTAAACAACTAGGTTACCCCTAGTGGACTAGTGGTATCTCATGAGGGTTTTCAGTGATGATACCCACAAATATCCTTTTGTGAATTGCAATTAGAGATAAGAATAAGGAAAACATATATAATCTATCTCAAGAAAACATTAGACATCACTCCTATCCCCTAACACTTGCAAACAAAAATGCAATTATTCATACAAAAGAGAGGTTCAAGTGAGTGGGTGAAAAATCATGCTAAATAACTCAAATGAAACACACTTATGCATACCCAAACCTTTAAGTTTTGATTCAACAACTCATCGGACGTACACTCACAAATAAAGACCCACATAGTTCTCATAACTGCATGTTTAACAATAGCGTAAATGTATAAAGAAATCAAGTGAATATACCAATTACAAAAACTGAAAAGATATAAGTGTATCAACCTAGCATAGCTTCATGAAAGAACATTCATAGTTGAGCATTGACTCAAAAAAGTTGGCAAGTAATGACTTATAGTATAATGAAACTATCAATCGAGCATAACTAGGATCAACTAGGCCCCTTTTGGATAGAAAGGTAGCTTAAAAGGTATAATAGATAAGGATGAAGAATGATAGAAATAAATCAAGTCATGTATGATTAAGACATGAAATGATGAATGGCTACAACTCTAACTCTTCCCCTTTTCAATTCCAAAACATTGCTCCAAGAATTTTGCTCTTTTTTATTTTTTATTTTTTATACTTCTTTCAACTTGATAACATTTCTTTCTTTTTCTTCTTTCTTTTGTTTCCATTCTTTTGATGTTCATTTTTGCATTTAACATTTTTAACTTCACAATATGCTCTTTTTCTTTTGAACTCCCCAATCAATCTCTTTTTTTTCTTTGTTTTCTTTCTCTCTTTAATGCCTCAACATAGTATACTCTTTTCAACAAAGGCATCAATTTTTCATGTACAAGATAAGAAGTAGCATTACTTTGTATTTCAACAAAAGAATGAAGAAAAGGGACAAAAAAAAAAAAAAAGGGTCAAAGGAACATATGGCTTTATAATGGAAAACTGATAGCTATCAAGAAGAATAAAGGCTTAGAATCATATTCTAAAGCATAAAATCATAGAATTTCATAGAATATAAGTATCAACATCTAGATGAATACACAACTCATGAATCAAATGCAAGTATAATGAAGCTATTCAAGAAAATGAGAGTGAAGAATTAATCCTTGAGTAAATGTAATTGCTCCGGAAGACAATGAATGCTCTAGAGTTTACAAGGTAAAATCTCTACTATTATAAGGATGAGAATACTAAGAGAATAACAAATGATGTTATAAAGCATCATTGTGTGCAATGATGCAATCTCCTTTACTAATGCATGAATAAAACAAAACCCATAACGTGTTAGGTGTAAAGAGTGAATCAATATCAAGTTGAGTAAAGATACTTGCAAAGATTCCTATCTTCTAATTTCTAGTGGCATTTTCATAAGTAGTGTTATGGTATCTCGGAAATAGAGAATCAACACATCCACCATGAATAGCTAGAAATCAATATGAAGAGTACATGGATAAATGTACCAAAGCAACGATACCGAGACCATACAATACCCAAATCCCTACTAAATGGTATAAGTGGTCGAAAGATAACAATGTCATATCACAACTGTAAATGTACAATCCATACATAAGATATAAAGGTAATACATAGAAAGATATACCATAAAGCTCAAAAGTGACATCCACTATAAACAATAGAATGTTTAGATACATGCGATGAAGTGACGTGCTCATACAAAGGACATCTAAACTCTACCTCTAACTGGTGGAAGTTATCAATAAAGGTTCAAAAGAAAAAATTTTCTTCAATAATTTTTTTTTTTTAAAAGTGTATCACAAAGAAAACAACAAATAGAGGTTAAGCCTCTATCACTACACCTTCCCCCCAACTAGAATGATGTATTATCTTTAATGCATGAAGACAAAGCATGAAATGAAATGAAAGGGTAAAAGAAAAGGAGCTAGGGTGCCTAATTGCACCCTCCAACTAAAGCTTCAAACTACCTAAACACTCGATTAACTACTAACAAAACAAGAACAAAAACTATCTAAACTACTCCTACTCCTACACAAAATTAGAGAGAGGATCACCCAATACCCTAAAGTAAAAATTTCCTATCATCCCATAAGTCCATTCTTGAAACTTGTAAAGAGTTCAAACAAGCATAATAATAGACAATTTTGTCATCTATGTTGAACTCAAGGATATAATATTGAAGCACACACAGGTAAAAAGGGTCATAGAAGGTAGAGAAGATAAAATAATCTTGCACAAAGGTGCCAAGTAAGCTCATGTCATGAACCGCTTTATCTTTCCCTTCCTCTAGTTGTTTGATAAGATGAAGGATATTCGATTCTAATGTTGGGGCATGAATCTCCAAAGGCTTTGGGATATGAGGACTAGGTGCTAGAGGTGTAAAAGTACGGGTCTCATGGCCTATAGAAATGTTAAGAATGCCTTCTATACCATTAATATCCTCCTTCCCATGTGAATCTGCAACATTGAAATTAAGAACATCCTTACTAAAGGAAATGGTTTTTTCTAGAGGATTTTCGCTCGTACTCTTCGTCGGCTCCTCGTTTCTCTCACTATTTTTCCCCTCATTCTCTTTTTGCTCGGAAGCCTCGATCATGGGCTTTACCTTCTCAGGTTCTTCATCCCTATTTCCATCGACAATATTGTCCTCACTTACCTTAAGATTTTCTTTCCTAGACTCTAAATCTTAGGGAAAGATGGTTTGCTCTATAATATCCTAATTCCTAAGGTTAGTGATGGGATGAACTTGCTCAATGGGATAGACTTGCCATTGGGTGGGGCTAGAATTAGGATGGGTTTCACTAAATCTTTCTTGGTTGGTGGTTGTCTCTTGGACATTCAAGGCTTCCAATAATAAGGTCAATTAACCTTTTAAGGTGGCTAACATGCCTGTTGTCCATTCTAAAGATGCTAGTTGGGGATTCTCCCCAAGAGACTCATTGGGTAGAGATGGATATACAACATGCTCATGGTAAGGATACATTGGTCGTGATTCATGATAATGGTCAAAGGGCTCTTGGTAGGATTTAGGTGACGCTAGATAATGACGCACAAAGGTTCCTTCATGTCCCATATCAAGCTTAAATTGGTCACACCACCCTAGATTAGGAGTTGGTATAAAAGGCTCCCTTTGGCCATTACCGCAATTGCAATCTCTAGAGACCGACAAGATAGTTCTTAGGCTCTAATTTCACTAGCTCGAATATAGTCTCTAAGAGACCAACAAAGAGGTGCTTCCACACCACCACAACCATGAACGCTACCATTATCACCATTCTCAACCTATTGAGAAGAATACTCCATTGTGCCTATGTCTATGTATTGAGATGATGATGAGTGTGAAAATGAGCTGCTAAGCATAGATGAATGGCTATTGGGTTCACTATTAAGTGCCTACCAGTTGAGTCACAAATACAAAAATGCTAAGTAATGCACAAACAAATTGGCAATTTGCGCTTCAACAAGTCAATTTACAATCCTCAACCACCACTTTCCTTCCAAACCCTCCAATCTCCACATAAAGATTTCCACCAATTCAAATAATTTCAAACCAACCGAAACCTCCAATCTTTGTAGGTAATAACAATATCACCAATAAACAATTAAGCACAAAAGCCTATCCACTAATTGCTAACCACCAATCACTCTAAGCAATCTAATTCAACAATTCAAAGAAACTAAGCTATCAAACAAACAATCCTAAAATAAAGATGAAAAGAAAGACCAAAAATCTAACATGGTATTCACATAAAAGGGTGCAACGAAGTTAACAATGGCCTTAGTTGTAGACTCCCCTATCATGGTGGATAAAGGAGATCCAATCCACCAATCCACTTGATCACTATTGAATAGTGCAATTTATATTCGCCAGTGTACAGTTGCAATGCAGTAATAATATCTCGGTAAGTCCGAGGTTGATCCATAGGGAACACAAGAATAAACTTAGTCTGGCAAGAGCTACAATCAGAACAAAAGGATAATGAGCTCAAAATCAATTAAAAGTGCAGGACAACTTCCAAAAAGAAAATAAAAATCAATTGTTAAAGGTGGTTGATCTAAATTATTAGGCAATAAAATTAAACTAATTTTAAGGATATATTCAAATAATATAAAAAGGTCTTGGCAGGGTTTAATCCAGTAATAGGCCTACAGGTCGGTTCCCAAGATAGTTTTGATTAAAGAAACTCAAGATTCAATTACCCTTTTGGAGTTGATATTCAGTTATTTACTAGTGTTCATATTAGGGTCCCATTCATACCTGTCCCAGTTTATAAACCTGTCTACAAAGTATGTTTGAAGCTTAATAAAGAACAATAGATTTCTAAAGTACTCCTAATAGGAATATGTAAATAATTATAATCAATACCCTTATCAGAAATTCTAGGTATACGTATCCTTACTTACAAATCAGTCTATACATACGTGCTAGATATGATCAATAATATTGTTTTCGAAGATATTCATGGGCAAAAAAATGAATCTTGATCCAAGATCTTGAAATCTTAGAAAATAAATAACTATTTTGAATATCTACTTGTAACCTATTTATTTTCTCAACCCATACCAAGAACGGATTTAACTATTAAAAAACATTATAAAGACTGCAAGAATGGAAATAATAATCAAATAAAGAAAATATTGCATTAAAGAAAATATAATCTTGAATTCACAATAAGAACAAGAAAGAAAAACTAAAGATGAAAACTAAAGATTAAAATATTCTCTCTTGAAAGATGAAAAGATTCGTAACCTCCAAAGGTTGGATGCTTTTTCCTTCCAAAAAACCCTAGAATTCGTCTCCTCCTTCAAAAAACATAAAACTCCTAAATCTATCCTACTACTTCCTAATCTATCTACAACTAAAAAGTGAGTTAATCTACAAAATTCCGTCGTCAGTCGTACGAACGGTTCTGACCGAGTGCTCAGATGGGCTGGGTCCCTTCATGAAAGTTGTAGGTCTCAAAAAGTTATATGAAATCAACATATTATGAGACTTAATAGCCTTTTGGTTCTTGAGATATGGGCTTCCAAAGTTTCAGTTCTGCGTGCTTCCATAACTTGTATCACAGTTTCAGCAGCTTGTACCTTGACAGCAACCTCTTGAAACCTATGATTAAATTGCATTCAAAATAATTCCATTTAAGCTCAAAACCTACATAAAGAATAAGAAACTTAATTAATATCAAAACATAACTAAAAAGACATATATAATCATAAACTAATGCTAACAAAGTACCAGTTAAGGACTTATAATCGCACTTTTGAAGCACAATCACACGCCCAACTAGGTTTTTGCTAGTCCCTAGCAAAATACTAAAAACCAAAAACATAATCTTCACTTTTGTAGGAGTCACAAATGCATTTAGCTTATGCATTAAGCCTTTAAACCCCTAGGTTATCCCTAGTGGACGAGTGATGTCTCGTGAGGGCTTACAGTGAAGATACCCACAAACATCTATTCATTTCAAATAATCAATGATAGAGAGACCAATTAAGGCATATGAGAACTTACTCAAGGTAATTCTCAACTCAACCTCCATCATGAGTCATGCAAGGTTAAGATATGAAAGTCACAAGAAAGATGCACATTATAATGCACTAACAATGCAATATAACTCAAGTGTATTGAAATCATGCACAAACATCCTTCATGCTTTGATTCAAACTCTCACAAGGCATACACTCACAAAAATATGAACACATGGGTCTCTCAATGGAAAGCTCATCATAAGAGTAATTGTATAAGTCAGGTAATAAGAGCAATCCCATAATAAAAATCGCAGAAACGTAAGTGTATAGGACTTGACATAGCTTTGTGAAAGAATATTCACAGTTGAAGTAACAATCAAGAAATTAACAAAGATAACTTATACCCAAAAGAATTTTCAACTCATATATACTTCGGATCAACTACAACTGTCTGTATGAAGAAGAAAAATGTATGGAGAGAAAAAGAATAACTACCCAAAACGTTTGTTTTCAAGGCTTCTAATGATCACTAAAGTCATACTTTCACCTCCCAATTCATATGATAGTGCTTCTTCTTTTTTTTCATTTTTCATTTTTTCTTTTCCCTTTCTTTTTTTTTATTTCTTTTTTTTTCTTCATCACAAATACATCATCTCCTTCTTTTCAAGCTCTTCACTAGCACAAAGATCACATCTCTTTTATATGAAATATTTTAACAATAATTTGGCTCTATCAATGATAATATATAAAAGGTTCAAGAGAAAAAATCTAGAAATTGTGAATCCAAGAAGAATAAAATGACCTAAAAACATATCCAAAGTATGTTAAGTTTGAAATTTAAGAGAGTATAAGTGTCAATAACCTTAATCATTACCCAACTTAGGAATCAAAATCAAGTATAATGAAGTTATTGAAAGAAGAAAAAATGAAAGAAATATCCTTGAGTAAATGTAAATTCACTCCGAAAAGAAGATAAATTGGCTCTAAAACTCACAAGGTACAATCTCCACTATTTAAGGATGAAAAATGCATAAAATTATCAACACAAGATGTCATATAACAAGACAGTGCATAATGATGTAATCTCTCTCTTATAATGCTTTCATGGCAAAAACTTGTAATTCATTATCATAAGAAGTTAACTCGACAATTAAGCTTAAGTTTAGTCCAATGGATGACTCAAATCATTCTCAACTAAAAGATTGTATTGACATGAACATAAATGTGGTTCTAATAAAACATTTTCAACACTCCTTACATTAATAATACTAAGCAATAAAGACATAAATGAAAGTGTTGAATATACTGACCGCGACCGATGAACCATATGCTACTCAACTCTTACCAACTCAGTTCCGGTGTCCAAATGTGAATCGACGTGGGCAACAACTGTAACTAGTTAGCAAGGTATAACAAAGGTTTTTTTTTTCTTTTTTTCCTTTTTCTCTCTTTTTTTAATAATCAAAGAAAACAGAAATAAAGCAAAAGAAGAAAAAAAAAAACAAAATATCCTCCTAAAAAAAAAAAAAACTAACTATACAACTACTAAATCAAGTTTTCTTAAAAGCTCTAAGACAAATGGGTAGGGCCATGCTCCGGTGTCACCGAGGTCGAGACCAATGGAGCGTGACTCTTCAGCAAGTCCACCTCGGCCTTCAACTCGGAGATTTGCCTTTGCAGAAACTCAACAGTTGCTAAAGGATAGAATATGGCAGGTTGTTGCTGTCGTGGAACTAAAGTGGGTAGGTCACTTTGCTGAGGTGCTTGGGTACTCAAAGCATCCAAACCAGATAACGGATGACCCGAATATGCAATGGTGTTTGAAAGTAACGTGGGCACACCAATTTGCTCGAAAAACTGAGTAATAAACAAACTATAGGGTAACCCGCCAGATGAATAGCGTGCTTCCCCCATAACTGTTAGCATCAAAGTAGGTAGATCATTAGTATACCCCTTACCAATAATATAAAGCTAAAAACACCTATAGTGATCCACTAAAACACTCGAATCCACTTTAGGGATAATATTAAAGAAAAGGATCAAATTCAACAACCGGTACTCCCTTTTTAAAGATGACACGGGTATGACGGAATGATGACCCACTGTTGGTATTTTTTGTAGTTTAGCACAGAGCACATCAATAGGGGGTGCATTTCCTTCAAATAACGCAAAATTCGGCCTCAGAACCCATGGTAAAGTCAGAAGTTCACAAATATCATCCGCCGCAATAGTGATCGCGTGTCCTCTTACTTTGGATTGAATGGAGAGTTTGGGTGTCTCAGACATGCTCGAATAAGCATAAAATTCTCACACCATGTCAATATCCACCGAACCTTCTCTCTTTAACATTTGAAGCCAACCCGCTGTATGAATATAGATTTTAAAAACTTATCAGAAAAATTTGAGAGTTGCACTCGGTGTTCAATTAATACTTGCCGACCCTGAAACGAGTTCATGTACATATCCTTCTCCCGAGAGTTAGCAAACTGTTCAATTCCCTATTGTGATCTGGTTTTACTTCCTCTGAATGACATGGTTCTCAAAATCACTTTATTTGGCCTATTCTTAAGAAAAACTCACAACAATGAATAAAACAAAATAAAAAAAAATGAATGATATAGCATAAATTAAGATAAATAGTACTCCATTAAACTAATGTAAAAAAAAAAAAAAATAGTTCCCATCAAAACAGAGTTTTAGACCGCCACAGCGTGACGCACAATCTAAACTCATCCACATAAACATAGCATCCAAATATGTAAAAATAAGAGTTTTAGATCAATTATACAATAATCCTGAATGCACATGATCTAAACTCTAACAAGCCCTATCGACTACATATTAGTAGATGGATCCCACACTGAACGAGATATCTCTCTCTGTAATTTCTCAATAGCCTGGCTATGCCGCTTCTGCTCCTTGTCAATCCTATCAAACCTACCATAAACCTTCGTCTGAAAAGTCCCAAAAGCATTGGTGTGGGCCTCCAAAAGCTGAGTGTGGTGTTGCTGCGTTAGTGCCTGCAACTCCAACATCTCTATTACCTTGTCCAACGAAGGCTGCCCAGCACGGCCACTTTCCTCAGCCGATGTTCCTCCCTCACCCTCTTCTTCGTCTTCCTCGACCCTTTTCTTTTTGTTGCTCCTATATTTTGCTTCTGACTTATGAATAGAAGTCATATTGATGACACTTATGGAAGATTTTCTTGAAAAGACTGAAGGTGGATTGACTCCAGACTCAAGGATCAGGGAAGTAAGCATACACACAAATGGAAGGCTATCCCCTCGGGTGATATTGGTGGCATCATGATAAAGCTGGAGGAACATATACCTCGGCAAGTCTATGGCCTTTTGGGTTCCAATAGCCCACATTAACTGAGCTCGGGGTAGGTTGACCTGGGCATAACGTGCTTGGGCTAGCAAACTATGGCATGAGAATAGGAACAATGGAAGGTACCTCATTTTTAAAAACTTGTTCTCACACTGGGTCTTCCCCTCAACCCAGGGCTAATCATTTGCTAAAATCTCCCGTCCTATCTCAGTGAGGCTCGGAGTCCCAATCCCATGGCAAAACTTGGCATTAGGCTCACGCCTAAGCCCATAATGGCAGCAAAAAGTGGCCAGAGTAATCACTATATCTCTCCCTCTCACCTAAGTCACTAGCCTCTCTTGACCCTCAGTTTTGTCGGCCACTAGGATGTTGGTCATAAGTTCAGCACAAAGGGTTAAAATATATTCCCCCTATAGGTGGCTAGGTCATTTCATCCCCGCCTTTCAAACTCGGCTTCTAAGGCAAACCCACTCCCAAAATTCCATAATTCTATGTTTCTTTCAACGGCTGCAGCTTTTCCAGCCCAAGTTTTCCTAAAGTCTAAATAGGCTTGGTGACTTGTAAAAATTTCAGAGTCATAGTCTGAAGAATAATCGGGTTCAAAGGATTCTATGGCCAAATACTTTTTAGCAAATTTCTTACTCCCTTTTGGTGTCATCAATATAACTTCACAAAACGAAACACAATAAACACCACCACACAATCACAATTATAGCACAATCTCAATCCACTCTAAGCATAAATATGAACGAAAACAATTCACAAAGGAACATGAGAGGGTGTTTTTGTTACCTTGGAAGATGAAAAGGCGAGAAGTTGAAGGGTCATAACTCTTCAAACTGGCAGGACTTCGTTGTTTCGTCCGGACGCTCCCTCTCTCTCTAAAACAGAAATTTTGTGAGTATGCGAATGAGACAAAACAGAGAAGTTTGGCCCCTTTATAAAAGTGGAGGGGCGTCTAGATGGCCCGTAGAGGGCGTCCAAACGGGGTCCAAAATGGTGCTGTTCAACTTAAAATAATGCGTCCGGACGGTCCTGTAAGGGCGTTCGGACGGGGAGTAAGCATCCGGACGACCCCATAAGGGCGTCCGGATGTGGTCAAGGCGTCCGGCCATGGTGTCTGGACGGCTAATGAGCTCATCTAAACCGACTTAAAATTTTTTCTAAGGCATGAAGGGCTTCCGGACGGCCAGTAGCCTTGCAACTTGAATCCAAAAATTTTTCTAAGTTAGGGGAGACGTCTGGACGGCCAGTAGCATTGCACAAACCAGTTCAAAAAAAATTGCTAAGTGTGGACTTCCGTTCGGAGAGGCCCGGAAGGGCGTCAGAATGGCCAGTGGCTTGTTTCCTAGACTACTAAAAAAATTCAAAGTGTAAAAAGGCGTCCGGACGGCCAGTTTTTTTTTTTTAATAATCAAAAAAGAAAATACTAAAATTTCAAGGACAGCTCAAGTATGCAATTCATCATAAGATTGATCTCTCCCCCAACGTAATATGCACATTGTCTTTAATGGAAGAAAGAGGAAAGACGAAAGACACAAGCTTAAGTGATGAAGGGCACACTGGACATTAGAGATCATAAAAATAAAACAACACTATTATACACAATTACCTTATGAATATTACTTTAATGGAGGAGGATCTTCGAGACTTAATGTCTCTATTTCTGCCACAAAATTTTCAACATAATATTTTAAACGATAACCATTGACTATGAATTGATTGTCATTCGTGGGGCTTCGAAATTCGATGGCTCCATTCTCGTGGACTGTCTTCACTAGATAAGGTCCCGACAATTTACTATTCAATTTTCTGAAAAATAAATGTAACTGGGTGTTGTGCAGAAGGACCTTTTGACCAACGTCAAAAGATTTGTGAGAAATATGTTGGTCGTGAAGAACTTTCATCTTCGCTTTAGAAATTTGGGCATTTTCATACACGTTATTACGTATTTCGTCCAACTCTGAGAGTTGAAGTTTTCGATGATGTCCAACGTCATCAGGGTTTTTATTCATTTGTCTAATGGCCCAGAAGGCTTTGTGTTGAACCTCAACGGGTAAATGGCAAGCTTTGTCGTAAACGAGCCTATAGGGGGACATGCCTAACTGTGTTTTGTATGCACTCTGGTATGCCCAGAGTGCATCCACCAACCTTAAGGACCAATCTTTGCGGTTGGGGTTCACGGTTTTTTCTAAATTGTGCTTAATTTCCCTATTAGTGAGTTCCACTTGGCCACTGGTTTGTGGGTGGTAAAATTTTCCGACTTTGTGGAGCACTCCATATCTACGCATCAAGACCCCAACGAGTCTATTACAAACGTGGGTTCCACCATCACTTATGATAGCACGCGGCATCCCACATCTTGAAAAGATATTTTCTTTTAGAAATTTAATCACCACTGGATGATCATTTGTACGGGATGCTACGGCCTCTACCCACTAAAATGTATAAATGCCTGAAAGAACTAGGAAACGGCCCCATAAAGTTGATGCCCTAACAAACAAATATTTCTATGACAGTTATGGGATTCAAGGGCATTATATTTCTTTTAGTAAGAGTACCTAGTCTTTGGCATCTATCACAAGTAGTATAAAATGTATGGACATCTCTAAACATAGTCGGCCAATAAAATCCACATTGGAGGACTTTAGCAATTGTTTTCTTGGTGGAGAAATGCCCACCACAAGCATATGAGCGACAAAAACTAATTATGGATTGGAATTCATTATCTGGTACACAACGTTGAATCACCTGATCAGAGCAATACTTATAAAGGTATGGGTCATCCCATATGAAAACTCTAATGTTTCGAAAAAAATTTCTTTTTATCATTGGATGTCCATTGAGATGGAATCTTACCTGAAGCCAAATAATTAGCGATATTCACAAACCAAGGGGTACTAGTATGAGTAACAAACTGGATGGAGAAAAGTTGTTCATCAGGAAAATATTCAGAAATAGGAGATTTGTCTTGGTCTCTGCAATCTACGGGAAGGCGAGACAAGTGATCCGCTACCACATTTTCTACCCCCTTTTTGTCATTGATTTCTATATGAAAGTCCTGAAGGAGTAGAATCCAACGAATTAGTCGTGGCTTAGAGTCTAGCTTGGTGAGCAAGTACTTAAGTGTGGCATGATCAGTATAAACTATGACAAGTGAGCCGACTAAGTAGGATCTAAACTTATCCAGTGCAAAGACCATAACAAGAAGCTCTTTCTCGGTGGTAGTGTAGTTCATTTGCGCGTCATTTAATATTTTACTAGCATAATAGATGGCATATGGTTTCTTGTCCTTTATTTGACCAAGCACCGCCCCTATAGCGAAGTCACTCGCATCACATATGAGTTCGAAAGGTAAAGACTAATTAGGGACTTGCATGATGGGTGCAGTGTTTAAGAGCCCTTTTTGCTTGTCAAAAGCTTGTTGGCAATGAGGTGTCCATTCAAATGGCACATCCGTAGATAACAAGTGGCACATAGGATGAGAAATAGGGCTAAAACCTAGAATGAATCGCTGATAAAACTCGGCGTGCACTAAAAATGAACGAACATCTTTAAAATTTGTAAAGGGTGGAAGGTTTTGAATAAGGTCAATCTTAGCTTTGTCAACTTCTATTCCCTTATTAGAAATTATGTGTCCTAACACTATCTCTTGTGTCACCATAAAATGATACTTCTCCAAATTAAGGACTAAATTAGTCTCCTTACATCTTTGCAGAACTTTTTCCAAATTTTCTAGGCATTGGCCATAGTTATTCTCATAAACAGAAAAATCATCCATAAAGACTTCTAAGATTCTTTCTATCATGTCACTAAATAAGCTCATCATGCATCTTTGAAAAGTGGCCGGTGCATTACATAGTCCAAAAGGCATTCTTCTATAAGCATACGTGCCAAAAGGACAAGTAAAGATAGTTTTATCTTGATCTTCTGGGACCATTTCAATTTGATTATAGCCCGAGTACCCGTCCAAATAACAATAATAAGCTCTACCCGACACCCTTTCTATGACTTGGTCAAGGAATGGTAATAGAAAGTGGTCTTTGGTGGTGATGGCGTTGGGATGTCTATAGTCGATGCACATGTGCCATCCTGTCTACACACATGACTTGATCATATAGTCGATGCACTTACGCCATCCTAGTTGGTACTAATTCATCTTTGTCATTTTTCACCACTGTTACTCCAGACTTTTTAGGGACCACTTGAATAGGGCTTACCCACTTAGAGTCTGCTATTGGGTAAATAATACCCGTATTAAGAAGTTTCAATACTTCTTCTCTAATTACTTCTTTCATATAAGGGTTCAATCGCCTTTGCATTTGGCGAACCGGTTTAGCCTCTTCCTCCAAGTATATGCGACGTGTGCAAACTAATGGGCTAATACCATCTAAATCAGCAATTGACCACATTATGGCTTTGCGGTGCTTTAAAAGCACTTTCTTCAATCGATCCTCTTGGCCTTCGGACAGGCTAGAGGATATCATTACTGGGTAAGATTCACCATCACCTAAAAATATATATTTAAAAGTAGATGGTAATGGCTTTTGCTTCGGAATAGGTGCTTCCACTTCTAATGGTTCAAGTTTACAAGCACTGAGCCCCAATGGCTCAACACATTGGGTCCAATAACTCACAGACACAGTAGGAACACACTTTGCTGCTTCCTCATTTATCACTGTTTCTTTTAAACACTCTATCCGCTCATTCCGAATTAAGGCTATCTCAAGTAGATCTGTCAAGAATTCTCTGTCAAAATGTTCTTGTACAAGAATATCTATCATGCTAATCTCCCAGATGTCTTCACTCTCTTTCGGTTTCTTACCTGCGTGGAAGATGTTCATATTTACAGTCATGTTTCCAAAAGATAGGTTCAACTCCCCGCCCCTACAACGAATAATAGTATTGGTTGTTGCTAGAAAGGGACAACCTAAAATGACAAAAATTGGAGAATGATCATTTGAGTTTGCCACAGTATCTAATACTACAAAATCAATCGAAAAGTAGAATTTATCCACTTGGATAAGCACATCTTCCACCATGCCCCTAGGAATCTTAATCAACCGACCAACTAATTATAGGGTGATTCTAGTAGGTTTCAATTCTCTTAACCCTAACTGTTGGTAAACAGAATGAGGTAGCAGGTTCACACTGGATCCTAGATCCAGTAGACCGTTATCAACCCTATGATCTCCAATTATGCATGGAATGGTCGGACTCCCTGGATCCTTGTATTTTGGTGGAAGGTTTACTTATAGAATCTCTCTAGCTTCTTGGTTCAGAAAAGAGGCTTCTCTCACAGTGAGCCGTCTTTTAACGGTGCATAAGTCCTTTAAGAACTTTGCATGTGAAGGAATCTGCTTAGTGGCATCTAGGAATGGAATATTGATTTTCATTTGTTTGAATACCTCATAGATTTCAAAATTTATTAGTTCTTGCTTCGGTTTGGCTAATCTATGAGGAAATGGAACACGTGACAAATCCTCGATGTCAATGTCCACTGATTTATCCCTAGACTCATCTTCTTTAGGCTTATTTCCTAACACCTCCACTACCTCTTTAGGATTTTCTCTATCCTCTTCTAATATTTTTTCTACTCTTTTCCTAACGTCCTCCCTTGTTGTAGACTCTTTACTTAGAATAGTTTTATTTATGGCTTTTCCTCTCCTTAGGGTGGTTACTGCTTGAACTTGTTCATGATTTGGTGGATTTGGATTTATCTCTACACCATGAGCTTGCCTATTAGGGTTGGATAATGGTTGTGCAGGGAATGTGCCTTTCTCTTTGGTTAGTGATTGAACAAACAAAGTCTTTAACTCTTTTATAGATTTATAAAGTGTAGCATTAGTTGCTTGCTATACCTATATGAATTGGGTCAAAGGATCCTCTACAGCTCTTAGAGGAGGTGGTCTATACACGTTTGGTGTTGGTGTTAGAAATTATTGACCTTGTGCTTGGTAGTGATTAGGGGAGGCATTAAATTGCTGTGGTTGTTGGAATTGTTGGGGTGCTGAGTTACCATCACTCCTCCAATTGAAGTTGGGATGGTTCCTCCACCCTGGGTTATATGTAGGTGCATTTGGATTTCCTTGTCTATGTGGGGCTTGTGTTGGTTTACTATAAGGAGCAATGACATTTACTTGACCATGCAATACTTCCCCAAAGGCTGGAATTATGGGGCAGAGATCTGTTCTATGCTCATTCCTATCACACACACTACAATTAACTTGGGTTTCACTCTCAACTGCTGCAATTTTTTTCATTTCTAAAACCTCTAATTGCTTAGTCAATGTGGCTGTCTTTGAATTATCTTCCTCTAAATGCCTTAACGGGTACATGGTGCCTGTGCTTAGGTTGTTTCTAATCTCAGGATTTTTAGTCCATATGGTGTCCCAATCTCTCGCTTTATCAGCTAGAAAGTCGAAGAAGTCATAAGCTTCTTATGGAGATTTATCATAGAAAGAACTGTTGCACATTGTTTCCACAAACCTTTTGAGTTTGGGAGTCAAGACAGAAAAGAAAATACTAACCAATCTACATGGGTCTTGTCCATGATGTGGACACGAATTCAAAAGTTCTTTATATCTCTCCTAACTATGGTAAAATGTTTCATTTTCAAAGGGAGTGAACTGTGAAATTTGGCGACGAATCGCCTCTGTGCAATGCTCAGGAAAGAATTTTTTTAGAAACTCGGCTTAAAGGACATCCCATGATGGAATAGGCCTCGGCCTTAAAGAATTTAACCAAATTTAAGCTTTATCCTTTAATGAGAATGGAAACAATTTAAGATGGATAGTCTTGACAGAGCAGGTATTATCAAAGCACATGTTACAGACCTCTTTAAAAGCTTTAAGATGGGTATATGGATTTTCAGAATCCATCCCATGAAAATGTGTGATTAATTGCATGATACCTGACTTAAAATGAAATGCATTTTGGTCAAGAGGTAATATAATGCAAGAGTTTGGAGTCTGTCTTTGTGGGTTTAGATAATCTCTCATAGTTCTCTGTGGTGGTGTAGGTACTTTGGGTTGTGGGGGTTACACGTTATTACCCCCATCCCGATTCTCATCATTACCTAGTAAGTGGGCCATGTCAAAGTTTATAGGTATTGGTGTAGTATCGGGAAGAACTCTAGATCTAGTGGCACAAACACGTAGGGTTGCTCTCAAAAGTCTACCTGAACTGTTCCTTTGCCAAACTGACATGCAATGCAATGCACATAAATGCACCAATCTACCACAAAGTGAAATAGAAATAAACAATATTCAATTTAAATTTCCAACTGAACTAGCAATATCCACATAAAATATCCACTAATTTGCAATTAAATCCTAAAACCTCCACTAAAAAAATTTAATTTTTCTAAAAGAAACTAGTAAAATAAAGAAAAGAAAATCTAATATGCTCACAGATAGTAGGGATGGAACGAGATTACCCAATTGCGCGATTGAATTTCCTCGTGGTTGTAGTTTGATGGTGAAGCTGTTTCTGCAGGAATCAATTTCTCTCGCGTTCATTTAATATGCTCACAGGTTTTTATTTTTGCCCTGTTTGTTTTTCATACTTTAGCTTATTTGCTTTGTAAGTCCCTGGCAACGGTGTCGAAAATTGATCGCTCTTGAATAGTGCAATTTATATCCGCCAGTGTGTAGTTGTGATGCAGTAATAATATCTCGGTAAATCCGAGATCGATCCACAGGGAACACAAGAATAAACTTAGTCTGGCAAGAGCTACAATCAGAACAAAAGGATAACGAGCTCAGAATCAATTAAAAGTGCAGGTCGAAAAAGAAAATAAAAATCAATTGTTGGAGATGGTTGATCTAAATTATCAGGCAATAAAATTAAACTAAGTTTAGGGATATATTCAAATAATATAAAAAGGTCTTGACAGGGTTTAATCTAGTAATAGGCCTACAGGTAGGTTTCCAAGATAGTTTTAATTAAAGAAACTCAAGATTTAATTACCCTTTTAGAGTTGATATTCAGTTATTTACTAGTGTTCACACCAGAGTCCCATTCATACCTGTCCCGGTTTATAAACTTGTCTACAAAGTATGTTTGAAGTTTAACCAAGAACAATAGATTTCTAAAGTACTTCTAATAGGAATACGTAAACAATTATAATCAATACCCTTACAAAAAATTCTAGGTATACGTATCGTTGTCTACAAAGTATGTTTGAAGTTTAATCAAGAACAATAGATTTCTAAAGTACTTCTAATAGGAATACGTAAACAATTATAATCAATACCCTTATAAAAAATTCTAGGTATACGTATCGTTGCTTACAAATCAGTCTATATATACGTGCTAGATATGACCAAGAATATTGTTTTCGAATGTATTGATAGGCAAGAAAATGAATCTTGATCCAAGATCTTGAAATCTTAGAAAATAAATAACTATCTTGAATCTCTATCTGTAACCTAGTTACTTTCTCAACCCATACCAAGAACGAATTTAGCTACTAAAAACATAATAAAGACTGCAAGAATGGAAATAATAATCAAAGAAATAAAATACTGTATTAAAGAAATATAATCTTGAATTCACAATAAGAACAAGAAAGAAAAACTAAAGATTAAAAGATTCTCCCTTAAAAGATGAAAAGATTCGTAGCTTCCAAAAGTTGGATGCTTCTTCCTTCCAAAAAACCCTAGAATTCTTCTTCTCCTTCAAAAAAACATAAAACTCCTAAATCTATCCCACTACTTCCTAATCTATCTACAACTAAGAAGTGAGTTAATCTACAAAATCCCGTCATCAGTCGTACGGACGGTTCTCACTGAGTGCTCAGATGGGCTGGGTCCCTTCACGAAAGTTGTAGGTCTAAAAAAGTTATATGAAATCAACATATGATGGGCCTTAATAGCCTTTCTGGTTTGCGAGATATGGGTTTCCAAAGTTTCAGTTCCGTGTGCTTCCGCAACTTGTACCATAGCTTCAGCAGTTTATACCTTGACAGTAACCTCTTGAAACCTATGATTAAATTGCATTCGAAATCATTCCATTTAAGCTCAAAACCTACATAAAGGATAAAAAACTTAATTAATATCAAAACATAATTAAAGAGACATATATAATCATAAACTAATGCTAACAAAGTACCAATTAAGGACTTACAACTGCACATTTGAAGCACAATCACCACTCATCAATCAAGGTCCGTTCAATGCTCGCTTTGTGCCTTTGATCCTCGGTAATGACGTCAAAAATTGAATCGCTCTCAAATGTGCGTTGTTATTCCACAAGTGCAGGGTTGATGATTGTAGTTTTATCCAGGAAGTCCGGATATCGTTTGCCCAAGAGATCGAATCAATATGATAATGACACTCTACTCACACTAAACTATCCCTTAATGAAATTGCAAATTGAATGAGAATTGGATTAAAAACTTAACCAAAAATCTTTTAGTTTGAGATGAAGGTTCTGCACTACTGATACAATGAATTTAAAGACAATTAACAACTAAACGATCAACTAAGCAAAGAAACCACCCGAGTTGGTAGGCCTAGTTAGTCTCGGTAGATGGGGTGAAACTCCCCGCTCTTATTCATGTAGTCGAAAGTTCGAACTTGCTTGCGGTAATAGTCCTTGTAAACCAGATGCTGTGTGTCGTGTCCTGATTTTTTGCACCATTGAAAATGTTATGTGGGAGACACGATAGTCTCTCGTTAGAACTCAACATCCTAGAAGGACAAGTGCGACTAGGTTTGAATTATAAATTGATTTGAATAAAGGCTTTTGAAAAAAAAGTTTGTAGTTGCCACCTACCTTTGTTATGGTGAATTAGGTCAACTAAAACTAAGTAAAGTCCGAAGATATAAACTTAAGATTTTGTAAACCTTCATTAAGAGAGGGTTTGTTTTTGTTTTTTTTTTTTGTGTGGAGAAAACAGGTTGTTTGGCAACCTTTGGAAAGATTTAATCCATTTTTGAAAATAACTCCGTTTTGGTCTTTTGAAAACAGCAAATTCTAGATTTGGAGGTTGGTTACACTACTAAAAAACTGGGTTTTTGCGATGGGATAATGCTGTCGCAAAAAGAGCTTTTGTGACGGCTTTGCGACAGCAAATAGGGCGTCGCTTTAAATGGCGCCGCAAAAGGTTTTTGCGACGGCTTGTGCGACAGGAGATTGCCTTTTGTGATGGCATCATTATTGTTGCAAATACTCCGTGGCAGACTATATTTTTGCGACGGGTGAATGCCGTCGCAAATAGCTTTATTTGCGACGGCATCAACTGTCGCAAGTGGATGACGCACGATTCCATTATATTAGCGATGATATTGTGCCGTCGCAAATAAAAATAATGCCGTCGCAAAAACATGTTATTAGTGACATATATGAATCGTCAGAACAAATATGTAGGTAATTCTCAAACTTTTACTACAGCCTTTGCCGTTGCAAAAAATAACCTGCCATCGCAAAAAGTGGAGAACAAATTTAATAAATTATATTAAATTTAATATTTTTTTAATTCCCTAAAAATCATTTATACACATGAAATAGTATAACTGAATTAATTAATAAAAAATATTCATTCACCAAATTCCTGTTTACACATAAAATAATATAACTAATTCATTCACCAAAAAAAACATTCATTCACCAAATTTCATAATCCATATCCACAAAAAATATTACAAATATTAGAATTATAGTTTTTCTGTAACATAATAATTGAAGTTCAAATATATGCAACAAAGTTTTCCAAAAATGTGAAACTCCAACATCCAAGTGTACCCAAACATCCAATAATTCAAAATACAAAACGAAATAAAACATTAACAGCCCCTTCAATCCCGATCATCATGGCAGACCTAATTCTTTTCAATAACCTGAAAAAACAAAAATAAAACAATTACTAACATGATTGATATAGGCAACATATATGCAATATCATATCATTAATGAAACCATAAAAAAAAAAATAAAAAAAGTTGTAATTTACATCAACAGATTTCCATGCAACGTATTGGTCAATCGATTCTCCCACAGTTTCAATGCCATGGCATAGTCTTTCTAAAAGAGCGTTAGGTTTTGTCGCAGTTTGAACAAATACTTTATAGAAGTTTGGACCCAAAGGTTCTCCATCCAATTCTTTGAATGGGTCCATACATATAAGCAGTCCCTCTGCCACCTTAAGTTTTGGACGCCCCAGACTAAGCAAACTTACTTTTATACCACCCTACAATCATAAGTACAATATTTGGATAAGTTGTGTAAAATAAATCAAACTTTAAATATTAAAGTGTCCAAAGGAAACTAAATTACTTTGGCGACCGTGCCATTTATCCCCATACGTCATCATTGCCTAAATCATACTACGTGCCAAGTTTCACGCCGTTCCTAGATCGTTTGTGGATTTTGTGCCAAAAAAGTCAAAACTTGAAGTATAAAACTTAAAGTGTGATAATATTAGAAAAAATACTATAATTCCCAAACCGGAAATTCGGCGACCGTGCTGTTTGTCCCCACATATCATCATTGCCTAAATCGTGCTACTTGCCAAGTTTCACGCTTTTCCTAGACCGTTCATGGATTTTGGGCCTTAAAACGACGAAACTAAACTTTAAAACTTAAAGTGTTATAATATTAGAAAAAATGCTTTAAATCTCAAACTGGGAATCTGGCAACCGTGCCGTTTATCCCCACACATCATCATTGCCTAAACTGTGCTACGTGCCAAGTCACACTCTGTTCGTAGACCGTTCGTGGATTTTGAGCCCCAAAACGACGAAACTTGAATTTTAAAACTGAAAGTGTTATAATATTAGAAAAAATGCTATAATTCTCAAACCAGGAATCCGACAACCGTGCCGTTTGTCCCCACATATCATCATTGCCTAAACCGTGCCACGTGCCAAGTTTCAGCCCGTTCCTAGACCGTTCGTGAATTTTGGGCCCCAAAACGACAAAATTAAACTTTAAAACTTAAAGTGTTATAATATTAGAAAAAATGCTATAAATCCCAAACCATGAATCTGGCGACCGTGCCGTTTGTCCCCATACGTCATCATTGCTTAAATCGTGCTACGTGCCAAGTTTCACGCCGTTCCTAGACCATTCGTGGATTTTGGGGCCAAAAACGACGAAACTAAACTTTAAAACTTAAAGGGTTTTAATATTAGAAAAAATGCTATAATTCCCAAACCGGGAATCCAGCGACTGTGATGTTTGTCCCTCCACGTCATCATTGCCTAAACCGTGCTACGTGCCAAGTTTCATGCCGTTCCTTGGCCATTCGTGGATTTTGGGCCCCAAAACGACGAAACTTGAATTTTAAAACTTAAAGTGTTATAATATTAGAAAAAATGCTATAATTCTCAAACCGAAAATCCGGCGACTGTGCTGTTTGTCCCCACACATCATCATTTCCTAAACCGTGCTACGTGCCAAGTTTCATGGCTTTCCTAGACCGTTCGTGGATTTTGGGCCCCAAAATGACGAAACTAAACTTTAAAACTTAAAGTGTTATAATATTAGAAAAAACGCTATAATTTCCTAACCGGGATTCCAGCGATCGTGCCATTTGTCCCCACACGTCATTATTACCTAAACTGTGCTACGTGCCAAGTTTCAAGCCGTTTCTAAACCGTTCGTGGATTTTGGATCCCAAAACAACGAAACTTGAATTTTAAAACTTAAAGTGTTATATTATTAGAAAAAATGCTATAATTCCCAAACCAGAAATCTGGCGACCGTGCCGTTTGTCCCCACACGTCATCATTGCCTAAACTGTGCTACGTGCCAAGTTTCACACCTTTCGTAGACCGTTTGTGGGGATTTTGTTTCGACATCATGTAGATATTGTGCACAGTAATTCATACACTCCTCCATCACATAACCTTTAGCTATTGAACCCTCAGGGCAAGCTCGGTTACGGACATACTTTTTTAATGTCAGAAGATACCTCTCAATTGACTACGTCCATCGATATTGCACTGGTCCAGCTACCAATGCTTCTTCTGCTAAATGTATGGGTAAATGCTCCATTACATCAAAGAACGAGGGAGGGAAGATTTTCTCAAGATGACAAAGTGTTACTGCAATACAGTCATGAATATATTATAACTCAATTGCATGGTTCACCTTGGAGCATAGTTGTTTGAAGAAGTTGCTCAATTCAATCAATGGTTGAACAACCTTATTGGGCAATGTATTCTATAGAGCCAGAGGAATAAATTGTTAGATCATGACATGATTATCGTGACTTTTTAAACCCCAAATGGTTTTGTCTTGTAAACGGACATGACGGGATATATTGGATGCATACCCATCCGGCACTCTAACATCCTTCAGAACTTTCAAGAACAAGCCTTTCTCTTCCTCAGACATTGTAAGCTGTGCAGGTGGTAGGTAGACTTTATTATTCCCTCTATTCTGCGAGTGCAATGCTTTTCTAAGTTTCATGAGCTCTAGATCACGCCTAGCACTTGCATTGTCCTTGGAGTTCCCCATAACTCCCAGTATAGTCCACAATATATTGTCACAGACATTCTTCTCTATATCCATTACATCGAGATTGTGTCTGATCAAATTATGTCTCCAGTATGGCAACTCATAGAATATACTTTTCTTCTTCTAATTACGGTTTTGTGGTCCAGGATTGTCATTTTCCTGTAATCTTCTACGTCTTTCTATAAGGTCATCCCTCTTGTATTGAGTTAGAATTCTTTCTAACTCTAACTGTAGCAATAGATCTGATCCAGCTAACACTTTAGGCTTGCCTTTTATCTCCGAGGTGCCATCAAAAGAAACTTTATCCTTTTGGAATTTGTGATCGTCAGGTAAGAATCAACGATGACCCCTGTAGGTAAATTTGTTGCCATGTTTCAACCATAGGGAATTAGTTTCCTTATTGCAGCAGGGGCAAGCATTTCTACCTTTCGTACTCCATCTTGACAACATGGCATATGCAGGGAAGTCAGTTATTGTCCATAACAAACATGCATGCAACTGAAGCGTTTCCTTTGTCAATGCATCAAACGTGACTACACCTTCATTCCAGAACTCAATCAACTCCTCAATCAACGGTTGCAAATACACATCGATCTTGTTGTCGAGGGATTTTGGGCCATCATGCACATCCAAGGCGATAAATTGTATGGAATCAACACTACAGGCCAAGTACTGTGGACTATGTTCATTGACCTGAATGGGTTGAATCCATCTAATGCAAGCCCAAGCCTTACAAATTGTCCATCATAGTACATACAAGATAACAAAAAATTTGCATATGAAGATGTAAATTTTGGGTTCTGTTGATCAAAATGTTTCCAGGCCGGTGAGTCAGCAGGATGCCTTAAGATCCTGTCATTTACTCTTTTCTCTTCATGCCATCTCATTGCCTTGGACGTCTGTGATGACATAAACAGTCTCTGCAACCTTGGCTTGAAGGGAAAATACCTTATCTGTTTTGCAGGTTTCTTCTTATCTTTGGAGACTACAGTATCATCATAGTTTTTCCATCTAGAATTGCCACATATGACATACTGACTAAGATCGGCATCCTCATTTTTAAACAACATACAATTGTTAGGGCATGCATCCTAAGTCTCATAAGTGAACCCTAAATTTTCAGTTATCTTGTGAGCTTCATAGTAGTTCTTCAAAAGATTGACTCCCTCAGGGAAAGCTTCACACAATAACTCAAGTAACATATCAATCGACTTGTCTGTCTAACCATTTAGCATCTTCATATGCAAATACTGAACAATGATGGACAATTTGGTAAATTTCTGACAACCCGGATACAATTCAGTCTGTGCTTGTTCCAAAAGTTTAAAAAAGTCAGTCGTTTCTTGATTTGCACCTATCTGCTCCTCTATTCATTCTCAGAAGTTGTGCCAACATATGGAATAGTCTCTTGTATCATTCCAACCATGTCATCCCTAATGTCAGCACCACTGTCAGGTTCCACCAACACTTCATTTTTCCCGTGAGACTGCAGAGGACAACGGGTTTCCCTTTAAATTGTCCAATTTTTGTAATTTCTGTACATCCCACTATTTAAAAGATGGTTACGCACAACATCTTGTGGGTTAAGATATCGGTTTAAACACCTCCTACACGGACACCATATGACAGAAGTTTCATCCTGGCCGACGTATGCAAATGACAAGAGTTCATCGATCCCATTAACATATTCCAGTGATAGCCTATCGCCTAAATCAATCCAACTTTTGTCCATACTTTTGCACATACCGACATCGACAACATTACTTATCCACCACAACAACTAAAAAATAATCTATTTAAAATGCTCATGCATCATGAAACCTATCCATCCAACTCCACTCTAAAAGGTATGTGGTCCTATCTCATTCAGGAATACACACTCTATATGGAATAAAGCAGCTCAAACCACTTCATCCATCTCCAAGAAAAATCCGGTAGCATCTCCCTGCAGTTCTCCATGTACACAACGCAAATAAAGTGTATTGATATACACCACATTCAGTATGTACGTTGAGAACAACAAGAGTTGCCACACAGAATAACCCTCAAAGATAAATAATTTGAAATGGTGAGCCACTAACTACCATATAGACTTATGCATTCCCAAACTGTCCAAAACTGGACAATTCAAGAACTATCTCATCAAAGCCGAATCCACAAACTCCGATGAGGATTCTTGAACGGGTCAAAGGTTATAAGCTTATACTTTAATTAACTCATGCAAGCATGAGGTAACCAAAATATAAATATGTATGTATGTATGCATGCATGCATGCAAGAAATATCATAAACAATGTTAGGGGAAAAAAATACATTTCTTCTACTCGTTTAGCACAAGAAACATTGTCCTATTATTTTTTTGTCATTCTAAATTTTCTATTTTTCATAAGATAATACTCTTAGTTTTGTTGGGACTACTATTCGAGCACGTGCTTTGCACGTGGTATAGTTTATTAGGATAATCCATGTAACATGCTATGTAAAAAGAATTGTGTCACGTTTCTAATCTTAATTATTAATAAAATCCTCTCATGTTTTGTTTAAATAATGTGAATAGATTAGTCACTTTTATATAGTAAATTAAATGTTTAGAGAAAAATTAAAGATATAGTCTTGCATATCTATTTAATAAAACACAACATTTTTTGAATCTTGATGGGACATTTGTCCTACGTGACATCTATCTAATAAAACACATCAAATTTTTTGAAAATGTCTCTCTTTTACAATTGTATCCAAAGATTGAGTTTTATTTTGAAAACATTTTAACGGTTGAGATCATTTTTCGTTCACCCTTTCATCTTTCTATCTCCCGCCTAAATGTCTCATCCATGCTTTAGTCTTTTTGCTAGGCTATCTCTGTTATTTTCCTAATAAAGCCAACCACTCACTCTGACATGATCACAAAACACAATGCTTTACGAAAATATGTTGAGATTTTGGTAAGATTATGTGAAAACGTGTTTGAGGTTTTGTTGAGTTTGCTTTCTAAAGCCCTTGATTTTGGTGTATTTATGTTGATAGTGGAAAGAAAACAACAAGCTTGAACTTGAGGGTTTCCACTTTTCAGGTAGCGTAGCCACAAGTTATTTGTTGACATCGTTGTTACAATAGAGAATATGTAGTTTTTGGCCATATAGAACACCTTGAATAGTGCTTTTACACTTTTGAAGTATGTATAAACAAGAGACACTGCTGCCAATAACATTTTTTAACTTTTTAACATTTGCAGTTATAATACCAATCAGCCCCTTAGATGTACAGTACAGTAAAGCCACTCACTCACCTTGTGTATTCAGTTATAATACTCTGTTTTTTTTTTTTTTTCGTTTTTGGGCTCCTGCAGATGTGAGCAGATGATCCAAATTCAAACACCAAATAGAAAAAGATTGGGGGGCTTGCCACTAAAGGAACAGGGCAGGCTAACAAGAGAGTTAAGAAATGAAATAAGGATCAAGAGTTAAAGAGACATTTCTAGAGTATGTAGATACCGAACTTTTACACTTTAGAATTATGTATAAACTAGAGTATTGAGCTAGCCATTTAACTTCAAGCAATTGCATTTTCATATGTAGCTACCGAACCAAAGATTAGTATTGAACGTATCCATTAGACATGGCATTGAGTTTGTTTCTAACAAAGCCAAGAAAAGACCACTTTCATTGCTTCATTATCTTTTTTGTTACTTTGGGTTCTTGAATTTCAAAATGTAGTCAAGGAATATATTTCAAAGATGCAATGCAAATAATAAGAGACACAAGAGAACATACCTTGAGCTACAGGAGATGGTGGTGGTGTGGCAAAGGTGGATGTGGTGCAATAGAGAGCGGAGGAGCAGCAAAGGACGAGGTAGTGCGGCACAGCGAATGACGTGGCGATGGCGCAGCAGAGGAGCTAGTGATGGTGTAGCGGAAGAGCTGGTGGCAGTGCGATGCAGCAGAGGAGGTGGCGATGGCGCAACGGAGGAGCTGGTGGCAGTGCAGCGCAGCGGAGGAGGTGGCAATGGTGCAGCGGAGGAGGTGGCGATGGTGTGATCGGAGAAGGGGATCAAGAGAGAGAGAGAGAGAGAGAGGAACATCACAATCTTTCTAGAGAGAACTGAAACTCCCGCGGCTAGGGTTTATGGGGAAAAGAGGGGGAAATGAAGAAGAAGGGCGCGCTGAAGAATTTTAATGAAAACAACGCCGTTTTGATTACATCAAAACAACGCTGTTTTGATTAAAATTCTTTGCAACAACTTTGCCGTTGCAAATTCTCGTCGTAATAAATACCTTTAGTGACAGCTAACATCCCGTTGTAAATACTTGTCTCAAAAAGTTATACACGCGACCCCATATATATGCCGTCGCAAATGTCTGTAGCAAATGCAATTAGAGACGACCTTTTGCGACGGGTTTGTTGCCGTCGCAAAAGAAGACATTTGCGACGACAAAAGAGCCGTTGCAAAAACTTCTGAAGCAAAAGGGCCATTTTTTAGTAGTGTTATGTATAGAGAAAATGCACTAGACTATCACCTTATCCTGCCTTTGCGGTACCTACATGTCTTTTTACCCTAAGTTCACTCAATTAGAATCTTCAACTAAGAAAGATCCAATCATATCCACTTTGAAAAAGAACTTTGAGAAGAAGTTTATGTCATCACTTTTGGATGATGTGATGCATGATATGCAAGTGTAAGAAAAGAATTTGAGTTGGAAAATAAATTTGAAAAGGGGATTTGAGGTTTGAAAAAGGTTATGACTGCACCCATGAGGGTTGCCTACATATCCCTTTGTTGGGAAATCAGGTCAGTTGTAGTTCGGATCGGACTTGGAGTCCGATTGAAAATTGACACCTTGAAGTCTTTGGAAAGTTTGATTTGAACCTTGATAGGATGGTTTGAAATTGAACTTTGATTTAAAATCGAACTTAAAATTGATTTTGCAATAAACTTGAACTTGAAATTGAATTTTGAAATAGACCTTGGACTTGTTTTGGAAAGTTTGAATTGAATTCTGAAGTCATCTTGACTTGAATTGAGGTTTGAAAATTATCTTGATTTAGACTTTAGATTTAGAAAAGGATTGAAATTTCCTAACTTAGGGTTAGGTTTGAACTAGGGTTAGGTATCCTAGGGTTTAGACAACTTAGGGTTGAAGTATGCAATCGAATGGGAAAGATTTGATTTGAACTTGAAAAGTTTGATTTTAAAAAGTTCCGATTTAGGACAGATAGGGTTTAGGAAAGATTGGAAATAGTTTGATTTGATTTAGAAACACTTGACTTGGAAAGATTGGAAAATATTTGGTTTGATTTAGAAATATTTGCTTTGAAAGGATTTGAAAAGATTTGACAGGATTTGAAAAGATTTGACTTGAATATTTGATTTGAAAGAATTTAAAAAGTTAGAGTTTGGAAGGATTGAATTTTGGAAAGTTTTGAATTAGGAAAGTTCTATTTTAGGAAAGTTTCATTTTCAGGAAAGAATTGATTTTGGAAAGATTTGAATTTGGAAAGTTTTGATTTTGAGATTTGGAAAGATTTACTTTTGAAAAGATTTGATTTAGGAAAAGGTTCAAATTTAGAAAGGTTTGAAACTTTAAAATTAGGAAAGATTTGATTTTTATTTCCTAACATAGAAGATTGGATTATGTTTCAAAAAATATAGGATTTGATTTGGTTTCTTACTTGGAAGAGATTTGATTTTAATTGAAATTGGAAAGCTTTATTTTTAGAAATCTTGAATTTGGTAATCTATGATTTTATGTAAAAAAAAAAAAAGGGTTTTGAAAATCTATGATTTGAGGCAAATAGAAAGTCATCATTTTAAGAAAGGAATTAGGTTTTTCTAATCATGGATTTTAGGGTTTTGACTTGGACTCTCAAGACAAGAAGTTTTTGGAAAGTAAATCTTTGAAAATAGTTTTTAGAAAGTGAATTTGCAAAAATTATTTTAGAGAGATTTGAATATAGATTTTTGCAAGTCTCTTGAATATCTCACTTTCTTAAAACGATTCTAACCATGAAAAGATTGGAATCATTCTAGGGTTGTGCTTTTGAAAATAACTATGGTTTGAAATATGGACTATAATGCTCACATTGAATGTAACATTTTTCTAAACAACCCCAACCATGGAGTGGTTATAATCATCTTAGGAGTTATGATTTATTGAAAATAATTTAGGGTTTGAACCCAAAATTTAGACCTTGATGGTGACATTGATTGTAACACTTTCCTAAAATAAGCCTAACTATGGAATGACTAGAATCATCTTAGAGTTGTGGTTTTGAGAACAAGTTTGAAAGAAGGAGGTTTTGAATGCAAGTTTTGAAAGAGAACTTTGATACAAGTTTGAAAACAACTTTGAATGCATGATATGAAATGCAATGATGCGATGGGGTTGTGAACATACAAGGTTAGGCTTCACCACATAACCAAGGGGGCCGGACCCACACCATCTTGGGTTGAACTTGATGAAAGCCTTGACACGGTGACCTTCAACAAGTCTTCCTAGGGATGAATAGAGAAGTCTATTGTTTTAATCATGCAAGAAAGGGTGGTAGAAGATGAGGATTAAAATAGAAGAAAACCCAAGTGGGTTAGGAGAGAGAAGAGAGAGGGAGAATTGCATAAACTTGTCTTCTCTTTACTTTGATTGTTTCGTTTACTTTGTTTGCTTTGTTTGCTTCACCTTGAGAGCTTCGACTATGCATCACTTGATCTTCAATAGATAATTGGAGGCTTGGATTTGAGTGTATAGAGTGTATGGAGGCTAGGGTTTAAGTGTATAGATTGAAGGGAAGCTAGGCTTTGTAGGAGACTTAAGAGAACTAGGGTTTCCAGGCCTACTTTCAATGAGGCAGTGGTTCTGGGGTGAGTTTATGGATCCTCTTTTTCGCATGGGTAGTTTGTATTTATAGGCAATCAAAGTTGGCTCTGGCGCCTGTTGCAGTGGTGCCAGGCCAGTTTTGGCTTGGCACCACTAGTAGTGGTGCTAACCACTGAGGAAAGTTTTAAGGCGGCAAGAAACAGATCTTTTGACCATTGGGACGCACGACAGAAGATTTAGGCGCCTGTTCTAGTGACTACCATGCAATATTTAGCCTGGCTCCACTAAGAGTGACTTTGAAAAGTTTGGGAATGATCCGGAAGGCCGGGGATGGACTAGAATTCCTAAAAGACTATCCTAGAGGTAGCTGGAGTGATAATTAGAGCCGGTGTGGTTGGAAAGGGTGAACGGATCACCACGAGAAAAATGGTCATTTTGCATCGGGTTTACTGAAATGGATTCAGAATGGTCTAGAAAGGTATTAAAAGATTAAAAATACTGTTAGAAGTATTCCCAAAAGATAATCGGTTTGATGCCCAGAGCCGGCGTGATTCCTGGAGGTAATTAGATGCCTAGGGACAAAATGGTCATTTTGACCGGATGGTCTCGAAAATGATCCGGAACCGATTGGAAGGCACTTGAACATGCTGGATTGTCCATGGGACAATCCTGGAAGGGTGTACTTACTGCTTTGAGTATTTAGGCACTTTCTCGAGAAGCGTGCCAGCAGGGCCCAAGGGGCAGTTTGGTTATTTTTGACCAGAATGGGCTAGTAAGCAATGGTGTTGATCTGAATTTTGAGTGTTTCTATCACTTTGATAGTGTGTGACAAGTTGGTTTCAAAATGTATCCCATATTTTGGTAAATGTGCCATGGCCAAGAGGCAAGTTCAGTCCCGTGACATAGGGCATTTGTTGGCAATTCCCAATGTTGACCTGTTTGAGTGTTTTATCCACTCTAACAGTTGTGATGTTTGTGAGTGTTTTCGTCACTCTGACGGTGCACGTTCATTCTGAAAATTGTTTGATCTCGGGAAGTTACTGAATGGACTTCTCGTCTCAGGGCCTTAGATATTTTTCCGATCGACGTGCCGGATAGCGAACATTCTACATTGGCGGGCTAGTATGCACCACAAGTGAACCACTCTATCATCTTAGGGAGTTGAGTTCCGTCCCGGTCAACAGGTGTGAAGGGAGTTATTATTCCAAGGGATTTTTCAATAAACACGCTGTACTAGATGGACTTGACGTCTGAGGGATCAACTTTTTTGAAAGACGTGCCAAATTAAATTTGATTGACCTAGACTAGAATTGGAACTGGAATTAAGGTTGAAATTGGGACTTACTGTCTTTAAGAATACGTGCAAACTAAAATTGGACCTAGTAATATTCTAAGGGTATTTTAGTAATTTTGCTTCTATTGAGCCTGGCGGGCCCGCAAAGTGGTTGATTGACTGGATTGAGTCTTGAAAGCTAGTTTAAGCTTAAATGTGTCTTTGTTAGTTTGAATGTGAGTCCGATTGGGTGGGAGATTGCCGAGTGGGCAAAAATAGGGTTCTTACAACTACTCCTCTGTTTTTTGTCTTTGCTTGTTGAAAGCAGAAAACGATAAGGTAAGGGTCCCATGTTGACCGTGAGGCAACCAGAGAGATTAGAATTGGAAGTTTTTGAGGATTGCGGCTTGAAAATGGTAAACTGGCCCAATGAGGCATTTAAAATCGGATTTTGGCGGGCAAAAAGATGAAATTGCCTGGAATTGGCCTGTGGCGCCATTAGGAGTTACACCAGACTTAGAATTGCCTTAGCACTAGGCCTGGGAACTAGAAACTGCGAACAGCCCCTCATTTAGGGCTTAAGGGTTTCTATAATATTTCGGGGTTTGAAAGCTTTTCTTAAGGTTTTTGCAAGGAGAGACTCTTAAGCATTGAAGGAGTGAGTTTGGGGGATGTCGGGGAGTTGTCAGAAGTGGTCGCCGTTGCTAGAATAGTCGCTGGATAAGAAGATTTCACCGGAGAACTTCAAGATGTAAGTTTTTCTTGTTTTATGTTGATCTTGATGTGTAAAACTTCGTTTGAGTCGTGTGAATAGCCAAAATTGATGATTTAATGTGCTTTGAATGCCTTGATGATGTTGTTTTTGCGTTTTCACGCTTGTTTGATTGAGTTGGGATAGTTGTTCATGTTTATGTAAAAGGGGTTTCTGCAGGAATTGAAAAATTACTCCTACAGCTTTGGGTATTAGATTTTTTGGCTAGATTTTTGCACCACGTGCCTTAGAAAAATGTGTTGAATAACCGTATGGGGTTTCGTGTTTTTTGAAAAGTTTTGATTTTTTAAAAAATAAAAAAAATGCTTGAAAAATAGAAAAATTTGAGAAATTGATGAAATTATTTGAGTTGAGGGATTTGAAAAATATAAGAATTTTTTAGAAAATCTTTCAAGTAGTTTTGAAAGATTTTGCGACAATTTTGAAAACCCATGGATTTTTGAAAAATAGAATATTTGTTTGAAAAATTTGAGAATGTGCACAAATTGTTTTGTGTGTTAGTGCTATATGACTGTGATGTCATAGGATGCACGGTTTGTGTTCCATTGTTGAGTGTTGGGCGTTGTAGGGACCATTTATAAACGAGACCCCGCCAAAATTTTTTAAAAATTAAAAAAAAGTTAAAATTTTTTTGAGATAAAATCTATTTGAAGGAAAAGCTTAAATCAGACCTTTGAAAATGGATTTTGAATAAAAATTTTAAAGGAGGCATTTAAAAAACCTTTGAAATTAATTGAAACTTTTTGAAGAAAAAGGTTGAAGAACTTGAAACTCGATTTTGAATAAAACTTCATGAAGACAAAGTTTAGGGAACTTTGTAACTCAAATAAGACCTTTTGAAGCAAAAAACCTTAGAGCACCTTGAAAATTGATTTTGAGTAAGACTTTTTGAAGGAAAAAGTTTATAACACCTTTGAGAATTGATTAAGACTCTTTGAAGGAAAAAGTTAAGAAATTTTTGGAATTTGAATGAGACTTTGGGAGAAATGCTTGAAAAACCTTGAAAGTTGTTTGGCATAGAAACCTTTTAAAGGAAAGACTTAGAAAATCTTTGAAATCAAATTTGAATAAAACTTTTAAGATTTGATTTTGAAACTAACTTTGGCTTTTGATTACTTTTGAAAGCAAAGGTTATGAAACCTTAAAAATTGATTTTGAAATTAATTTTTGGAGGGAAAAAGTTTGGAAAATCTGAAAAATTCATTTTGAGAATAAATTTGTGAAGGAAAAAGTTTAAGAAAGCTTGACAGTCAAGGTATATGGTATAATAGACTCTGCTGGGGGTGCGGGAATGGGACTTGCGTCATTCTTTTTTTTTTTTTTTTTTTGTACTTTTTTCTTTCGGATTGTATATACCATATATTGATACCTTTTTACGTTTATTTGATTTTCAGGATGGCAGATGCTGGCGATGATGGTTCTGAGCGGAGACGTCGTTCTGGGAAGGGGGCTTACATAGATTCTGTCGGCAGTTCTAATCATTCTAGGGGCAGTCGTAGATCAGCTGGCAGGACTTCTTCTAGTTAGAGTGGGAGAGGGAGTATGCCTCTGGTTGACCATTTCCTCCAGTCGAGCCGGTTTTTTAAGGAGAGATGGATGTTGAGGATGAGACACCGAGCTTAGGCGATCACGTGACTAGTTACAGGAGGGCCTCTACTAAGCGGAGGCAGATAGATGTAGATTTGGGGGATTTAGAGGTGCCAGACATTTCTTTGTTTGGGGGCCTAGCTTATTATCCCAATGTTTATTCCCGACAACATTTGCCTCCTCCCAGAGTACATACATCATTAACTCGCATGTGCACGAGTGTGCAATGTAGCAATTAACTTGATGAGACTGAGGTCATATCCACAGGGAGCTAAATTTAGAAAATAAGTTCGGTGATAAAAACTTAAGAGAAATTTATTTGGAAAAAATTTGGTTTACAATGAATGTGAAATTTTCTTTGAAAGATGGATGGTTGTAAATGGAATTCAAAGGATAATACTTAAAATTACAAAAGAAACAAAAGTCTTGGCTCCAAATCATTTCCGATGGTGGTATATTGGTGGTTCCTTCAAGATATTTAAGATAACTCAACCCAACATCAACAATGGTGATATTGGGTCGGAAAATATTACAACAAAGTTTAAAGAACTGAATGATTGATTATTGCTTAGAAATGAAAAAATAGGTTCAAACCAAGCAAGACATTGAATCAACCAATCTCTATATCAAAACTGAGGTTTGTGCATAGAAATTCAAGATTAGAACATTGCCTAAATGATTTCTAAAAATTCTTAACAATAATCAATTATTCATGTACAAAGTGAGAAGATAAATCATTGAGATACACTAATACCTTAAAGAGATCACCTCATCCACCATCATCCATGATCTTGAACCAAGAAAGAGCTTAGCCAACAACCATTATGAAGAAAAACAATTGCATCAACATGAAATAAGAGGTTTTTAACATTCAAGAACCAAAATCAACAAAAGAAAGCAAAATACAAGCTGCCCAGATTTTCGGACAAATCCGTCCTCTAACTTTGGACGAAGTTTTCACCCTCTTCCACTCTATTTTGAGAGATGGCTATTAGACAGATACTTATAAAGCTTTTTGTCTACTTTCTAGCCCCTTAAAGAACAACTCATTTGGACATCTGAGTCAAACGTAATGGTCTAAACACTAGAGGTCTATTTAGCACATGGAGGGAAATGCAGATTTGGCCAGCATTTGAGCTGGATGGTGGACCTCTTTATTCTATCTTTTGGACTATTTTATCTTCTTTCTTTACCCTATAATGAAGAATTATTGTCCTCCACTTCGTTCTAGCCATGTGCATACTCTTGTTTTTCCACAATGAAGAATTATTGTACTCCAACCATGTGCAAGCTTTTTTTTTCTCCCAACAGCTTCCTACAAATGAGTTGAAATGGGCCTTCAAACTTTGGGCTAAAGTTTACACAATACATGGAACAAGTTTGGGTTGAAGTGGATTATCTTTTAGCTCTTCTTGGATTTGAAATGGGGCAGATTTGGGGCATTTCTTTGAACCAAAATTTGCTTCAATCTTTAACTCAATTTCACTTCAATTCTTTGCTCCAAATCCCGGCCTTGAAGATCTTTGAAATACTTCATTTAAGCCTTATAAATCTGTCAAAACATTAAACCAAACTTCATTACCAAAGGCACACCAAACTATTATGCGAAACAAAATAAATGAATAAATGCATATGAAAAACTAAGGATTTAATGACAATTTTGATGCACAATCATTAAGAGAAAGCCCCCGACACGGTGACTTTCCATAGCCTTATCCTACACATGAATCGGGGAGTCCCTTGTTTCAAGCATGCAAGAAAGGGGGGTAGAAGATGGGGATTAAAATAGAAGAAAACCCAAGTGGGTTAGGAGAGAAAAGAGAAGGGGGGGGGGAATTGTGTTTTCTTTATTTTTCTTGTATGCTTTACTTCGGTTTTCGAGAACTTGCTTTGGCACAGTCTTCGACAGCTTCCAAGTTGCAGCACTTCAGGTCTTCAGTGAAAGCTTTGGAGGCTTGTATATGAGTGTATGTATGCTAGGGTTAAGTGTATAGAGGCTAGTGTTTGTATATAGAGGCTAGAGTTTGAAGAATCTAAAGGGAACTAGGGTTTGGAAAGACTTCGAGCTCTGTATATTGAAGAGCAGGATTTTTGGATTGAGTTTGCGGACCCTTTTCATGCTAGAGGAGGTTTTGTATTTATAGATAGAAGAATGAATTGGTGCCTGTTGTAGTGGCACCAGGCCAAAAATTCCACTGGCTCCACTAGTAGTGGCACCAGGCCATTTTTTGGCTTGTGGTGACGCTAGCCATTTAGAAAATGTTTAAGGTCGGCAAGTAACATATCTTCGGAAGATTTGGGCGCCTATACTAGTGACTACCATGTAATTTTTAGCTTGGCTTTACTAGGAGTGACTCTGGAGAATCCGGGAATGATTTAAAGGGCTGGGAATGGCCCGGAAGGCCAGAAAGAGACAGGAACCCTTTAAATAGTGTCTCGGGGGTAGTAGACTTGAAAAACAATATCAGGATTTGTTGGAAGGGTTGACCGGGCCATTAGGGGCAAAACGGTTAATTAGGTCAAAAAGCTGCCGGGATGGACTTCGAATATCCCGGAAGAAGACTCAAGGCTTGGAAATATTACCTAGAATGTCCCAGGAGGTTACTAGTTTGATATCTGAAGCTGGTGTCATTAAAAAAGGCAACCGGCTCACCAGGGGCAAAACGGTCATTTTGCATCTGGTTTACCGGAATTAACTCGGAATGATCCAAAATGCATCGGAAGGCCAGAGATACTATCAAAAACATCCCTGGGAGGTTAATGGTTTTATACTCAGAGCTGTGTGGTTCCGGGACGCTTAGATGGCTAGGGGCAAAATGGTCATTTTGACTGAAGGGTCTCAGAATTGGCCCAAAACTGACTGGAAGGCACTTAAACATATCGGATCGTCTTTGAGACGATCCTAGAAGGGTGGACTTACCATTCTGAGGACTTAGGTATTTTCTCAAGAAACGTGCCAGAAATGGCCTTAGGGGCAGTTTGGTTATTTTTCACTAGAGTGGGCTAGCAGGCACTGGTTTTGACCTGAGTTTTAAGTGCTTCTGTCATTTTGGCGGTGGTCCCGTGACATAGGGGTTGGCAATTCCCAATGTCAACTTGTTTACGAGTGTTTCTGCCACTCTAACGGTTGCAATGTTTACAAGTACTTTCGTTACTCTAACGATTGCGATGTTTACGAGTACTTTCGTTACTCTAACGATTCGCAATCATTCCAGAGACTACCTAATCTCGGGAAGCTGCTAGGTGGACTTATCGCTTGAGGAATTAACTTTCTCAAAAGGCATGCCAAAACGGACATTCTTTATTGGCGGGCTAGCAGGCACCAAAGGTGGACCATTTTACTATCTCGGGTACTTGCGGTCTCATCCCGGTCGACGGGTTTGAAGGGACTTACCGTTTCAAAGATTTTTCTCAGAAAATGTGCCAAACTGGATGGACTTACTGCCTTGAAGTGTCACACCCCCAACCCAATTAGACATTAATTATGTCACATTAGGTGAGGCGTGATCGCACAGGTCACCGTACCTGCGAACGACACCTTAACCCATACTCAAAAATAAAAGAACGCAGCGGAATAAACAATACAATGAGGAAAATATAATAAACTCTCCAAAGGAATACATTACCACTGGAAAATAATCAACATCCTTTCACAAAATTCTTTACCATTATACAAAGTTAAAACATAACACCACAACCCAATGTCAATATAAAATACGACCATGAAACTGAACGTAAGACAATGGAGCTGTCCCAAGCCCCGTGACTCGACATCCTGACATCGACTTGATTGCCACCATGGCAAGAACCAAGACTGCAGTGAACCAAACCGTCATCTTCAAGTTACCTATCAAGACAGTCTGTGTGGGTGTGAGCTAATTGTCAACATGCTCACGATAGATAATCAAACTCATAAAGAATGATAATAAGCACTCAAATGCATACAGGTAAAAATGATTAATATATATCTATATCATGGATGTCTCAATGCAATGCATGTATCACCCACATGTGCGCGCAATTTTAGATAACGTTGGCCCAATATATCGATGGCGCGTTATCAAGGAATGCCCACCGTGGCACCCCTAGGCTAGTCCACCGTGACTAAGCCTTGGTTAACCCACCGTGGTTAACTCTCTCCAGTGCAATGCAAGGCATACAATATGAATGGTATGCAATGCCACCATGTATATAAAATCGTCAATGTCTCCACAGAACTTCTCATATAATACCAATTTCACCTCATATATAAATACTTTTAACACCTCATATGCATTCACCACCATTATACATATAAAAAATACACAATGCATTTAACATGAATAAGATTATCTCAAAATCTCACAATTTCACAATTAATACCAATATAGATAATAACACAAGCAATATATATATTCACTTATATATGGATAAGATTATCCTATGATTCCACCTGTCACCACACACACACTATGTCAAAGATCACTTCGGGGTTGACGTTGAAGGATCTTGCTCTCCGTTAGCTCCTATCACCACAACCGTATTAGTTTAGGAAACTCAATGTATACTCCGATACTCATAGCTATAATGTCTACAAAAACAAGTTATAACATTGAAATTATACATTAGAACTACTATATGCTAATCTCAATCACACTCCCAATGTAAAGCTAGAGTTGAAAAATACCAAAATACATCAAGTCCTCTAATTTGCCAAAACTGACACAGGCTTCATAATCTGGACATAACTTCGTGGGCTTATGCCCAAAAATTCTAAAACTTTAGAAATACCAACTAGACATATCAAAGAGTATCCATACCAAATTTTACATTTTTTGAACATGTCTAAGTATTTATTTGGTATTTTCAAATACAGGGCAGTGCTGCAGAAACTCGAATTCAGCAGTAAATAGTCTATCTTTGATAAATTAATAACATAGGTAAACGACATCTAAATGATCTGAAATTTGGTACAGATTATCATCAACCTTTATCCTAGATACAGTAAAAATTTCATAATTTTTGGGCTACTCTAACTTTTTCGAATGCTCTGTCAAACCAGAGGTTACAGATCTGGGCATCAAAAATCTGCAGGGACAGTCCCATTTCAAAAATTCACCATAATTCGAAATTACAACATTTTTAAGTGAATCCAAAGCCCAAATGATCCTCATAACTCTAACTTACAGTGTTCAAAAATTCAGCCACAAATAAAATTTTTAGCTAGGTCGAAATGTCTCTAAACAGTAGCATTTTCATAGAGAATACTCTGTTAGGGCTGCCATGGGTGATTCTAAGTTTTTACCATGGAATATCTCACCTCCATCCTCTTCCTTCCATGGCATGACTCATACAACATGTAATAATTAGAGAAAATAAGATGAAACAAGCATGATACTCACCTTAGATGAGGAAAACAAAGTGCAAGAAAGCTTCCTTAGATTTTTCCCCTCTTTTCTTCTTCTTCCTCTTTTCCACCGATTGCTCCTTCTCTCTTCAAGCTTCTCTCTCTCTCTATAACTCTATATCTCTCTCTCTCTCTATAATGGCAGCTATCTTTCCTCTCTTCTCCCTCCCATAATGCTAACCACTCACTCTTCACCATTCTTGTTTTTTTCTTTCTTTTTCTTCCTTTTCTTTCTTCATTTGCCTTCTTGTCCCGTCTTGTCATCTTTCTCTCTTTCTCTCCACTGACACCCTCCCTTCCTCTCAATTAACTTCAATAGAAACATAATAATATATATCTCACCCCCGTTTAGGTATTTTATACACCCACTTATTACATTTTAGGTATTTTATACATTTACTTATTATACCCACTCACCAATGTTTCACCATTTAACCATTTAACTTACCACTAATAAAATGATACAAGTGGCACACACAATTTATAATTAACCATGCAATAGATGTAAATTAAATTAAATAAACTAATTTAACTACGTTTACGATGCAATTCAACTAATTATAAAAATATGAGATTAGGGTTTCACATGAAGGATCAACTTTCTTGAAAGACGTGCTAGACTTGATTTAAACTGGAACTGGACTGAAATTTAATTTGAGCTGGAATTAAGATTGAATAGGGGCCTTGCCATCTTTGAGAAGGTGTGCCTATTGGAATTGGACCGGATAACGCCCCAAGGGCATTTTGGTCATTTTTCCTTTATTTGGGCTAGACGGGTCCGTAAAGCGATTGATTGAAAGGATTATGTTTGGAAAACTGGTTTGAACTAGAATATGTCCATATTGATTTGAATACAAGTCTGGACAGATTGGAAATTGCCGAGCGGACAAAAATGGGGTGCTTATAGGCAACAGGTTACCCGACCTTTAACAGAGCGATAAGCGCCCAGTCTTTCATTCTGAGGAGACTTTGCTTTAGGACCATAATGTAGGCTAGGTTATGGGATTTTGAAGCATGGGAACCCTTAGGGTTTCTGTAGGTTTAATGCAATGGAGAGTGAACTTGGTGTCACTCTCTTTGGGTTGATCATATGCATGGAGATGTAGTGACTTGAGTTACTTTGGAACTCTTATCTTGATATGAAATATGGAATGCATGAGCATGGATGCATAGAGTAAAGAGAAAGAGAATGCATTTGTAGAGTAAACATGGATGCATGAGCAATTATACAGGCACTATAACAATAAGAGTACAATCATTATAATAACAAGAATAAATAGGTATAGAGAAAAATAAAAAGCAGTCGCCCTTTCCTCCATGGTTTTGAAATCAGTGCGCGTGTCTTAAATTCAGCAGAGGTTCGGCTATGCACGGTGTCTATATGAGCATGAGGTTGAGGGTTTACTGATACATCCTAAGAAGGCTCGGTTCCCAGATCTTCAAACCTAGGCCCACTCCCTGAGGTGGTGCCATGATTGGTTGGTGATCCAAGCAGGGGACCATCAAGAGGCTGTATGCGAAGAAATTGACACAACATCTTACCCATAACCAATATGTTGTTCCCCCTTCTAACTAGAAGGGACAAATCAGGGTAGAGAATGCAAATATGTAGAATGCAAGTGCACGTGCAGTGTGTGTGTGATTTTTGAAAATTGGAGAAAAGTGCCCAACAACTCCCATCCTTCCTGTCCATTCCATACATTCATAATATGTAGAGCAGTTAGCATGAAATTAAACAAAACGTGTATAAAAATCCACCTACAGAATAAATATGCAACAGTTAGTATGCAGATAACAAACTTAATCCAAGATAATTTGAATGGAAATAAATTAGATATATATTTTTTAAAACAACTTTGAAAATTTGATTTTGGAAATTCTGGAGTGGATAGGATTGAACAAATTAATTGAAGACTCTAAATGGGTGAAGGGTGAAAAGACATGACAATGGCTTAACCCTTTAAGTGTTCCCAATGGAGTCGCCAGCTGTCGCGCCCAGATTTTTCACACTCAAAAAAGACAAGTGAGAAAAATACAATATTCTCTCGTTACAACTCATTCTCCTAGAAGGGCGAGTGCGACTAGGTTTGATTTTGAAATTAATTTTGAACAAGGGCTCTTGGAAAGCAATTTGGAGTCACCACCTAACTTGATTAAGGTGAGTTAGGTCACCTAAAAACTAAGCACAATCTGAAGATTACACTTAGGGTTTTTGAAAACAATTTTGAAAATTTCCTCAAGAGAGGGTTTTTAAGAAAAGAGGTTGTTTGAAAACCTTTTGAAAAATTTAAGCCCTTTCTTGAAAATAACTTCATTTGGTCTTTGAAAATAGTGATTTAGGTTCGGAGGTTGGTTACGTGTAGGGAAAATGCACTAAGCCATCACCCTACCCCGCCCTTGCAGTACCTACATGTCTATTCACCCAAGATTCACTCATTAGAGTCTTTGATTAATAAATATCCAAAACTATCCACTTTTGAAAAGAATTTTGACATGATACATGATATGCAAGTGCAAGAATAAGACTTGATTTTGAAAACATATTTGAAAAGAACTTGATTTGATTTGAAATGGATTTGAAAAGATAGATTTGATTTTAAAAAAAAGTTTTAGAAATTGGAAATAGAGATTTGAAAATAGATTTTTTGGAATTGAAAATTTAAAATAGTTATGGAATTGGAAACTTGAAAAAAAGGTGTGGAATTGGAGATTTAAAAAAAAGTTATGACCACACCTGTGAGGGTTGCCTACGCACCTCTTTTTGAAAATCAGGTCAGTCGTAGTTCAGGCAAGAGTCTGATAGAAAATTTGATTTGAAAAGAGTTTGATTTGGAACTTAGATTTGAAGATTGAAAATTGAACTTTGAATTGAAATTGATTTGGAAGATTTGAAATAGACCTTAGAATTGAATTTAAACTTGATTTGGAAACATAGAGTTTTGAAAACATCTTGACTTGAATTGACATTTGAAAAACTATCTTGGTTTAGAAAAGAACTTTTGGAGAAGAGTTGGAAGCTTCCTAAGTTTAGGGTTAGGGTTGAACTAGGGTTTAGACATCCTAGGACTTAGGGTAACCTAGGGTTGAAACATGTAATTGAATTGACTTGAACTTGAGAAGTTTGGTTTTAGAAAAGTTTGGTTTTGGAAAACCTAGACTTAGGAAAGACTTCAGATTAAGAAAGATTTGATTGGAAAATTTGATTTAGAAAACATGGAGAGTTGGAGTCTATGAAAGATTAAATTTAGAAAATGTTAAAATTAGAAAAGTTTCAAAATAGGAAAGTTTTAATTAGGAAAGTTTCATTTTAGGAAAGTTTCGAATAGGAAAGGTTTTGAAATTGAAAAGTTTTGAATTTAGAGAGTTTCAACTTAAGAAAGTTTCAAATTTGGAAAGTTTCCTTGTTAGGAAAGATTTGATTAGGTTTGAGAAAGGTTTGGAATTTGGAAAGTTTTAGAATTAGGAAAAGTTTTAGTTTAGAAAGATTAAGAAGCTTAAAATTTAAGGAAAGATTTGAAAGTTTAAGTTTTAGAAACTTAAGATTTAGGAAGGATTGGAATTAAGAAAGATTTGGACTAGGAAAGATTTGATTTCTATTTCCTAAAATAGAACATTAAATTTTATTTCTGAAAAGAGATGATTTGATTTTGTTTCAAAAAACGGAGGATTTGATTTAGTTTAAAAAACGGAAGATTTGATTTAGTTTTCTAAGTTGGAGGGCTAGATTTGACATGGAATTGGAAAGGATGAGATTTGGAAAACTTGGATTTAGAAAATATTATTTGAAATTGAAAAATAGGTTTAGGAAACCTAAGAGTTTGATGTAAGAAATAGAATTTTTGAAATCTATGATTTGAACCGGAAAAAGAAAGTGGAAATTAGAGTTTTCTAAACATTGGCTTTAGGGCTTGACTTGGGCTTCAAGAAAAAGAGATTTTGGAAAGTAGATATTTTGAAGTGAATTTCTAGGAAGGAAACTTGAAGAGAGTTTCTAGAAAGTGAATTTTTTAAGAGAGCTTGTGGGACTGAATTTGAAAAGAGTTTTTAGGAAAGTAAGTTTTTTGAAAAAAATTTTTAGAAAACAATTTTTAGAAAGCAATTTTGGAAAGGAGATTAGACAGAGTTTTTAGAAAGTATATTGGAGAAGAGATTTTAGAAAGTAAATTTGAAAAGAGATTTTGGAGAGGATTTAAAAAGAAAGGTTTGGAAGGTAAGTTTGAAAAGGGAATTGATTGTGCACTTTTACAAGTCTCTAAAAATATCCCAATTTCCTAAAACAATTCTAACCATGAAGGGATTAGAATTATTCTAAGGTTATGATTTGGAAAACAATAAAGATTTGAAAATATGGACCATAAAAGTTACTTAAAATGTAACACTTTCTTAAAGCAACCCTAACCATGGAAAGGCTAGAATCACCCTAGCATTTTGATTTTGAAAATAAGTTTGGAAAAAGAAGATTTAACGCAAATTTTGAAATCGATTTTCGATACAAGTTTTGGAAACGAGTTTGAAAGCAAGTTTTGAAGAGATGCATGATCATGATATGAACAATGCAAGTTGGGGTCGTAAATATACAAGGTTAAAGGTTTCACCACATAATCAAGGGGGTCGAACCCACGTGGTCTCCGGTTAGACTAAGAGAAAGCCCCCGATACAATGACTTTCAATAGCCTAATCCTACAAATGAACCTGAGAGTCCCTTATTTCAAGCATGCAAGAAAGGGGGGTAGAAAATGGGGATTAAAATAGAAGATAACCCAAGTGGGTTAGGAGAGAGAAGAGAGGGGGGAAATTGCATAAACGTAAATAGGAAGCCTACCTTGTGTCTTCTTTGTTTTGCTTGCTTGCTTGCTTTACTTGCTTTGTTGGCTTTGCTTGCTTTGCCTCGGTCTTTGAGAGCTTCCAAGTTGCAGCACTTCAAGTCTTTAATGGAGGGTTGTATATGAGTGTATAAGAGTGTATGTGAGCTAGGGTTAAGTGTATAAGGGCTAAGGTTTGGAGAACCTAAAGAGAGCTAGGGTTTGGAGAGGCTTCGAGCTCTATATCGAAGAGTAGAGTTTTTAGACTGTGTTTGCGGACCATTTTCACGCTAGAGGAAGCTCTATATTTATAGATAAAAGACTAAACTAGTTTGGAATATCTCAGAAGAAGACTTAAGGCTTGGAAACATTACGTAGAATGTTCCAGGAGGTTACCAAATTAATACGTAGAGTTAGTGTGGTTAGAAAAAGCGACTGGCCCACTAGGGGCACAACGGTCATTTTGTATCAAGCTTGCCGGAACTGACTCAGAATGATTCAAAAATGCATCGAACGATCGGGAATACTATTAAAAGCATCCCCAAAGGGTTACCGGTTTATTACTCACAGCCGGTGTGGTTCCTAAGGCGCTCGAATGCCTAAGGGCAAAATGGTCATTTTGACTAGATGGTCTTAGAATTGGCCTGAAACCGATTGGAAGGCGCCTAATCATGCTGGATTGTCTTTAGGACAATCTTGGAAGGGTGGACTTACCGTTCTGAGGACTTAGATACTTTCTCGAGGAACGTGCTGAAAATGGTCCTAGGGGCAGTTTAGTTATTTTTTTTTATCGAAGTGGGCTAGCAGGTACTGGTGTTGACTGGGTTTTGAGTGTTTTCGTCACTCTGATAGTGGTCTTGTGACACAGGGGTTTGTTCGCAATTCCCAATGTCGACCTATTTATGAGTGTTTCCGCCACTCTAACTGTTGCGATGTTTACAAGTGTTTTCGCTAACTTGACGGTTCACAATTGTAAGTACCCCATTTTTTACCGCTTGGCAGTCTACGGTTCGTCCAGACTTGTACTCAAGTCAATATGGACGTATTCCAATCGAAATCAACTCTCTAAGTCTGATCTCATCTATCTATCACTTCGCGGGCCCCCAAACCCAATAATGGATCCAAATAGCATTTCTAGTTTGAGAGATATGACATTCTAAAGTTTCAAATCTGCGTACTTTAGTAGCTTGTACTCCAGTTTTAGCAGCTTAAAATTTATTACCAATTTTTTGAAGCTTAAAAGTTTTTAAAGTCATCCAATTTAAACTCAAAACCCATACAAAATAAAATAAATTAATTAATACTAAAAAGATCTACATAATTCTAAACTAAGGCTAACAAAATACACGTTAAGATGTGGTAATTGCACTTTTGAAGCGCAATTAGGGATGAAGAAAAAGAGATAACAAAGAGAGAGAGAGAGAGAGAGAGAGAGAGAGAGAGAGAGAGAGAGAGAGAGATGGACAGAGATGAGAGAAAAAAAGAGAGAAAAAAAAGAAAGAAAAAAAAGGGAAAAAAGGCTGGTTGGAAGTGTGGTGATAGGAGATTGAGCAAGAACTATAATACGAATTTACCAAAACACCTCTCACATTCTATGAATGTGATCATTTTCCATCTGATTCAACAACGGAAGTTATCAATTGGACAAATTTTGTATATGTTTAAAAACTAAAGGATAAATTTTGTTGCAATTGATATTACGGGGATCAAATTAAGACACACGATAAATTAGAGGGACTATCAATGTAATTTGCCAAAAAGACTATGGCTGTAGTGTTTTTGGTATAAATAATTGGGCATATTCTAAAGCATTGAAACAAGAATAAGTACGTACCCAAAAAAAAAAACTAAAATAACAAGAATAAGTATGAGGCCAATTGGGATTATCTAAATTGTTCCAGTGTTGATGTACTTAAATGCCACGTAAGAAGAAAATATTATTTAGTCCAGGTGAACCACAAGTAGCCTCACTTATGTACTCTCCCAATATTAGTGAATTCCCCTTGTTTCCCCTTTTCCCTACAAATAAGCCCGATAGTGAATGCTGTGATGCATCACTTATCACATTCATACCCCACTCGGAAGTCTCGAGGTGACTTCATACCGATAGCAAGAAAACATAAAATAAAGGCATATGGTCACTGATCAGAATAGTACAAGTTCATAAATAGCTCAACTTTCTTCGATCCTGTTTGGTGTCTGTAAAAAATTAAACCGAAGTCTAGGATTCATCTGGATTTTGTGTTATAATTTGGGTTATGTTAAATCACCGATTGTCTGAAAAACTTAACAGCATGTTTGGAAGGAAAGGAAAAGGATAGGAAAGAGAAAAAGAAAGAAAAAGTGTTTTCTATTAATTTTCCTAGTAAGAGGGAAAAAAAGAAGAGAGAAGAGGAGAGGGATTTTATTTTCCTTACTTTTCTCTTTCTTTCTCTCTTTTACCTTTCCTTTTTCTCCTAGACAGAAACAAACAAAAAAAAAAAGAAAGAAAATAATTATTTTTCCTTTTTGCCTTTCCTTCCACAAGTTTCAAGTAGGCTATAAACTATAAGAAAATGGAACCATCAATATATATCAAGCTAACACTTCGCGCATAAAGAGGCCAAATAAAACAAAATAGATGCACCAACAGAAATAGTCACATGCAGAGAGGCAAACATAACAGAACAGATTCACAAAATAGAAATAGAACAAAATGCAAAATGAAGCACATGTGTGACGACACTTAAACATAACACTTATTGAGATCAGAGCTCCGATAACGCATCAATCACTAATTATTTGAAAAGCTTAATTCGGTTAAGAATGAGTCCAAAAATGTATATAAACTGACAGGTGATATTTCGTAATGATCTTGAAACGTATTTAGGTGGTGAACAGTGAATACCGGTATCCTATCTACATCAAATCCAAAGAGTCAAGTTGAAGAAATAATGCATGTCACCAAGCGATGCAGGGCTTTATTGTTGATCTTTATAGCATGGACCCGTACTTTCTGGATGATGAGAAAGAGACATTGTAACTAATGAAAGATTTGTTGGCAGGTCAAACACATAAATAAGTTTTGGTAAACTAGTACTTTAAGATCCGTCTTGGTAGTTGTTCTTGACATAATATATTGCTCCAAGTTGAAGAGTCATTGATGATCATAGTAACGAGAGGAAGTGAATTCAGTTCTTCTATTCGGCCCAGAATGCAAGTGGCTATAATAAATCTTAAAGTTAATGGTTTACAAACTGCCACGCCAGTGTAAATATAAAAATTATAATACATTGCATCAAAATATATCATAATATTTTGTGGGTTTAATTTAAAGATTCAATGAGGCGAGTTTTTCATAATCAATTTTTATTGAAAGTTCTCCTTAAAGTAAAGAGAAGCCGAATTTGTCACTTCTATAATTACAGGGATTGACGTTTTTCAACCTTAATGTTCCTTAAAAAATACTACAGATAGAGGTATTATATATAGAGCCGGGCTGAATTCCTCTATACATATTTGCTCTATACTTTTAGAGATCAATTGAAAAACCCAAATGGCCTCACTAGGGTACTATGAAATCCTCTTAGCATTCTTATGTTTTCTCCTTCTTACTTTCTTTGGCAACATCGAGAGGAACTGGCCACTCGTTGGAAGGCTGCCGAGTCTTCTTCTCCACATCCATCGGATTCATGACAGGTGCACTGATATTCTAGGGCAAAACGGGGGCACTTTTCTTCTCAAAGGCCCTTGGTTTGCTAACATGGACATGTTGGGCACTGTCGATCCAGCCAACGTGCACTATATAATGAGTGCCAACTTCTCAAATTTCCCAAAGGGACCTCAGTTCCTAAAGATATTTGAAATTTTGGGAGATGGGATTTTCAATTCTGACTCAGATTTGTGGCGAAACCAGAGGAAACTTGCTCGGCTGCTGATTAGTCATCGCCGGTTCCACCGGTTTTTGGCTAAGACTAGCCAGGACAAGGTGGAGAAAGGGCTCATCCCAGTTCTTGAGCATATCTCCAAACTAGGCCTAGTGGTGGACTTGCAAGACTTGTTCCAAAGGCTAACGTTTGACACCACATGCAAATTGGTTACCGGCTATGACCCTGGCTGCCTCTCCATCGAACTCCCTGAAGTTCCATTCTCAAAAGCCATGGATGATGCCGAGGAAGCGATATTTATTCGTCATATAGTCCCCGAAAGCATTTGGAAGCTTCAAAGGTGGCTAGGGATTGGACAAGAGAAGAAACTGAGCAACGCTTGTGCAACCCTAGACCGTGTCATATCTAAATATGTTTCGATTAAGAGGGATGAACTGAACAAAGGACACAAATCGAACGAAGAGGAAGAAGGTGTTGATTTATTAACATCATATATAAAGGAAGTTGAGGTCATGGGAGGACTAAAACGGGACGATAAGTTCTTGAGAGACACCATTCTCAATTTCATGATCGCGGGGCGAGACACTACTAGCTCAGCTCTCACATGGTTTCTTTGGCTTGTTTCAACTCACCCGGCTGTCGAAGCGAAGATTAGAGAAGAACTCAAAGGAACTATTCCGGCAAAAGAAGCCAACGAATGGCGGTTATTCGATGTAGAAGAGTTAAGCAAGCTAGTTTATCTACACAGCGCAATCTGCGAATCTTTAAGGCTCTATCCGCCAGTTCCATTCCAGCACAAGGAGCCTCTTCAGCCAGACATTCTTCCAAGTGGCCATCGTGTTCATCCGAAAATGAAGATATTATTCTCTCTTTACGCGATGGGAAGGATGAAGTTTATATGGGGAGAGGATTGCTTGGAGTTTAAGCCAGAGAGATGGATTTCTGAGCGGGGAACGATCAAACACGAGCCATCGTTCAAGTTCTTGGCATTCAATGCAGGGCCGAGGACTTGTCTGGGGAAGGAAGTGGCTTTCACTCAAATGAAGGCAGTTGCTGCAGCTATGATCCATAACTACCATGTCCAAGTGGTGGAAGGGCATCCTGTAGCCCCCAATGTTTCCATAATTCTCTATATGAAGCATGGTTTAATGGTTAAAGTCACCAGAAGATGAAGAAATTACTCAGATTGCTTGTCCTACCATGTCATCGTGCCAACGTGACGTGATAGTTTGCTTATTTTACGCTGTCTGAGAGATTGTGATAGTCACCTGAATAATTTCTCTCATTAAAATGATGTACTCCTTAGGGATTTCTACAAATATTCCTAATTCTGTTGCATATTGTTACCAATTCCGTTTTGCCTTTATCCAAAATTATAGCCCTCTTGAATATTGATGTTGTACTGTAATCAATGTTAATAGAAAGTGTACTAGATTGTATGCAATAAACTGAACTTCAGTAAATGCAAAGAAGGGAAGACACAGAGTATTCTGAATATAAATGTTGAATGTCGTTCCCGTTCAGCATCTTAATTGTGTAAATAAGTAATATCAGGTTCAATAAGATAGCATATGGTTCAATCTATATATAAGTGAAAAAATGTGAGAATGTTATGTATGGTTGTGATTTTACTAACATGCTTAGATTTTGATGAATTTGGATCCTCTCTATTCTATGGTTGAAATGAAGATCTATCAATCAATAGACTGGAATTTTTGTATAGAATCTTGCACCAGAATGATGTGGTAATGACAATTTTATAATTAAAAGTTATTATGATGAATGTTTTATTTTGAAGTGAAAGTTTCTCATTTATACACATCATTCTGTCTAGAAATTCCATAAGAATTTTCTATGTATAGCATTATCCTTTTCATTATACTAACAATGACCTTCTCATGAGAGAGAGAGAGAGATTGGTGGACTTTATCCACACCCCAAAAAAAAAGACCTCAAAAGTAATAAAGAGGAGTTTTAAGTCAGCCAACCTTCAAACTCATCTTCCACACCTCCAAAGGTTTTGGTTTAGACCCTTCACTGCTTAGAAAAACCGGTTTTATGCTTTATGTGTTAGGTTGGAGTTGGCATTCCTTAAAGGTCCCAATTAATAACTTCGATAATGACAGAACATGACTAATATGCTAGATAGGGATGGGGCTCCTCTCCATTTCACGCTAGATAGGGATGGGGCTCCTCTCCATTTCCCGCTTTCAAGTTCTTAATATAATTTAGACCCATTGTCAAAGCAAATATTACACAGAGATGAAACTCAAAACTGTTGTTCTTCGGCTTAAGACCATCAATTGTATTTATTGGCAACCCTTTTCGTGGTGTGCTGAACTGTTGACTGATGATGCTGTGATGGTGGATTACCCCTGATGAATTGTCACAATGCACGGATACTCACACACACACAGCATATATATATATCAACAAGGATATTGGAAGAGATGCTCATGGTGCTAGTGGTGATGGCAGTTGGACTGTCAGAGATGGTGGGTGTACCAAGGATATATTGTTGGACATTTCCCTATAAATAAGATAAATGAGTTATGTAATTGTCTAAATTTACGAATTATTAGAGATTCTTCCTTGGTAGCATGGAAAGAATTAGAAAAAGAAGTGCTCACAGAGAATGAATGAGAAGATGAAAAATTGGAACAAGAAAGGATCTTTTTTTTTAGTTGAACACTCGTGAAATTTATATTTATGAGTTTCAGTTTCATTTGTAAGAGTTATTTAGATGATATCGGATACTTCTTTTTTAGTGTTTTTTTTTTTTTTTGCAATCTATTGTGATTAATATGATTATTTTTCTTTGGATGAATTTTATTTAAATAGAAGCCTGCTGTGAGGTCAATTTATCACTGTGACGTGTTAATAATCATGTAGCGTTTTTTAAAGAGTTTTTATACGTAGCATGAGCTTACTGCTAGTTTATTCTAAACTCAAAATTGTTGTTCTTCAGCATAGGACCGTTAATTGTATTTATTGGCAACCCTTTTCGTGGTGTGCTGAACTGTTGATTGATGATGCTGTAATGGTGGATTTACCCCTGATGAATTTTCACAATGCATGGATACTCTCACACACACACATCATATTTATATATATATATATATATATCAACAAGGATATTGGAAGAGATGCTCATGGTGCTAGTAGTGATGGCAGTTGGACTGTCAGAGATGGTGGGTGCGCCAAGGTTATATTTCAGCAAGCATGAAAAATGGATCAAGAATGACTGGCATCTTTGATGATACCTTCACTGGTTATGCTGTGTTTGGATTAAGAATTTGATGAGAAAAAGGAAAAATAAAGAAGATATAAAATAATATCATATGTTTGGTTGTTAGAAAAAGTGAAGGGTAAAAGAAGATATAAATATATGAAAACTAAGGATTTGGAATCTATCTGTTAGAAATTTATGGTATCTTCTGATACCATTGTTGAAAATTTATGGTATGCACTGATACCACTTTGTTGGAAATCTATGGTGAGCTAGTAAACATAATATCAAATAAAAAGATATGGAGATGTATGGCTCCTAGAGCCGTACAAAGCTCCTTAACTCGCAAATAAAAACACGTAGTTGGAGATGCCAATAATATTTTCTCTATTATTTTTCACCACTCTTACTTTTCCACTTTCTTTTCTCTTCTTCTTACTAAATCACTAGATTACATGGATATATATAGGAGTTCACTTACATGTACCTAAACTTATATATGTACCAACACTACTAACATTCATATAATTCTTCATTTGCATACATGAATACTTCATTAACTACATACATGAACTTCTCCTTACATGCATATATTATGTATGTGCATGTATTATTATCTAAAACAAGTTTACTGTCCAACACCTCTTATCACGCCTCGAAATCCGGCTTATGCGGATTTAGGAAACATGACCGGTCAGTAGCTTAGCTACCCTAGGCCAGATTACATAAACCGGTTAAACACTTGTGCATTAATGATTTAAAATAATACATAATTGTGGAATTAACATAATACGTGTGACATTACATAGCAGAGTTGTGCCTATTCTCAAAATAAGACATACCATAAGATGGGCCTGTCGAAGGCCATCACAATCTACCATCAAGGTTACATGACTTCTTGGGTCCAGCCCAGCATAAACATTACAAAACATAAGGCCCATGGGGCCATAATCCAAACATCCACATAATGGCCTATTCCTAGGGCCTCCCAGTTTGGCTACCTGAAAACATTTTAGCAAACGTAAGCTAATGCTTATTGAATAACAATGATGCATAAGCATAAACATATGATGGACTATCATTTCTATTTAATGTTTATGACAATAGATGAACATTTATGCATATATGGCATGAACTTAGAAACGTATAAACGTAAGTTTGAAAATACATGTGGTATAGGCTTTCGTATTAAAACATTTCATCATTTCCAAAACATAATGTCGTAAAAGAGAAACCCACGTCATAGCATGATTTCATAGAGCATGACATAGCTTGTCATGAGCACAACGTATCATAAACTTATAAGAGTATTTCTTAGCTCGTCGTATGATATTAGACACATCAATTATCGTTGTTCTCGAAAATGTATAAATCGTAGATTTGAAAACATAGGTAGCATAAGCATCATATTGAAACATTATATCGTATCAAATCATGGTGTCGTAAAAGAGGGAGATGCAACAGAACATTGTGTAGTAAGCTTTCATATTAAAATGTTATAACATTTTAAACATAATATCATAGGAGTGAGACACAAGTCATAACATGATCACGTAAGGTATAACGTAGATTGTCATAAGCATACCATGACATGGTACTGTAAGGCGTATCATAATATCATAAAAAAGAGAGACACACCGTGATATTAATACTTGTGGAAACATATGTAACTTATCGTGAAGTATTTGAACAAACTATATTTCTTATTTTAGAACATAAGTTTGTTATATCTTTACATCAGAGCTAGCCTTCATATTAGTAACCTTAAAGGTCATACATAGGCTCTTTAAGCCAACATAGTAACTACAAGAGTCACGCCTAAGGCTCTTTAGGCCAACATAGTAACTGTAAAGGTCACACATAAAGCTCTTTAGGCTAACATAATAACTGTAAATAGCCAACATAGCAACCGTAAAAGTTACGCATAAGACTCTTTAGGCTAACATAGTAACCGCAAAGGTCACACATAAGGCTCTTTAGGCCAACATAATAACCGTAAAGGTCACGTATAAGGCTCTTTAGACCAGTCATGAAAGCTACGCACAGTCATTAAGAGCTACGCTTAGTTCATTAGTAACATAGAGTGCTTTAGGCCAATCATGAGTACTAGGCTCAGACATTAAGGGCTACGCTCAGTTATTAGCAATATAGAGTATTTTTGGCCAATCATGAGAGCTCGGCTCAGTCGTTAAGAGCTACATTCAGTTCATTAGCAACATAGAGTACTTTAGGCCAATCATTAGAGTTAGGTTCAGTCATAGTAACAATAAAGGTCACACATAGGCTCTTTAAGTCAATCATAAGAGCTAAGTTCAGTTATAATAACCGTAAAGGTTATACATAGGCTCTTTAAGTCAAGGGACGTCTCCCAACATGGCGATAGATTATTTCACATCCCTTACTATAGGACCATCGTTGCTAGTTTAGGGTCTTGCCACAAAAGATCTCGAGTTGATACTGTACATTTAAAAACCTTGCATCTCTTTTATTTAAAGCTTTATAGTCCATAGGTTTTCATTTCATAACATAAGTAAAGTTAAATTTCAAAACATGACATTTATATATAACATAATCATTAATGTACAACAATCATGGGAAAGAAATGCATGAAATATGATTGAACTTGAAGGCAAAGTAGTTGAACTTGAATATGATAGGCAATGCAATTGAACTTGGAAACCTTTAGAAAATAATAAGATTTTACTCATAGCATATCGTTGCTCACCTCAATTCTCGAGATTAAATCTAAAAATGAATATTACTACACATAGAGTACATACAAGAATCAAATGCAATACCCCTATGCAATGTAAGAACATAAGAGTTGAGGTTTGAAACATGAATTCCTGAACACTGATTCATTCATTTCATCTCATTCATATCTGAGTAATGATCCTACACTCTAGGTCAATTTTATTTGAAAATAGGCTTAAAGACCTTTAATTTGATAGGTCATGGGTCAAAAATACATTCTGAATGAAGAAGTTATGTCCAATGGAAAAGGGACTAAAATTATAAAAAATAATGTTGCTGACAGAATTTTTGGATCAAATTTAAACCCCAATATTTAACAATCTATAAGAAATTAGAGTACAGAATTTATATGGGTAGAAAGGCCTATGAGTTTACTTTCTAGTACTTCAAGCAGTGCCTCAATCTGAGTTTTTTAGAGCAAGTTATGCCCATTTTACTAAAAAGTATCAGAGTTGTGACCTGGGACGGGGCTAGAGTGCACTCCAAATCAGATTACCCCGCTCTCAGGAGGGCTTGACCCCACTTTAGTGCGCTCTTTCTAGAAGCAATGCACGAAAATGGGTTTTCTCAACCCAAACTCAACCAAATCTCTTCTAAATTCTCCCAAACTTTCTTAATGCGCTCTTTCTAAACAATGAAGAATTTACGGTTTGAAATTTCATAAAATGGGTTTTCTCAACCCAAACTCTTAACCAAATCTCTTGCACTAAATTCAACCCAAACCCAAAACTCTAAATTCTCCTCCCAAACTTTCTTAATGCTTCTAGGGTTCAAACATTGACCCAAGAAGACTACAATAACTCAAAATTAGGCAAAATAAACAAGCAAAATGAAGAGATTTAGGGTTTGAAATTCCAAACCCTATTATGCATACATTTGGGGGTTTTCAAACCTCAACCCTAAATCTCACAATGTGAGCTATAAGCTCAGAAAATCTGACTAATTGGAACTCAAATGAGTCACTAAAACCCAACAACACCCATAGGTACAAATATATACTCCCCAAAGTAGAGTGTGTGTGTGTGTGTGTGTGTGTGTGTGTGTGGGGGTGGGTGTGTGTAGGTGTCTTAGAGGTCTTGTTTCTCACCCTCTCATTTAGGGCTTTTATTTCACACCCTCTTGCTTAAGCGCTTTCTTCATTCCTCACTTTTTTGAGGATTTTCTTTTCTCCTTCTTCAAGTTTGCCGCATATTCTTCAACCTTCATTTTTGTTTGTTGCACTTGCCCTTTCTTCCTTGTACATGATCCTATAAATCAAATCATTTTATAAAAGTTCTTCCTAGGGTCACTTTCCATTTCAACCTTGAAATTCTTCCAAGTTCACCTTCACCCATTTTTGTTAGGTTTTCAATTTCGGTGAAGTACATCTTAGCTTTCCAAGTTCGTCAATCTTGGCTAGCACTTCATAGTTACTAAGTAAATATCTTTATAGGAAGACAAACCTTCTTTCAGACACTTTGATTTTTGAATCATGGAAAACTCTTTGCACTTATATTTATTGACTTAAGGTTAATCCCCATATTGATTTTGATGATAACAAAATCATGTGGTTGTTATCTAAAGTTTTCAATTGAGTGTGTAGTTTAGATTATAATCATTTGATAGCAAGAAAATAATTGAGTTGATTGGTTAAGTACCCAACAAGAAGATCACTTAGGACGCGTGAAGATCTAAACTTGAAAAGAAGATCGACATCATTGAAAAGGAGATCGGCAACAATGAAAAGGAGATCGGTAGACAATATTGATGCTTAACTTAGAGATATTGACATTTAACTTCAAAGAAGATCAGAAATGGAGATCAGCAATAATGAAAAGGAGATCGGCAATTAGTATTGACGCCTAACTCAAAGATGCTGACATTTGACTTCAAAGAAGATCATAAAAGGAGATCGATAGCAAGGGTTGACACATTGGTGAAATGGTTGACACTTGATTAAAGATCTTAAGAAGCTGTTGTGAAAATATTGTCGACCATCTACATCTTTGGTCGACACTCCACCTGAAGACCTACGATCCTCAAAGAGAATAAGTCCACTGCTAGTGTTAAGACCTTGTAAAGATGGTTTACACATTACCTAAAAATTCTCAAAAAATATACGAAACTATTGTTGACACCTTACAAATATGGTCGACACCTTGGTCAAAGCTTAACTTGCTCAGATTATGTTCAGAGCTATTGTCAACATATATCGAATATGATTAATACCTTGGAAGGTTATGGTTAACACCTTGGAGACAGTGAGCAAATAAAGAAAGACAACCCAAAGATGGTCGACACCTTAAAAACTAGTGTCAACACCTTGGCTCCAACGGTTAGAAAATTCAAATTCTTGACAAAGGATAGTTGACACCATGCAAATATGGTTGACACCTTCAAAGACAGATTTGCTGGAAATTGTTGATATGGTCGACACCTCAAACACTAGTGTCGACACCTTGCCTTGAGACAACAAAAATCTGGGCACAACAGTCATATTTTTTGAACGACTTGACAGGACGATTTTACATTATAATATACCAAAATCATGTCCAATGGCTAGAATTGAAGGATGGTTATATATAAAAGATCCCCAACACATTTATGTGTAAGAAGAACTTAAAATCAAGTGCTAGAAGAGAAGATCAATCACTCACATTTTCATACTTTGTTTTTGTTCTCTCGGGGGCGTTTATTGTTTGAGCTTAAACTTGTTTTTTATCCACTCTTTGGAGAGATCACCCATGTATCTAAACTCTTTATTACACTTAGAGAAGGTTGTAAATCTCGTGAGTTTTGAGTGTAGCTTGGAAAAAAATACTTGTAAGATTGAGTGATACTTGGAAAGGCAAGGTAATTACAATTCAAGAAGGAAAGAATCTAAACACCTTGCCCTTAGAAGAACTGCTTGGTTCACTCATGACATATGAGCTGACCTAAAGACAAAATGTTCAAGGAGATGATGAGAAGAAGAAAATGGTCGTTGCTTTCAAATCTATAATCATAGAAAATGACCAAGACAGAGATGAAGAACTTGCATCAATCATGAGAAAGTTCAAAATGTTCATGAAGAAGAAGTGGAAGGAAAGAAGAAAACAAGAACCAAAGGGATAATCAAGCAAGATGGACAACACCATAATCTGCTTCAAATGTAAAAAGCCTGGACATATTAACTCTGAATGTCCACAACTTGAAAAGAGAGGGAAGAAAAGTAAAGGAGTAAAAGCATTTGCTGCAACTTGGAGTGACATTGAAAACTCCAGTTCAAATGAGGAATCTGAAACTGAAAAAGTAACCAATCTATGCCTAATGGCTCATGGAGATGAAGAAGAAAATGAGGTTTGCCTACAATCCATCATAAAGAAAGATTTCTAGTACTTGGACAATGTCTGCTCAAGGCACTTGATTGATGATAAGACTTAATTCACCTTTTTCAGATCAAAGGATGGAGGCTTGGTGGCTTTCGATGATTATATCATTGGCATTGCAATCAAAGGAAGAAATAATCTTAAAACAAAGCCAAGTATATTATAGACCTACTCAAAATGTTTGATTTGAGGAACTCAAAGCTATTAAACAATCCCATGGCCACATCAATCAAGTTGAATGATGATAAAAAAAATTAAAAAAAAAAGTACTTCTTTTGATACTAAAATTTATGGGAGAATAACTGGTTGTTTTCTTTACTTAATTGCAAATAGACCATATATTATATTTAGTATGTGTATTTCAAGCTAATCCTAAATAATCATGCTTTATGGTTATTAAGAGATTTGAGCATGAGTAATCCTTTTACTATATTGGTTTTAATTATATAGATATATATATATATATATTATGTGTTTTAATTTAGCATGTTCATATATATGTTTGAATCTTATTTGCATTGATCATGTGCATGCATTTCATGTTTGGGCAAATTGAGTGTCAACACTATTTTACTTGAAAAATGTGAATTGCTCTTTGGAAGCAAAATGTCGACAATCCTGATTTATAATATCGACAATCTGTTCATAGATTCAAAACTATTTGAAAAATACAAAAATAGTGTTAGCACATTTGACAAGTAGTTTCAACACTTTGGCATGTACATACATTATACATAGATTTTGCAAAGATTTCAATCTCCATTGTTAACTAATCGTCATCAGTTATATTTTCAAACACCAAGGAAGACTTTTGCCTCTCATTCTACCTATTTAAAAATTTCAAATCAACCATTGTCTACCCAAACCTCTCATAAAGAAGAAAGAAGCCAAAGAGAAAGTTTTGAAAAGGGAATTATGAGATCTGATACACTAGAAATGAGAAGCAAGAAGAGGAAAAGGAAGGAAGAATCCTCAAAGACTGCAAAGAAAAGAAAAGAAAAGGAAGTCATTGAAGAAAAAAATGATTGGCTAGAAAGTGATCCCTATTTTGAGAAGAAATTTGCAAAGGAAATGTATGAACTTGAATACTACTCTAGAAAAATTATCAAAGGAAGATGAAAGAAATTTGAATATATTTCTAATCCTTAAAGAAAATGAGATATCAGTCAAATGAAGAAACAAAAGTTTGGTTTTTTAAGCAAGAAAGAATAAGAACTAGATATCATTTTGAGGGGGAGGATACTCCTATCAAGAGAAATTTCAGAAGCAAGAGAAGAAACTTTAAAAGTTGCAAAGCAAATTCTTCTCATGATGATAACTTTTGGAAATAAGCAAATGGATGTTCTAATGGGCATGATGAAGGAGCAGAAGGAATATCAAGAAAAAATGCTCACTCAGCTGAGCAAAAATATTGTGGTTGCTAGCAACAAAGTAAAATAGTAGATTGGAAGAGATTTTTACTATGAACTACACTCCAGCAAGAAAGAACTCAAGTAGCAATTCCTCTGAAGAAGAAGAAAACACTTCATCATCAAATGGTGAGAAGGCTATAATTGATGCTGAGTCACCTGCTAAAGTTTAGCCAGCCATTCCCGCTCAAACTTATCCAACTTTTACTCCCAAAATATCCCCAAAGCCAGGGCAATACTATCTCAGACTAAGAACCCTAACTTCCAAACTCTCCAAAAATCTAGTTGATATGACCAAATCCTCATTTGCATGATTTGCATTAGATCCAGTTGAACCTGTTTGCGATAATAATTTTGTGAACTAGATGCTATGAAGCATGAGTTGAATGTCGCTTGTACTTCGGTGGGACTATGGTGACGAGCTCACACTTCTTGGGTTAGTAGCCATGTGATTGTACTCTAAAAGTGCAATATATATGACTTAATTAGTTTTTTGTTTGACTTAGAGTAGGATTAATTGTGTAGTTTTAGTCCTAATTTGTACTAACTTAGTTTATTTTTACTTAAATAGGAATCCCCTGCTAAAAGGGATAAATTCAGACAAAAAAGTCAACCACCGTTCGAACGGTCAAGGTGGGCGTTCGAATGCCCATTCAAACGGTAGAAGACAGCGTTCGAACGGTGTGCAAGAGCATTCGAACGGTGAGTCAAACAGATGCCCATCAGAATCAAGTCTGAAACCCGTTCGAGAGATTCAGAGAGCAATAAAGACCATTATAAGGGCGTTAGAAGCTTGTTCGAACGGTGGGCAAGCCATTCAAACGGTCTGCGTAAATCTGCACTTTTTGAAATTCTATAAAAGTTGAACCTGATTCCAAGTTAGGGAGTTCTTTTTAATAGTTAGTTTTTACGAGTTTTAGGGTTCCTTTGAGAGCTTTATGAGTAGATTAGAATAGGACTTTATAAAGTTTTCATAATTTTTCAATTCCTATAATCAAATTCAATAGTTTTTCATAATTTTTCAATTCCTGTAATTAGATTCTCAGTCTTTCAATAAATTTACATATATCTTTGCGTATATATTATGTCTATAAGTAGCTAAATTCCATCTTGGAATAAATTGTGAAGATCAATTACAAATCTTGGATGAACAATGGAGGTAATTCGAGTTTCAATGGTTAAATCCTCTTCTTCATAATTCTTTGAGATCAAATCCTAGATATTTGCAAAAAATTAGATGTTTGATTATGCTTGATAATATTTATGCGTGAACACTAGTTCGGTATATTTACTACACAAGTCAATGGTATGCATCTATGATTTTAAACCTAATTTATTCTAGATTTGATTGCTAAAAAATAACAGTTTTTATCGCTAAATCTTTCAAATCAAAGATTCAGAACGTAGTCAATGATTTGAGTTATCAGAAACCTCCATTGAAATTCCAGGTGAAGCAACTGATTGGAACAATTGATCTCAAAACTTTCTTTTATTAATTTCAAATCGTTTTCATAGTTTAGATTAAATAAATCAACCTCTTCAAAACTATTTTTTTTTAATTTTATTGGAGTCTTTCTCGGGGACTTCTGAATCAAGGTGAGTTTTTCTATATGCGCTAACCCTTTTTTCCTGTTTATCGACCTCGAACTTCACCGAGTAATTAATATTACATAGCAGCCACACACTGGCAGTTATTTATCACACGTTTTTAGAGCAATCACCATGGCTCAAACTGGACATTGCACAGCAGGTGGAAACCCCTATGATTACGCTAAAAAAGGGTTATCACGTTGGTCGCCCCTTCCCACCTTTGCAATTAGCAAAAAGAAAATTTTATTGCTAGTGGGCATTGTCAGAAATTTATTACTAGACCTACAAAATGCAAAATGCATTTATTAGCTAGACCTTATCGACTTTTTAAATAAATGTACATGTGCTTATAAATATATAATATCAATAACAATAAGTCTAAAACAGTACACAAAAACATGTATGTGTTGTACTAATAATAAAAATATGGTACACTAACTAATCCAAAATTGACAAACTACGATATAAATTGATATCCAAGTTACTAAAACGTCATGCTTATGACTTGTGAGAGAAAAAATATTACTTGAAAAGATGGGTTAGTGAACTTTACTAGACATGAAATTCATTTGTTTTCTTTCGCATTCTAAAGTGCTTTTGTCGGTTTCTGTAAGCAATATTGAAGTAGAATCCAATAAAAAAAATAAAAAAAAAATTGAGCTACAGCAATATGGTGTACTAACTTGCTCCAAATAGTGTTTCAGATTAATTCCAAGCGCAGCATGACAAAGTAGTATAAATCCGATGAGATCAGAGTCAATTCCATAGAGATCACATCAATATGATGAGTTGGCTCATGAATAATCTCTCAGTTGAATAAGAACTTATGAATTACTTCTAAAAAGAAACTAAAAATTAATTGTGTTAAAAGATGATTTACCTAAACTAAGAGTAATTGAAAAAGATTTACTTATATAAAGAAAGTCTCGAAACCAATTGATCAGATCAATTGCTTCACTTAGAATCCCAATGGTGGTTTTGATAACTCAAATCATAGGTTAAGTCTTGAGTCTTTGATTCTAAAGGTTTAGCGATAAAAACATGAATTCATTAATAATCAATCCCAAATTTGTAACCAAATCAAAGTCATAGATTCATATCATCAATTTGTGCAAACTCTATATCAAACTAGAGTTTGATATCTAATATATCACAACATGTCCATTTAGATAAGAGAACTATTTGGGGTTTAAAGAGCCACGACAATCATGTCATGATACAACAACTTTATGCCTTTGGCTGTACGGTATTCTTTGCCAAAGAAAGTCATTGAACCGTTGATTGAATTGAGCAATTTCTTTAGACAACTATGCTCGAAGGTGAATTGTGCTACTGACCTGCAGTATATTCAGGATCGTATAACAGTAACTCTATGTCATCTTGAGAAAACATTCATGGGCATTCTTTGATGTAATGGAACACTTGACTTTGGTAGATGAAGCATTATTGTGTGGACCAGTTCAAACTGATGGATGTACTCAATTGAGAGGTATCTTCTGACATTGAAAGAATATGTTCGGAATCAAGCTTTGCCAGAGGGTTTAATAGCTAAAGGGTGCTTGATGGACTAGTGCATGAATTTCTGTGCCCAATATCTCGATGACATGAATACCAGAACTAATCGACTGGTGCGAAACAAAGATGGTGCACAAGGGAAAGGCAAAAATGTTCGTCTTCGTGACAGTGTATTGACACAGGCTCATCGTTATGTCTTGTTCAACACTAAATTAATGGCACCATTTATAAAGTAAGCAATTTTTTAATTACCATTTCATCTTAAAGTATGTTGCAGTTATATGTACATGATATCAATATATGTAATTTTACTGCACAACAATCACCTTGAATTCCTTAAAAAAAAATTACCTCAAGTAGACAATCATCAAATTCAGCACGAGCATTTTGAAATATTCCACACTTGGTTTAGCAACTATGTCTTATTATTTTTCACTTCACCCAAACTTACGTACACTTAATGAATATAAATATATAACAGGTTCAAACTTTATGAAGGACAACTAATATCACATTGTCCGATCAAGTTAATAATTTGGTAAATGGTCCTGATAACATGGCATGGAGGTAAAATGCCTATAACGTCAATGGGTTTCATTTTTGTGTGAAGGACATGGACGACCGTCAAACTACTCAAAATAGTGGTGTAATTTTAAAGGCTAAGACCTTGAGTTATGCTAGTCGAAAAGATAATAATCCTCACATTGGGTTTGTGTACCACTATGGATAGCTAACCGATATTGTTCAAATTTGATACACTAATGACATGGCATTTGTTATGTTTAAGTGTGATTGGGTTGATAACATTCACGAAAAGAAGGAAAATGCTTTCAAGTTTACATTGGTCAACTTCAACCATTTGTTGTACTGAGATGATCAAGAGACCAACGAACCTTTCATCTTTGCATCCCAAGTAAAGCAGGTTTGGTATGCTTTAGACCCCCTATAAGCAAACTAGCATGTTGTTGTGAAGATGTCACAAAGAAGTTTGTTTGATATGCATTCTTTAAACACTCAAGTTGAGCCTTATGTAAGTCAACAATCGCAAGAAAATATTGCCCTCCATGATAAAAATGTTTACTGGGTTAGGGAAGGAACAAAAGGGGCAACAGTTGATACTCCTGTCTAACAGTCGTACCCCCACTTGTTAATTTGAGTATATGCTATCCATTTTGGACATGAATTGAATATGTATTGTAATGGTTTATTGAATATGTATCGCATCAATTCTAGTAACAATTTGTTAAATATTTGTTGCATCAATTCTAGCAATGGTATATTGAATATGTATTGCATTCACGCATGTTTTTATTCATATGTGAAGCTAAGGAAATGATAATGACTTTGTATGGTTGTATGTGTTTACTATTCTCTACATTGTATGTAGCTTGTACTTATCTTACCAAGCTATTATAATGAAGAGGAAAAGGTCGACTGATTGGATGTTGTTTGAGATGTTGCGGTCACGTACATCTCAGTCTGCCAGTACTAAACCAGTTCCATCCCAGCAACCTGTGTTACAATCGTCTCCTCCTCCATTGACAGTTTCAACAGAGGCAGCGAAGGCAGCACCATCACCAGCTATTTCATCACATCCAGCCTCAATAACTGCATCCTCACAGTTGGTTCTAGTAGGTATAATCTAAGTTAATAAATGTTCATCCATTTTAGCTAACAATTAATAAATGTTCCGATTCATGTTATTATTTTGGATTCATTTGCTTCCGGCCCATCAAGTATCGAGACGTCCTCATCGTGTTCAAAGAGGGGACGAGGCTTGGCATTAGGCATTCGTGATTGGGGTAACGAAAAATTTAAATATCACATGGTATTTGATAAGAAGTGATGCCCAATAGAGCAGAACAAAAAGAATAAACTCTTAGGGCAGTTGGGCATCCTCGCACATCGCATTGTACCCTAGACATATATTTATTGGCCACAGGTACCCCTTGATCTGATCGATCAGATTTGGCAAGATATTAAGGTAAAAACTTTATTGTTTGTTGAATTAATAAAAATTTTATTATTTATCAATCGGATTGATGACTAATGTTTTTTTATATTTGTTTAGTAGCGTAACTTGGAACCTTGTCCAGATGAGTACAAATCGATTTGCATAGAAAAATGTGAGAAGTTGTGGAAGGATCATGAGTACCATATCAAGAAAAGCATTTTACGCCATACCGAGACATTCTGGACCACTATCTGGGTTGTCATTATGGCATTAATCCAAATCACTAGAGAAAGTGCGTGGATTATTGGAGGATTGAGGAGGCACAGGTATGAGTACAAGGCATCACATTCATTCGCAATAACATCCAAATTGTCCTTATAGGATTAATTATGCCACTCCTTTGTAGGCAACCGCGCAATAGAATTCACTAAATAAGGAGTTTCGTGGCCTACCTCATATAATTGAGAAGACACAATTCTCTGCAATACACCATGAGGTACATATGTAACAAAATTTAATGGTTAATGTTTAATTGGCCCACCTCATTGTATCATTTGTTTCAGGATTTTAGTACCTCAAACCCCAAAAAAAACCCCAAAAAAAACCCTAGAGTTTCCAAAATAGTGAAAATGTTCTAACTCTCTTCTCCGGAGTCCTATTTGAGTTTTGTTTTTTTCACACCTCACTTTTGCCTAGATCATTCTACGTGTAAAGTTTCATGGCTATCAGAGGCCGTTTCGGGATTTTAGCACCTCAAATCCCAAAGAATGACACAAAAATAACATCAAAAGATTTCAAAACAGTGACAATACTCTAACTCCCTACTCTGGAGTCCCTTTTCAGTTCTTTTTTTTCCACAACTTATTTTTGCCTAGATCATTTTACGTGTAAAGTTTCATGGCTATCGGACGATGTTTCAGGATTTTAGTATCTCAAACCAAAAAATAGAGCTGAAAATTGCTAAAGAGTTTTCAAAACTTTGAAAATGCTCTAACTTCCTTCTTCGGAATCCTTTTTTAGTTTTTTTTTTTTTTTTGCATCTCATTTTTCCCTAGATCATTTTACGTGTAAAGTTTCATGTCTATCAGAGGACGTTTCAGGATTTTAGTACCTCAAACCCAAAAAAAGACCCAAAAATTCCAAAAGAGTGAAAATGCTCCAACTCCCTTCTCTGAAGTCCTTTTTCAGTTCTATTTTTTTCACACCTCATTTTTTTCCTAGACCATTCTACGTGTAAAGTTTATTGTCTATCGGAGGCTGTTTCGAAATTTTAGTACCTCAAACCCAAAAATAGATCCCGAAAATTACAAAAGAGTTTCCAAAATAGTGAAAATGCTATAACTCTTTACTCCATAGTCATTTTTCAATTCTGTTTTTTTTTCTACATCTCAAATTTTCCTAGATTATTTACGTGTAAAGTTTCAAGGCGGTCGAAGGCCGTTACAGGATTTTAGCACCTCAAATCCCAAAAATGACCCGAAAATAACATAAAAAGTTTCCAAAACAATGACAATACTCATAACTCCCAACTGTTTAGTCCTTTTCAGTTCAATTTTTTTTAGACCTCATTTTTTATTAGATCATTCTACGTGTAAAGTTTCATGACTATCGAAGGACGTTTCAGGATTCTAGTGTCTCAAACCCAAAAATTACGAAAGAGTTTCCAAAATAGTGAAATTGCTCTTACTCATTACTCCACAGTCCTTTTTTAGTTTTGTTATTTTGTCACACCTCATTTTTTCATAGATCATTGTACGTGTAAAGTTTCATGGCTATCGGAGGATGTTTCGGGATTTTAGTAGCTCAAACCAAAAAAAAACAAAGACTCTAAAAATTACAAAAGAGTTTCCAAAACAATGAAAATGCTATAACTCTCTATTCCAGAGTCATTTTTTAGTTTTGTTATCTTCCACATCTCAATTTTTCCTAGATCATTCCACGTGTAAAGTTTCATGGCTATTGGACACCGTTTTTGGATTTTAGTACCTCAAACCCCAAAAAAGACCCCGAAACTTAGAAAAGAGTTTCCAAAATAGTGAAAATGATCTAACTCGCTACTCTAGAGTCCTTTTTCAGTTCTGTTTTTTTTTTTCACACCTTAGTTTTGCCTAATTCATTCTACGTGTAAAGTTTCATGGCTATCAAAGGCCGTTTCGGGATTATAGCACCTTAAATCCCAAAAAATGACACGAAAATAACATTAAAAGTTTCTAAAACAGTGACAATACTCTAACTCGCTACTCTGAAGTCCTTTTTTAGTTTTGTTTTTTTTTCACACCTCATTTTTGCCGAAATCATTCTACGTGTAAAGTTTTATGACTATCTGAGGGCATTTTAGGATTTTAGTACCTCAAACCCAAAAAAGACCCAAAAATTACAAAAGAGTTTCTAAAACAGTAAAAATGCTCTAACTCCTTGCTCCAGAATCCTTTTTCAGTTATGTTTTTTTTCACACCTCATTTTTGCCTAGATAATTCCACATGTAAAGTTTCATGGCTATCAAAGGATGTTTCAGGATTTTGGGTACCTCAAACTTAAAAAAAGACCCGAAAATTACAAAAGAGTTTCCAAAAGAGTGAAAATGCTCTAACTCCCTACTCCGGAGTCCTTTCAGTTCTATTTTTTTTAACACCTCATTTTTGCCTAGATCATTCTACATGTAAAGTTTCATGGCTATCGGAGGCCATTTCTAAATTTTTGTACCTCAAATCCCATAAAAGACCATTGAAATTAGAAAAGAGTTTTCAAAACAGTGAAAACACCATAACTCTCTATTCCAAAGTCATTTTTCAGTTTCGTTTTCTTCTACATCTCAATTTTACCTAGATCATTCTACATGTAAAGTTTCATGGCTATCAGAGGCCGTTTAGGAATTTTAGTACCTCAAATCCCAAAAAATGATCTGAAAATAACATCAAAAATTTCCAAAATAGTGACAAAACTCTAACTCTTTACTCTAGAGTCCTTTTTAAGTTCCATTTTTTTCACACCTCCTTTTTTTTCTAGATCATTCTATGTGTAAAGTTTCATGGCTATCGAAGGATGTTTCGAGATTTTAGGATCTCAAACCCAAAAAAAGACCCGAAAAGTACAAGAGTTTCCAAAACAATAAAAATGCTCTAACTCCCAACTCCGGAGTCCTTTTTTAGATCTGTTTTTTTTTCACACCTCACTTTTGCCTAGATCATTCTACGTGTAAAGTTTCATGGCTATCAGAGCCCGTTTCAGGATTTTAGTTTCTCAAAACCAAAAAAAGACCCCGAAAATTATGAAAGAGTTTCCAAAATTATGAAAATGCTCTAACTCCCTACTCCGGAGTGCTTTTTCAGTTCCATTTATTTTCACACCTCACTTTTGTATAGATTATTCCACTGGTAAATTTTCATGGCTATCTGAGGCCATTTCGGGATTTCAGTACCTTAAATCCCAAAAAAAAAAAAAACCAAAAGATAATATAAAAGTTTTCAAAACATTAACAATACTCTAACTCTCTAGTCCGAAGTCCTTTTTCAGTTTTGTTTTTTTTTTCACACCTCACTTTTGACTAGATCATTCCACATGTAAGGTTTCATAGCTATCCGAGGCCGTTTCACGATTATAGTCCATCAAACCCCAAAAAATAACCAAAAATTACAAAAAAATTTCCAAAACAATGAAAATGTTCTAACTCTCTACTCTGGATCCCTTTTTGAGTTCTGTTTATTTTCACACCTCAATTTTGCCTAATTTTTTCACATGTAAAGTTTCATGGCTATCCGAGGTCGTTTCAGGATTTTTGTACCTCAAGACCCAAAAAAAGACCTAAAATTGTGAAAGGGTATGCAAAATAGTGAAAATGATCTAACTCTCTACTCCGAAGTCTTTTTTCAGTTCTGTTTGCTTTCATGCTTCACTTTTTCCTACATCATTTTACGTGAAAGTTTGATGGCTATCCGAAAACCCCAAAAAATTACTCAAAAATAACATTAAAGTTTCCAAAACTGTGAAAATGCTGTAAGTCCCTCCTCAAGAGTGATTTTTTTAGTTCCGTTTGTTTAAACACCTCATTTTTGCCTAGACTATTCCATGTGCAAAGTTTGAAGGCTATCCTAAGGCTGTTCCAGAATTTTAGTACCTAAAACCTCCAAAAAGATAACATGGAAAAAGATTTTTTTGCTACAAAAAATTAGTTTCATCACAAAATGTGTATTTATTGTGACATACCTAGTTTTGTAGCAAAGTTTATTATGATAAAAAAATTTCGTTGCAATAAGAATAATCTATTGTGACAAAGAGTTTTGTCACTATCTATGAGCGTAGAATTTATTGTGACCAAAATAGTTTGTAGCGGTACGTTATACTTGTTGTGAAGTCTTTCATTGCCATATGTTAAAATAAAAATTTATTACTACAAATTTATTTTGTCACTAATATATCAAAAACAAATTACTATGACAAATTTATTGTGATGAAAATATTATGTCACAAATTTTAATCCGATTAATGCCAAAAGCATCTTGTGACTAAAAATTTTGTCACAATAAACGGACCATATTATGACAAAGTATGTTTTGTCCCTACATGTCCAAAATAAAACTTTATTGTGACAAATCTATTGTGATGAAAATATTGTCATAAATGTTAATTCCATCAATGCCAAAAGCTTGTTATGACTAAAAGCTTTGTCACAATAAACAGAACATATTGTGAAGAAATTTGGTTTGTCACTATATATCAAAAATAAAACTTTATTGTGACAAATCTATTGTGATGAAAATATTATGTCACAAATGTTTATTCCTGCCATTTTCCAACATTTCCCGCCATGACATTCTTGACAAACTATCATGACAAACAATTTTTGTCACAATTGTGGAATTCTTGTGACAAAATATTGTTTTGTCACTAATCTACCTCTTGGTATGACATTTTGTGACAAGATTGATTTTTGTCACGGTAGGTATACCTTTTGTGACAAATTTCATTTCGTCACAATAAAATTCATAGCAATATATGATATTTGTTGTAGTGCCAAAAAAAAGGGGCTTGATTATCTTAGTAAGTTCTTTTTTACAACCCTAATTACAAAAATTGATGTTCAAATATTTCTCATGCATAATGTACTCTTGCCCCTAAATCAATGATTTAGTCAACCAATGAAAAAAAATTAAAGAAAATAAAGGGAAAACAAAGAGAAAATAAAGAAGGAAAATCGACAAAAAAAAAGTCTAAAATTTTAGAAAACACATCTAATTGGCTATAAATAATTGGAGGAACCATGCCAGGTTGGGGTTATTAAAATATAGAAGCTTAGCTTAAAGCCTACGAAGATTGCTAATTTCAACTTGGCATCATAGCACACTACTAGAAAAGAGGGTATTTGTGATAGCAACAAACCGTCGCAAAAAGCTTCTTTGTCATTTCAAATAAGTATTAGAGACGATGTTGCAATGGCATTTTCGACGACAAAATTGCTAACGTCGCAAATAGTTTTAGCAATGGTTGTGCGATGGATAGGAACACTTTTAGCGAACTGCAAGGAAACCATCGCAAATACTATTTATCAGACGAGTTTTTTTTGCGACCTCAACCCAAGGTTTTTTTGCAACGGTTAAACATTGTCTCTGATACTTTTTTACGACTACTATTTGTGACGGCTTTAACTGTCGCAAAAAACTTTTGGCAACGGCAACACAGCTGTCACAAAAAAAATGACGCAAAAAGGCCATCCATTTAGCTACAAATTCTCACACTTTTAGCGACGGTAAAGACCGTTGCTAATACCTTTTATTTTGAAATTTTTTTTATATAATTGACAAAGAATTTTTGTAATTTGTTGTTTCACCTGATAAAATGTACATTTAACATAATCCAAATAACAAAATTTACACGTTCATTCTAATCCAAATACTTACAAAAATACTTAACAAAGTTAATATATATCTTTTAAACATCTATCCAAACATGAAATTGTCTCGCATCAAAATCCACACAATAAAAACAAATTACATAGTCTCTTGGAATCCAAAATCCATACAAAAAAAACTAGAGTTTTTAGTCTATTGCAAAATAAGCCCATATGCATCACAATCAACCTACTCTTTAGGAATAAGCTAAAAAGAAAAAAAAAACATCTAAATATTAGATATTATAATGAACACAATAAAGATAATTAATAGATATGCATGTAAATATATAGGTTTATTGAAATAAAAATACAATTTACATCACGAGAATGCCAAGCTACATGTTGGCCGATAGATTCTCCAACAGTTTTAATGTCTTGGCAGGGTCTTTCTAAGAGAGCATTAGTTTTTCGGGCATTTTTAACAAAAACTTTATAGTTTGGACACAATAGTTCTCCATCAACTTCTATCCATGGGTTCATACTAATAAGAAGTGTGTTTGCTAATTCGAGTTTCGGAAGACCAAAACAAAGCAAAGAAACCTTTACTCCTTCTTACAATAATAAGTACAATTTTTAAAAACATGAAATGAAAAACCTTAAATGTAATATAAGTAATAAAATAAAGAGTGTCGTAACTCATAAACTGGGAGTCCAACAACCGTGCCATTTGTTCTCACACGTCACTCATGCCTACACTTTGCTGCGTGTCAAGTTTGACGGATTTCCGAGGTCGTTTGGGGCCATAAGGACCCAAATGACTCGAAAAACTTATTTTTTTCAAAATAGTTAAGGAAAAAGAGAGGAAATGTTTTTTACAACTTTTATCCTGGGAGTCCGGAGGCCATGCCGTTTGTTCCAACACGTCACTCATGCCTAGACCTTGCTATGTCTGAAGTTTGATAGACTTTCGAGACTGTTTGGAGGGTTTTAGTACCCAAATGGCTCGAAAAACTTGTTTTTTTCAAAAAAAAAAAAGGAAAAAAAGATAAAAAAAAATGTCACAACTCTCACCCTGTGAGTTCAGCGACTATGCCATTTGTTCTCACACGTCACTCGTGTCGAGACCTTGCTACGTGTCAAGAAAAAAAGACACCGTGAGGATACCTATATCATATACTTGGTCAAATATATAATGCAATATTAAAAACATATTATGTATACAAATTGTTAATTTACTACACCTGTCTTGAGGCATCTACAGATAGGAGACCGGCCTTCATCAATTGCATGGTGATCTATCGAGTGATCTCTTTTCTCAACTCCTCTCGATAGTGTTCTTAGGTGAAAACATGGTCTCTGTTTACTCTATATATCTTTTTTTATTTAAGATAAATGTGTATCTGTATAAGTTTTACTCTGGACTAGTGGTGCAGGTCTAGAATATAAAATGTGTATTTTTTCATGACTCGTGATCGGTGAAAACACTCATTCACTTGACTAGTGATAGGGATACATTGATGAATGGAAGTTGGATGCAACTTCAGGAAAAATGGTGTCCTGAGTACATTCAGGGGGTTTATGGATGTTGCAACACCTCGTGCAAACAAAGTTGGTAGAATTCGATGTCCGTGTACAAGATGTCAAAATGTGTATGTGAGGCAATTATCTATTGTTAAGAAACATTTGTTTCTATAAGGGATTTTAGAGGACTACATCCGATGGACACATCATGGTGAACCTATTCAATTGCCAGACCATAATGAAGGTCATGAATCATGTGATCATGATGGCATGGATAATCAAGATGAGTGTCTATATAACGACGTTATAGAAATATTAGATGATGTACAAAGGGAAACCTTTATGCATACTAGTGGAGGGGAAGCATCTTGTAGTCATCCTCTTGTGTATGAAAAAGCTAAGAAATACACTAGACTGTTGGGAGATGCACAACTTGATTTGTATCTGGGTTGCCAAAAGTACTCTAAGTTGTCTTTTCTTGTTAAATTTCTTCTTGTGAAGACAACTTGTAATTGTAGTGACAAACTATTCAACAAATATTTGGAGCTGTTTAAGGATGCTCTTCCTTGTGGTGAGACACTTCTGACATTCTATTATAAGGCAAGAAAATTAATGCGTGATCTTGGCCTAGGTTACATATCCATACATGCTGGCTCGAATAATTGTGCACTACTTTGGAAAGAGTATAAAGATTTTCAACAATGTTTGAATCAGAATTGTCGAGCCTCTAGATGGAAGCCTAATTCGAGTAAGCGTAAGAAGGTTCCTCAAAAATTGGTAAGCTATTTTCCTATTAAATACAGGCTTCAAAGATTATTTATGTCAAATAAGACAATTGAGGATATGAGATGGCATAAAGAGAAGAGTGTCCAAGAAGAGAATAAAATTAGGCATCCTGCTGATGCTAAAGCATGGCAAGATTTTGATAAGGAGCATGAGTGGTTTGCTCAAGATCCTCGCAAAGTTCGACTTGGGTTAGCAAGTGATGGATTCAATCCATTTGGAAATATGAGCACTAGTTACAGCATGTGGCCAGTGGTTCTTATGCCTTATAATTTGCCACCTTGGAAATGTATAAAAGAGCACTTCGTCATGATGTCCTTGCTTATACTTGGACCAGAGTCTCTTGGAAATGATATTGATATTTATTTACAACTGTTGATAGATGAGCTGAAACAATTATGGGAGGATGGTGTGGAGACATATGATGCATACAGTGGTGAGACATTTCGGTTACATGCTACAGTAGTGTGGACCATAAATGACTTTCCTGCCTATAGATTATTGTCTAGGTGAAGCAAAAAAGGAAAACTAGTATGTCCAATTTGCAACAAGGATACATGTTTACCTAGGTTGAAGAATGGGCAAAAGCAATGTTACATGGGACATCATCTATACTTGGATGATAACCACGTCTGGCAACGAAGCAAAAAAATTGATGGTAAGCCAGAGAAAAGGCCAAAACCTAAGATGTTGTCAGAGGATGATGTGCTTGGACAACCAACTCATATTCCTGATAATGTTGCATAGGGGAATCCACCAAATAAAAAGAAGCAAAAGCACACAGAAAAAGAATTGAATTGGATTAAAAAAAAAGTATATTTTTTAAATGGTGTCTTGACGGCGCTTTCAAAAACTTTTCCAAAAAATCCTAAGTTTAATCTTTAGATTAACACTTAGTTTTAGATGCCCTAACTCACCTTAATCAAGTTAGGTGGCGACTCCTATTTTTCTAAAATGCCCTTAGTCAAACCAATTTTCAAACCTAGTCACACTTGTCCTTCTAGGAGGATAAGTTCTAGTGACAGAGTTCCGTGCTTTTTGTCTCCAAGCCTAAAGGACCTTGGACACCTAAAAATCAGGGCACGACAGCTGGCGACTCCACTGGGGACTACTTAGAGGGTTAGGCCATTAACACGTCTCTTCACCCTTCACTCACCCAGAATCTCCGGTTACTTTGTCCAGTTTTATTTACTCTTCAAATTTTTCAAGCTTCCAAAGCAAATCTTATTTTTCAAATAAGTGTCATCACCTGCATTCATTGTTTACATCTATGCTCTTACATTAATCACCCATTTTATCTTGCATTGAGTTTTTTGAAAAGTTACTAACTCTTTGCATTTGTCTTTTGTAGATGGACCTTTGTTCACATTTTTGTTTCATGTCTTATTTATTGCCATGTATGTGAATGAATGGATAGGATGTGATGTGTGTTGTTGGGTCATTTTTTCTATTTTCGAAAATTTCACACACACTTGGTGTGCTCACTTACATTTACATCTTACATATTTTACCTAGCTACTACCCTTCTAGTTAGAAAGGGGAACAGTATATTGACTGTGGGCGGATGTTGTGTCAGTTTCTAAGCCTACGGTCTTTTGATAGTTCCCCCGCTCGAACCACCAACCAAAGATGGAGTTCACCCTTCTGGGGGTGGACACCGGAGGTTTGAAGGTTCGGGGACCGAGCTTTTTAGGAAGCATTAGTAAACCCCCAACCTCATGTTCATATAGCACCCCATGCATAGCCGAACCTCTGTTGAATTTAGGACGCACGCGTCAATTTCAAAATCAAGGAGGAAAGGGCGACCGCTTTATTTTCCCTTGTATATTCTGTTTAATCCCTAATGTTATGCTATTTAATTCTTGTTGTTTCCATGAACAAGCATCATAACTGCTTATGCATCGGAACTCACTTCAAGACAAGAGTTCTCAAAGTAACTCAAGTCATTGCATCTTCATGTATCCAATCAACCCTTAGAGAAAGGCTCAAAGACCTTCTCGTCTAATTCAAGCCAACCCAAAACTCCTAAGGGTACCACAAGACCCTAAGGATTCATGGCATGCATTAAAGTCATCTCATAGAGAGGGGCCTTAATCCCTCTTTGCTTGTGGAGATAGGACTGCCAAGAAGACAAGGGGGCAATTCAAATCAAGGGCATCTACCAACAAGGGGAATTCAGAGGCTTAAGAGTAGTTGTGGATCTTATGATGTAAACATAGAATAGGTGGAAGTCCCAAGAAAAATATTTCCTCTCCCCATTTCTATGTATTTTTGAGAAATTTTTTGTACAAAAAAGAATTCATCTTAATAAAATCGTTCTCATTGTTAAATGAATGAATGAATCTATGAATGGATGAATGAACAAGGGCAAGTATAGTATTTGCATGCAGAGGTAATCCCCTATCTCTAGACATAAGCCAAAGCATCGTGTTTAGTTCCCCTCAAGAGGCAGGGGCATCCTTAGGCCATACATCGCATAAAACCTTTCCAAATCAAGAACCTAACATGTAATCCTTTTGTTTGTTTTTCCTTATTTTCTTTTCCTCCCCTCATCTCATCAAAAGACTAGCAATAGCTTTGGTGAGACTGCTCGCATTATAGGTCACCATTGCTCCAAGAAAAGGAAAGAAAGGAACACGAGTGACCCCCGTCCGCCGAACGCCAGTCCGTACCCGACAAAGAACAGCACAAATGTCGAGCAAAGGCAATACTCCCAATCAACAGAATAATTCAGTGACACGCGAAGAAGTGAATGGAATGAAGGCGAAGATAGACGAGTTGTTCAAGCTCATGCAACTGATGGCCTTCAAAGGACCTGTCATGAATCCATCAACCTCAACCTCCCACCCCAAGGAAACTGAAGCAATCCCACCAAGGGTTGTCCTGCGAATTGATGGTGCAACGAAGAGCAAGGAGCTCCCCAAAGAGGTACACCTCAAGGAAGGAGAAGAGGATAACCCTGAAACCATCTTGCTAACTGCCACCTCAAATAAGGAAGGCCCGAACCCTCTCAATCTTAAGATATAAGGCTTAGAGGAGTCCCTACGCAGCTTACAAGGTCATGACACCTTCGGTGGGATGTCCTATGACGAACTCTGCTTCTTTCCTGACCACCCAAGGCCGCCCAAATTCAAGATGCCCGATTTCCAAAAGTACGATGAGAGCAGAGATCCCATGGCTCACCTGAGGCTATATGCTGGGGCACTAAATGGCCATGGGAATGACCCCAAACTCCTAATGCAATTGTTCCAACATAGCTTGACTGGGCCTGCACTGCAATGGTTCCCCCGGTTAGATTTGAGGAAGTTTACAACCTGGAACGAATTCGTCTCAGCCTTACGATCCCAATACCACCATAATAGCGATCTAACCATAGACTAGTGTGCCTTAATGATGATGACTCGAGGAGAGAAAGAAAGCTTCAAAAATTACGCTCTGAGATGGAGGGAGGCAGCCGCTTAAGTCAACCCCTCATTGCTGGAAAAAGAGAGTGTGCAGCTATTTGTGAACACCTTCCAAGGACTGTACTATGAACGCCTGTGTCTGAGCATCGAAAAGAGCTTTTCTGAGCTGATAATGTAAGGGGAAATGATTGAGAATGGACTGAAAACTGGTAGAATCACTGACCCCTATGCCAAGACAACTGAAGGATTTGTGAATGCGGCCAAGAAGGTAGCAACCACTCAAGGAGTCGACAAGAAAGAAGGAGAAGTATCTGTCATCCTGCCTTTACAACAGCAGCCATATTACCCCCAATACCAAGCTCGACCATCACCGCCTGCTCCCATCATTAACATTCCCATTGCTACTACCCAAGCACCCGCAACTGGACCTATTGCAACCCGACCATACCTCAACCTCAATAAAAACAACAACCGACGAAACCGAGAATTCACCCTTTTGGCATGCACCCAAACAAAGGCCTATCATGAGCTCCTCAAGGCCAAGCACATAAACCCTATCCCCTCACGGCCGTTGCTGAGCCCAGTGCCGCCAACTTTCAACCCTGCCCTTACCTACGAGTACCATTCTAGAGGGCAGGTGCATGACACAGAATCTTGTTTCTCTTTGAAGTATAAGATTCAAGACCTCATTGACAACAAGGTCATCAACACCTAATAAACAAAGCCCGCTCCTGCGCCCAATGTCACGGCAAATCCCTTACCAGACCATGCTGTTAACATTATCACCGAGGATGAGGCAGATCCCGATGGCATCATAATTGTCGAATACTTCGAGAGCAAGTCAGGCACTGAAAGAGATTAGGAGGACAAACTGCCACCATGCCCTATCTATCTTTACAACACAAGTGGAGAGTAAGACCCTTTTGACTGGCCCGTGGATGAACCCGTTACAAACATTCCTAATGATACTGCACTTGTGGATGGCTGGGGAGAAGAATTCCTACATCTTAGATATGCTGAAGCCGAGGCTCGCCTGAAAGAGGAACTCTTCGATTACAAGGACATGGGTTAGGGCATCTATGAGCCAAAACTGCCAAACCCATCATTCGAATTCAACGAAGGTGATCTGGATAGCCTGTTTGTAGAGATTGACAAGAAGTAAGTTGAAAAAGTAGAAGGCAAGGAAAAGTCATCGCAAGCCTTCGAAGAAAGCTTGGTTGTGAAATCCCAAGAAGCCGAGTAAGAGAAAACTGTCCAACTAAAGGAGAGCCAACAGGGGTCCCAAGATGGGATGCACAACCTCAATGACCCACTAAAGAAGAAGAAGGAGGAAGCCCTGGTTGCGCTATGACCACTAATCTCTGCCACTCCGCAGCTGATGTATCAATCCGCCCAGCACAACCAAGTGAGGAAGCTGGTGAATGGAGCATAGAGGAGGCAGGCGTGGTCCCAAAGCCTACCTGAGGAAGTGATTGTCAAAGGGATGTTCTTCTACCAAAATTTGTCTTTACTTTCCTGTTAATTTTTGTTTCGTTAACTCTACTTTCATCTTTTGCTAATCAAGAGCTCATCATGTAAACAGAACTTTTGAAATGAAAGAAGTTGAAATTTGCATTTATCATCTTTGGTACTTGCTCTTTCTCAGGATTTTCCTTTCTTGTTATTATGCCCTAACTTGAAAGGAGGGATGGTACGTGCGTCCTCGCCTATGGAGACCATTTCTGGTCCAAAAGCAAAATAGCAAAAGGAAGGAAAGAGAGTGGATCACAAAAAGGGTGGCCTCCGAAGGGTGCCATGGCAAAGCAGTCGGCAGTTAGACCCTCGAAAGGAAGAGAAGCCCTCATTTCAAAAATCCCTGGAATAGTAAAAGTAATTCCCTTGGTCAGCCCACTCGAGCCACAAGTAATTTTCATTCAAACACCCTAACCAGGAACCCCCCCCCCCCCCCCCCACTGGGGCAAGTGCGAATAACAGAACAATTAAGCTAACACCTATTTGTTTCAAAGGATAACGCCAAAAGCTCTAAAACTGAACTTCATAGACTAAGCAATCTTGTCTGGAAGGAAGAGGGGCCATCTTTTCTCCTACCATACAGTTAAAAGAATCCTCTTTGAAAAACCCCTTTTGAGCCAAATTATATTCCTTTGAAAAACCCGCACTAGTGATCACCCCCCTACAATGGGCGAAAGCAAGCTTGGAGGAAAAAGTGACAAAAAGGGAGCATGGAGAGAAAGAAGGCCCCCTCCTACATCGAAAGAGGAGGGAAACAAGGCAATACTTGAAAAAAAAAAAAAAAAAAGAGAAAGAAGAGGAGATGACGATTGATGCCTCTTGTGAGTCAATAGATTGTGCAAGCGGTAATACTGGGGCAAAAATTAAAAGAAAATGACAAGCCCTATATGGGTGCGAGTTCATACAAAAAGGGAAGAGAGGAAAAGGGGAAGATAAGCCCACAAAGATCTGAAAAGGTGATCACCGGTAAACCCCAGAAACCACATAACACTTTGAGCCTTCGATACCATTCCCTTCAAAAACCCGCAACCTGGCCACATTACAACCCACAAAAAGTCCCCTCAGATCAGGGAAGATTGCTTAGTCTAAACAAGTTCAAAAGAAAATGGCAATATCCGAAAAAGAAAAGGGACCAAAGCAGCAAAAGCTTACTCAAAGTGGTTCTGGTTACTATCACAAAATAAAAATAAAATAAAAAAATCATTTGAGCCTGAATACCCCTTCATTCATCACCCTTAACCTAGCCTACATTACAGTCCAAAGTAAAGTCTTCTTGGATTGAGGATGGAAACTGCCCGCTCCTTTACTAAAAGCTACTTTGACTGTCACCTGGAGAGTCTGCCAGATCAAACATAAGGTCCCCGAGAAAAATGAGTGAGTTGCGGATTCTTAAATAGGAGAAATGAGAATCGGGTTTGAAAACGGAAACCCTAGGAATGGGGCAACTTCTATCTCGCCATGACAAGAAAAAGGCGCAACAAAAGGGAAATTTCCAAAGAAAGAGCAAGCGCCGAAATGACAATTTCTGAGGAACGCCCAATCTACCTCTAGGCCTATCTCCATAAAGCTACACACCTCCATGCTTTGCATGAATGTGTGCGGCGACACACTCACCCTCTTTGCACTTACTTACAGCTTGCATACGTCCATCATTTCTTATATGTGCCATGATTTCTACATTCCTGTATTCTCACGTGCGTACATTCAAAGCAAGACTAAAAGAAAAAGTCTATCATCATCTCATGAAAAGAAACAAAAGATAATAATAATGCACATATAACCAATAATAGTCATCATCCATAATGGCTAAGACACGGCCACAAAAATAGAGACAATAACCATCAGTCTAACTAAAAACTCTAACTATGTTCGCAGGTAAAGCAAGGCACCTCAATGAGCAGGGTCGTCATCCAAGTCGAAGTCGCTTATATCTGGCACATACGGGGAGGGCTGACTAGAAGAAGCTCCAGCGTCATAAGGGCCTTGTATATAAATAAAAAATAAAAAATAAAAACCTGACATTAGAACACGAAGGAATGCATGAGAAATATGAAAAACGAACCATGAATAACATTCCCAGCGGGCCTCCATCCGAGATATGCGACCAATCAGGGCCTCCACCTCAGCACGGTACTGATCTCGTGCCTGGCAAGCTGCTAGGTACTCCTCCTCAGAAACAAAGCCCTGAGCTCAACGCTAAAGCTCCACCACCTCATGGCCAGCCACCTGCCCTCCCGCTACCAAATCCAGCTGGGTGAAAACGCCAATGGATCTCGCTCGAAAATGAGCTTCATAATCTACATCCGGCCGGAGAAGGAACCGCTCACCAGGAACCCCAACTATATAAGGGATCTCTACCCCAGCCCGATAAAGTCCAAACATATACTGGGGAGGATCCATAGCCGCACGGAAGTCAGTATGAAGCTGCCGCCAGTGGTGCTCCCTGAGATACGTCTCCCATGACACAAGGCCCCACAAGGTGATCCACGACTTGGATAAAAGGATGACATCCCTCATGCCGGCATACTGGGTGGACCGGTGGTAAGGTGCCCAGGTCACATCCCGAGGCCTCAGCAACTCCAAGTTAGCCTTGAGGGCTACAAAATTTGTGACCAAGGATTGCTAGACTACCTGCTGCGTGGCCCACCTCGTGCCTCACAGGAAGGCATCGCCTGCTAACACTTCCGGTCGGCGAACTGGCAAATACTTATAGCTCCATCATACCAAAAACAGCCAAAAGCTTGTCAAGCTCCCCCAGGCCCCGGATGTCCTCACTCTCATCCCTCGTAAGAAGCAGGTAAAGGTGAAAGCGCCCCAATCAACACAGTCTAGCGTGTCCAGATCCGCTACCAGGCTCACCAGAGACAAAGGGACCATCGACCTATTATTGTTGCAAAAGCAACTAAAGACGACGTATAGCACCACTCGGCACCTCATGATGACCTGGTCGGCTGGGGCAGGCTCGAAAGCAAACGCTGTCTCCACTGAACATAAGAATGAGGCGGGGAAACTCGAACCTCCAATCCCTGGAAGCCCCAAGACAAGACGGGCCTCCCCCAGAGACACGTCCCGTAAAGAAATCAGAACCCCTCTAAAGGATAGCCCGGTAATCATAGCCCAGTCGACAAGAGTAGGCCCCAACTCAAAACCCACCAAGTGAACGGTCCCGGTCTCCCCAAACCACCGCTCCAACAATCCCACAGTGATCTGGTGATCAATCCTGTCTGTCTGCAAAGTCATGAAGGCCCCAAACCCAATCCGATACAAGAAGTCCTGATAAGATGGAGCTGATGCCTACATAGCCCTCAGGGCCAAAATACTGGCCCCTCTGAAGGAACTGTGGGTGGAGGACAGCAACCAACCATATCGTGAGTACAGGCTCGGGTGGAAGGCCAAGTCACGTAGTGGCGGGGCATCTGAAATCGCCAGCTAGTCGTCCGTAAACGAAATATCTCTCCGCCTGTCCCGAACGGAGGCCATACCGTATCCTGTCTTTGGGTCCACTGACGAGTCAACATCATCCTCAAATCTCTCATCGGGAGCCACCGAAGGCTGCCCCATCATGGAGCTCCCACTAGAAGCGATCCTGCTCGAAAATCGCTGCAACCCACTGCGGCTGCCCAGAGGAGAATCGACTCTACCACTACTCCGCACAAGACCACCCCTGCTACCTCCTCGCGCTGGGCCACCTCGGCCATGGCTCAGAGCTGAGCTAGTCCTATTGCCACCCCTAGCTGAGCTACCATGACTGCTACTGCCCTCCTCGAGCTCAATCCATGGCGCCTTCCCATGGCGTCTCCTGCCCGGACCGTCGCCCCCGGCCTTCGACATCCTGAAAGAATGACAACATTCAAAAAAATCAATCTGTCACCATATGTGATAAGCGCAAAGATAAATGCATCAATGTATATACATAAAATAAATACAAAAAAAAAAAAAAAAAGAGATAAACAAAAAAAAAAAAAAAAAAAAAAAAGAGGAGAGCCAAAAAAGGAAAGAGAAAGAAAAAAAAAAAAAAAAAAAGAAGAAGAAGAAAAAAAAAAAGAAAAAGAAAAAAAGAGAGAGAAAAGAAAAAGTGGAAAGGCTAGGGCTCCATCTATCACCGTTTAAGATTTTCAACGGTTTTCAAGCTTTCCCCACAAAAGTTTGGTACCTAAAATTTCTAAACGATTTTTTGGGCTTTTTCCTCAAAAAGTCTTATTTCAAAATTTCAAACTGGTTTCTCGGGCTTTCCCCTTTAAAAGCCCTATTTCAAATTCGGAGCTTTTTCCTCAAAAAGTCATATTTCAAAATTCTAAACCAGTTTCTAGGGCTTTCCCCTTCAAAAGCCCTACTTCAAGATTTTTTAACGGTTTTCTGAACTTTTTCCTTAAAAAGTCTCATTTCAAAATCTCACCGGTTGATCGGGTTTTCTCCTTCAAAAACCCTGGTTCAAAAATTTTCTAGGGTTTTCGAAACTTTTCCCTTAAAAAGTCTTATTTCAAAAGCGTAACGGTTTCTTAGGCTTTCACCTACAAAAGCCCTGTTTCACAGTTTTCCAAAACCAATTTTTCGATGTTTTCTCCATCAAAAATTCCACTCCCAAAAATTTCTCTAAAGTTATGGCTTCTTCAGGCTTTCTCTCCCAAAAACCCCATTCTCAAAAGGATTTGCTTCACCGAAAAGTTTTAAAGTGAAGTGTTAAAATTTTTTAAAATTTCTGAAGAGTTTTGCCTTAAAATGTCACTACCCTGAAATTCCACAAGGCATAAACAGAGCCCAAAACAAACTCAAACCTTCCACCACATCAATCAAAACAATCTCGTCCTCCACGGCACGCGTCCCTTCCTCAAACACAATTTTAATGACAATTCCTTCAGCTTCCAAAATTTTTCGGTCTCAATTTTATTTCCAAAAAATTTCACAAAAATTCCCAGAACGTTTGAGAGTGTCACCATAATTTTCTAAAAATGTTTTATGATTTTTCAACGTTCAACCGGATCCGTTTTCTAATTTTCCTTAATTTTTCTTATTTTTCATAATTTCTAAAAATTCAAAAATTCAAAATTTTTCAAAAAATTACGAAACTTCATACGATTGTTCCATACATTTTTCTAAGACTTCCGATGCAAAAATCACACACAAACACATAATACCCAAGCATGTAGAGGCAATTTTTCGAGTCTTGCAAGAAACCCACGTTCATAAACATGTAAAATCAATCAAAACACACACAAATCTCCACCAAATCAAGAAAACAATTGGACCATAGCATTCTAAACATCTCAAAACATAGGATTACATTGATCATTCGCAAAAAAGGAAACAAACACATTAAAATCGAAGAGGTTCATAGAAAACCAACCTTTGAAGTTCTTTGGCGAAAACCAAGTTTTTCAGCAAGAATTCGGCGACAACGACGGTTTCCAGCAAATGCCTGATGTCCTCCAACACTCCTTTAATGACTTCTGGTCGAAAACCTTCGAAAATCCCTCAGAGAAAACTTTGAACTCGACTCAAAACCCCATGATGCAGAGAGCAAAACGCGAACTACTCTGTTTAAATGGCCACGAGCTGGTGCATATAGCAGATGCGCCAACACAGAATCTAAACAAGCGCATGTACTACATGCGCTAGGATTAAAACAACACAGGCGCGTGTAACACATGCGCCCGACCCTTCAGCTTCCCGCCAAAATCAGTTTCGAACTTCCAAAGGTTTGAATCTACTCCCAAGGCTTTTTCAAAAGCTGAAAGTCGAGCCTTCAACATTCACTGGCAAGAATCGAATGCCCTGGACCAAACTGCATCAAACTAGCAACCTGATTCCCGACTGAGATCCAAAACTTTTTGAATTCCAAGACCTACCAGACTGGCAACCCACGAAAGGTCCCAAAGCATTCTAAATTCACTAACACATCGTCCCTCCGATCGCTTCGATACCAAAAAGGGATTCTTACTTCGTTATTTTACTGCCTTCAACAAGCAAAGATAGAAAAAGAGGGGCAGCTGTAAGCACCCTATTTTTGCCCGCTCGGTACTCTCCGGCTCGACCGGGTCCAGTTTTCAAACACCTTAGCACATGCAAGCTCAAGATGAGCCATTCAATCTCTAATCTAACCAATTGGTCGCTTCTCAGGCCCATAAGGACTCATTGGAGCCATAAGCATCATTATTCCAGGTAGCCTTCTGGATCAGGCGGTCCTGGAAACCAATGCCATCCAGGTAGCTTCCCGGGATCAGGCGATCTTGGGGACCAACACCTCATCAAATTCCAGACGGTTCACTTCTAGCGCCCGCTAGCTCACCAATGTAGAATGTCCGTCATTTGGTAGTTCTCTGAGACCGGGCGTTCTCAGAGACCAACACCACCCTTCTAGGTAGCTTTTTGGGACCAGGCATTCTCAGGAACCAACACCACCCCTACAGGTAGCTCTCTAAAATCGAGCGTTCTTAGAGACCAACACTGCATAGGTAATTTTCTGAGACCGGGCGGTCTCGGGAACCAACACCTAGGTCAACACTAGCACCTGCTAGCCTAACTTGGTTAAAAATGACCAAACCATGCCCTTTGAGCCTCCAGGTACGTTTTGGGAAAGTTTAAAATCCCTCAAAATGATAAGTCTATCTTTCCAAAATGTTAATAAACTGTCAGGCGTCCCCCACATGCCATTCGGTCCAATTCCGGTCCCATTCCAACTCACTCTAGTTAAAATGATCGTTTTGCCCCTAAACACCTCAGCACTGCACAAACCCCGCCAAATGGTAAAAGACTCTCCCAAAATCACCCCTGAACAACCCTACACGCTTAACACAACACACCAAACTATTCCTAACCATTTCCAACCAATCCTGGCCAAAATGACCATTTTGTCCCTGGTAATCCAAACATACCCCGAAACAGCACCGATCCTGGGATCCCTAGCAAAGGGTTTCACCATACACCCTTGTTTAACCCGAGGAGGACCCTACAACATTAAACGCTCATGACTCAATAAAAGTTCCCTGGAGCGTCTCGCAGACGCTCCGACTAAATTGTCTTTTCTCCCGATTCCCTGGTTATAACGCACCGTCAATTGACTTGAGAAATGCGTAAATCAGAGAACTCTCGAAAGATCGTTCATAGATCTTTCCATCGATACGGCTCGATCGGATAGATCGCTTCTTGAACCCCTCCATCGTACGGTGTGAAAACTATAACTTTCAGCAACCCTTGGAGCGTCTCGCAAACGCTCCACCAAGGTTAACTTTTCCTCCAGTTCCCTGATCAAAACGCATCATCAAACGACTTGAGAAATGAGTAAATCTGGAAATTCCCGAAAGTATTTCCAGAGTACTTCCCATCGGTACAGTCCAATCGAAGAGGTCGCTTCCCGAAGGCCTCAATCACACGATACGAAAATAGCTACTTTCGAACACCCTCGAAGCGTATCACAGACGCTCCCCAAAAATGTCCTTTAATGCATGCTTCCCAAGACGATATCCCACGCTTCCGAACATAATTCAAACTTTTTGAAAACATGAAAGTCCACGAGAACACCGTGGGTGCAACCGATTCTCCTGAAACCTTTCCGATTGGCTCAATTATCGAGGCAAAGTTTGGACGAACCTTCCCGGTGATGGAGTGTATGCTACATGTGCTCAAATTTTGATCAGATCGACCAACTTTCGATCAACATTCGAGATTTAACTAGTACACAGGGTGCCACGTGTCATTCTGGCAATGGAACAGTACCTGCGCATGTCCTACATGCGCCAAGTCAAATTTTAGCCAGGTGCATGTGCAAGCCTGTTTCAGATTGCCTATAAATACTAAACCCCGCCTTTGCATATTTTATATTCGAAATTGACGCGATGCTCTGCTAAAACTGTTTTAAAACCTCGAATCCTTACATATATTCCACCTCTCCAACACTTAGGCTGGATTCTACCTCTCTCAAGCCTATACACTTCACCTACAAGGCCTTATACACCATTACACACTCCATTCCAACTCCTCAAGCCCTCTTGAAGTCATTCAAGCTCCAATCAAAGCATTTTTTGAAGACTACAAGTGTGTTGAAGGCAAAAGGTGGTACCCCTTTTATATTTGTATCTTCCCCCACTCTTCTCTTCTCCCTCCTAGCCTACTTAGGCTATTCTCTATTTTAATCCCTATCTAAAACCCCCCATTCTTGTATGCTTGAGCCAAGAGGGCTCTTAGATCATGCCTAGAGAAAAGCAAGTGAGAGCCACCGTGTAAGGGGACCTCTCACTAGCCTACTTTGAGACCGTATGGCCAAGGAGCCCCTTGTTTATGTGGTGTAGCCTAAAAGCCTTGTATGTGAATCATGACCCATTGCATATTACTATTTTGATCATGTCTTGTATGCTTGGCTTCATTTTATGCTTATTGTCATATTCTACAATGCTTACATTGCTCTTATTTTCATGTCATCTCCTAGCTCTATATTTCTTTCAAAAATGGTTCCAAGAGTTGTCCCCTTGAAGCCTAGGATGAGACCTTAGAAATCATGCCTTAGAAAGCTCCCTACTAACCCCCTAACTCCCACTTTGGCATCATGATATTTTAACTTGCATAAGGGTTGCTTTCTAATTCTCCAATTTTCAAGATTACTATTCTTTTAAGTGTAGTGGTTGGAATGGCCCTATGGAACCCTCTCTTGAGTGGTCTCCCTTTTATTTGGCCATATGAACCCTCTCTTGATGAAATGGTTCCCTTGAAAAATGATTTTCAAAATCCTTCTCAAAAGATGATGTTCAAAAATGCATTCTCTCTATCTTTGCATCAAAAATGATTTTTCAAAAGTTGCCATCATTATGTTGATCTTTGAAATCTCCACTCTTGTCAAGATAAAGGTTATAATGGCCATGAGGAAACCTTTCTTGGAATGGTCTCCAAACACCAACCATATAAACTATACTCTTGGCTAGAGTCAAAATGTTCATGGAAATGATCTTCAAAAGGGTTGTCCACCAAAGTCTATTGCATAACATGTCTTGTTTTTCAAAGCACTTTCCAAAAGTGCATCAAACCAATTTTCAAAGCCATTTTCCAATCCAACCCTAGGTTAACTTGACCCTAGTTGACCAATCCTAAGTTAACTTAACCCTAGTCCACTCATCTTAGGTTAACTTAACCCTAGGTCATCCTAACCTTAGGTTAACCCCACCTTAGTTACCTAACCCTAGATTATCCTAACCTTAGGTTAACCCTACCCTAGTTAGCTAACCCTAGGTTACCTTAACCTTAGGTTAACCTAACCTTAGTTGGCTAACCATAGGTCATTTTAACCCTAGGATAAACCAACCCAAGTTAGTTAACTTTAGGTCACCCCTAACCCTAGGCCAACCCAACCTAGGTTTGTACACTTCTAGGTTCCAACTCTTGAAGCCTTTTCTAAATGATCACTCAACTTTAAACTATTCCCATAACCTATTTGTTCCAAAACCTCATACTCTCTTGATTTCAAAAAAACCAACTCCATAAACTCTTCAAATGTTCTTACACTCCATCTTCAAGGCGTTTCTAAAAATGTTTTTAAAAGGTCACCAACCTAAGCTGTCCCTAGCCCTCTCATGGTTAGGGATTCCAAGGACAAGTGATAAATCCAGAACAACCTCTAAGGTTGTCCATATTAGGATTTCAAACTTTTAGCCATTTTCAAAAACCACTTTCAAAACTAATTCATCAAAATGCTCCAAAATCATACCTCTAAGGTTTTCAAAACAAGACTTGAAAAATACTTTCAAGTTTTCTTGAGACATGCCAAGGCATTTTTTCAAAACTCCCTCAAGTTGATCCAAAAACATTTTCAAAACACGCCACCATCCAATTTCAAGTCAAAACTTCCAAAGACCTCAAAGTGTCTTAAACTTTTCTAAAGACCTCCAAGTGTCTTAAACTCTTCCAAAGACCTCCAAGTGTCTTAAACTTTTCCAAAGACCTCCAAATGTCTTAAACTTTTCCATGGACCTCAAAGTGTCTTAAACCTTTCCAAAGACCTCATAGTGTCTTAAACTTTTCCAAAGACCCCAAAGTATCTTCAAACCTTCCAAAGGCTCTAATGCACTTATTTTCCATCGGGCTCTTGTCCGAACTACAAATGACTTGATTCTCGCCAAATGAGATACGTAGGCAACCTAAAATGGTGCGGTCATAACTTTTATTTCAAATCCAATCTCTTTTTCAAAAATTTCAATTAATTCAAAGTTTCTATTTCAAACTCTTTCAAAACCCCCATTATTTTCAAACTTCTTCCAAAAACTTGCATCACGCATCATTCATCCGAAAAGTGATGACTAAATCCCGTTTTCAAAGTTCTAAAGTGGATATTAAGTGGACAATGGTAACTGGTTATTCTAGTGAGTGAACGAAAGGTGATTAGACATGTAGGTATCGAAAGGGCGGGGTAGGGTGATGATCTTAAGATATCTTCCCCACACGTAACCAACCCCCGAACCATAGATTTCTGTTTTCAAATGACCAAAATGGAGTTATTTTTCAAAAGGGCTTAAATATTTTCAAATGTTGCCAAACAACCTATTTTCTTAAAAACCCCCTCTTGAGGGAGCTTTCAAAACCTTTTTCAAAAAACCCTAAGTTTAATTTTTGGATTAACACTTAGTTTTAGGTGCCTTAACTCACCTTAATCAAGTTAGGTGGCGACTCCTATTTTTTTGAAAAGCCCTTAGTCAAACCAATTTTCAAACCTAGTCGCACTTGTCCTTCTAAGAGGATGAGTTCTAGTAACAGAGTTCCGTACTTTTTGTCTCCAAGCCTAAAGAACCTTGGACACCCAAAAACTGGGGAGCAACAATATATCATTCAAGAGCTATCTTTTGTATTTTAGGTTTGTTTGAATAGGGATTTTCCTATAGTGGATTCATGCTATAAGATAAAATATTAAAGGATATGTGATGCTCTTCTTTGATATGTTCTGCATGCATGTGTTTATTCCTGTAGTGGATTCACTAACACATCATGCTATGAGAAAAAATATTAAGGGATATGTCATGCTCTTATTTGATATGTTCTGCATGCATGTGTTTATTGCATAGGAGAGAGTAACCAGGGTGTTGATTAATGTGCACTTGAATTCCTTCTAATTCAGATTAAGAGTCTTTTTACCATTCTTAAGATATTTCTGGGCCCCTCTTATTTAGTAAGCTTAGCTTCCTTTCTAAGCTCTTCAATTTTTCACACAAACAAAACATAGGAGTGCCTTCTACTTTCTGGTTCCAATAACTTTGGATGGGGAATGAATTGACAGTGGTCAACCCAAAAATCAAAATATTTGACAGAGGCAGCTTCCTTTTATACTTGCCACTCTCCAGGAACGTAATAGTTTAGAATGACTTGAAATCCCAGGTGCAAAAAACTCTGCTGGCATTTGTGATATATAATTTTTCTCTTATATGTAAATAAGAGTACAAAGAAATAACATTCTTTTCAGCTTCTTTTATCATAGTAGTTCACTTATTCTTCCAAATTCTTTGACGAATCCTCATGCACTTTAGTTGCATAACTGATATAAATAATATATTGAAGATCTTAGGGTGAGCATGAAAGTTTAATTTGTTACCATACATTTTTCATGCACACATGCTAATTCAATTTTGATGTTATGGGAATGAAACTACTCTATTTATTAAAGGTTTGTTGATCATGGCACCTGGTCACTCTAATAGAGTCTGTGCACCACCATCTATGCATAATACTGTAGTGGATCGGGATCTATTTAAGCCCACATCAGTAGGTCCTCAGTCACCCAGATCAACAAGTGGCTCCCAACCACCTACAACACCCATTGGTACTAACAGTAATGTAGGTAAGTAATTTTTCTTTCCTTACAAAGTCTAATTCATTTTTATTTATATAATTACAGGTTACCATTTTCATTAGACAATGGATAGATGTTCAATAATTAGCCATGAAATTTTCATACTACTTTTAATTTTTTTTTCCCCCTTGCAGCTCCTAACACATCCAAGAGAGGACATGGTGTGGCAATTGGATTTGAGGTTAGGAAGAGGTTAAAGTCTGGCGGTAAAATACAGAGAGTTCTTTTCCCGAAAGAGAGATGGTTATCAATGGGGCTACAAGAAAAGATATTTAAGATGGAGGTAGGTGTTGTCACTTACTTACTTGCTCCCCTTCATGTTTTCTATTGGAAAGACATGACTCCTGCTTTGAAGGAACCCTTGTTTCAGCGCCTCGAGGTAATTACTTGAAATGATTTTGTGAAATCATTAGCTAGTTTTGATTACATTACAGTAACGTAAAATTATTATTTGGTATTACTACTGCTGTGAATTATTCAATTTGTTTGTAGAGTGAATTTGAGATTAAGCTTGAAGGACCACATGCAAGAGAGGTAGTTGATGCATCAATGGGCACGTGTTTTAGGAAATTTAAATATCAATGCCATTTGCACTATAAGAAGTTATGCGAGCATTTTGAGAGTGAAGAGTTCAAGGTGTGATATACATTTCATTCCGGTTGAATGAATATAATTATATATTGAAAATACTAATAGTTTACTTTAACGTTAAATGCAATCACAAAGCAAGGTAAACGAGAACAACCGATCAAAGTCTGAAGTCCCACACACTTCAAGTTCTAAGTCCTATTGCCAGCATTTATATGAAATGGTATGATTCCAAAACCAATAGTTATGAAACACACAATACTATTACTACCTAAAATTCATTCCAATTATTAATAGTACTTAGTAAAATTTATTGCATTTCTATTCTTTCTTGAATAAAATAGAAAATTCAAAAATACCTCGAGAGCCTACTCAAGTAGATTTATATTATGATACTCATCGTAAAAAGGATGGCACATGGGTCCATCTGTGAGTTGAGCAAAATTATGTAAGACATTGTAAATACATTTTAGTAATGTACTTCAATAAATACTAATTTAGTGAATTTTTTTTATTGTCCTGTAATTGCAGGAGCAGATGTAAACTCGCCGCTTACATCCAACTGTGGAAGGAGGTGTTGAACTGACAGAGGATTATATTTGTGAGGAAGTTTTGGGGAGGACAAAATCTGGCTATGCCCGTGGGCTCGAGTATGGGGTGAGAACTACTAGATGTACTATATCAAGAGAGGCAGCACGCATCCAGGCACAGAGGGCTGATGAGGCTAAGAGACGAGCTCAACAATTTCATAATGAGGTACAACAGTTGCGGCAATCACAAAGTGACCTCCAAGAGCTAGTCCAAACATTGGTTGCACGACTTGATGGGGCATGTGCTTCTAGTTCTCTTGATGGTAACTCTCTTTTTATATGTTTATATTCTAATATTTAAATCTATAAGGTGTTAGTTTATCTTTTGAGGAAATTGGCTAAAATTCTGTTTGTCTTTTAAAAGCTATAACATTCTATTTTGGCCTAGATAACCTAATTTGTCTTTATATTTCAGTCATGGGTGTTATTTGCCTTCATGATAACAAGGATCATTGAGTTAATACTATAGAAGCACATATTGGCATAATCACGTTTTCTTATCTTCAATAGTTATGATTTATGGTGATTGTTGTCCCCCTGTTTTCTAACTTATTTTGAATGATGCAAAATTATGTAGGCATCTAATGGTATATTTGTCTTTTATTTAATTGGATAAGACTTATTTGTGCCCATCTGATAATTAGCACATTTTTATATGATTTCTTATACTGTAATTGGTTATAGGGAATGAGCTAAGTTTAACCACTGGGTACTAGTTTAGGGCAGTAGCCATATAGGTTGTGTAAACTTCATGAAAGCTTGCAAATTTTCATTATTGCTCATATAACAGTCGATTAATGACTCTAGATGCTAATCTATCTACATTTGTTTTGTGAGGTGTTTGATGAAATTAATTTTGTGTGTTGAATTGTGGTTACTTGGAAAGTAGCTACCGTGATTGTTTAGATATTTCCATTTATCGAAAACTTGTATTGGGTCATTCTAATTTGAAGTTCTAAGGACATCTCATTGCTTCTTTGTATGAATGTTATGTTTAGATCCAATTGTTGCTTAAACTACAATGAGTGTTATGCTGATATATTTGTTCTCCTTAAGGAACTCAAAAAAGGGTACTGACCCTAGCTACTACTTAAACGTCCTACTTTTATTTTGTCATTTCAAATGTTTATTAGTTAGCATTTCTATTTTTATTGAATCTTGATTTTTGAGTTTTGTGCCAAAAGTTCTCCTTTATGTTGTGAGTTTGCTATATTAAACTTGGGAATTTTGATGGTCAAATTTGGTGAAAATTGCCATCTTTTCTAATTATTTTGTAATGTGGGTTTTCAAATTGGGTTCAATTCATAGAGTAAAAAGAAGTGATTTTCGTGTGTTTGGTGTTTGTGGGTATATCAAAGGCTGTTGAGTGGTGTTGTAATTTCATTAGAACACTATAAATTGGTTGGCTGAGTTGTGTGTGTGCAAGGTGTTGTGGTAGCAGTTGAGTGGTGTTTGGGGGGCTGCCTTGTGTGGTTAAAGTGGTGGTTTAGTGTTACAAGTAGAGTGAGAGAAGGACTAAAAATTGGGAAAATAGTGCGTTCAGGTGAGATGATTATAGGGCTGCCATGGGTAGTGGCAGCAGTGTTCTGTAATTTTGTTATTTGTTTTGGGTTGATTTTGGTGAACAAAAGGAAGAGAAAGTGTTAGAGAGTGAATAAGTAAAGTGTGGGGAAGTGTTATGTTTTTTGGGTCCTAGGGTAGCAAGGGAGGAGCAGTTGCATTTGTTGCTAATTGCAGCAGTAAAGGTTGCCGGTGAGCAACCATGAAGAAGAAGAAGAAGAAGAAAAAGAAAGAGATGGGAGATGGGAGATGGAAGCAAGGAAAGGAAAGAAAGTGATACGAATCCCACCAAAAAGAATGAGACCCAATACAATGAGGAGCCCAAGAAAGTTCTATGATCAGATTTTGAATGAAGACCTCGACTCGTTGTTTACGACAAACAAGAACCTCAGTATTTATGATCTCGACCCGTTGCTTGATGCGAAACAAGAACCTTGGTATAAGGAAGACGTCACAAACGGTGGTGGAGCTCCGTTTGATAAGTCGTTGGTGAACGCCACGGGAAATCCGCTAAGTTCGAATAGTTCTTCAGAGAACCATAGAGAATACTCTCACAATTTGCTAAATAATGATCTGCCTTTTATTCATTGCATATACGCCTATTTAAAGGGCTAGCCATTACAAGGAAACTCCCTAAATGGTATCCTAATTAGGGCTAAAAATCTGGTGCAAAATATCTCTTAGTTGCCTAAAAGATACTTGCCTAAATGAAAAGATACTCAACCCTTTTAAGTGGCCGATCACATGCCTAAACTAGAAAAGGAAATTTGGGAAATGGATGTATCTAGCCATATACACCCATATAAGCAAATAAAAAGGAAATTAATTGGCATGCAAGTCTTACATATAAATCCAAAAAGGAATGTCTTTATTCTTGGCCAGATTCTTCTAGAATATGAATCATATTGATGATTCTGTGCTGCTCACTTGGATCATGCTCAATGGTCCTCCACGAATATGCTTGATTTGCTTGAGCCTATGCCTCTTGAATCAATCCATTGAGTACCTCTTCAAACTTCTTGGCCCGTGCTCTTGTCACCGGCCCAATTGGGACTTGGACTTGATCCCTTGGAGTTATGTTGAAATGGATTGCATCAGAAAGGAAAGGAAATAGAGTGGAGAAAAAGAAAAGAAAAAAGAATAAGAAGAAGGAAAAAAAACAAAAAAAAAAAAAAAAGAGTTAACATGGGAGAAAGGAGAGAAGATGAATATAGCATCTAATTCATTGTGAGCAAGACCATGGAGCTATGGCTCACCTTAGTAACCTTGATCCAATTGGGTAGAGTTTTATGCTTGTGTTCTCTCAAAAAATTATCTTTGTTGGAAATTGTCCTCCCTAATATCTTTGTGTTCTTTCTAAAAATTATTGTGTTAGTATTAGCGATTAAGTTTTCAAACAGTTAATCATCATTTGCCTACAATTGTCTTGTTTAAGAGTTAACTTCGATATCTTTTTTTCGGTAGATAGGTGCACCTCTGATTTGAAAATATAATAAAATTATTTGAAAATAATTGCAATCTTGTGGTGACCAAATGAATTTGTCACTAAAAGCGGATAGAACAAATGGTTTTGGTGACATGTAGTTTTGTCACAATAGACTCTATAGGCATCTACAATTGATTGGTTAAAATAAACCTATTGTGACAATGGTTTTTGTCACCATAAACTTCTTATTAAAATAGGACTAAATATATTGTGACAAATCATTTTGTCACAATAAATAGATCTAATTGTGACAATTTTGTTCGTCGTCATAAATTGACTTAGTGTGACAAGTTTCGTTTGTCACAAGAACTTAAATCTATTGTGACAAATAAAATTCGTCATCATAAATTTCTCATTCCAACAAAGGTCAAATATATAGTGACAAATGGATTCATCATAATAAATCGATATAATTGTGACAATTTTATTTGTCACCATAAATTGTCTTATTTTGACAAGTTGTTCTGCCACAAGAGCTTAAAACCTATAATGACAAACACTATTTGTCAACATAACAAACGTATGGTGACAAGATCATTTGTCACCATTAATAGGTTTCTTGTGACAAAAATGTTTGGTCACACACATATTTTGACGAATTCTTTTGTCACAATATGTTTCTTAGGAACATAAAGTAGGCATATGGTGACACAATAGTAAACTTTTTGTGATGAAATATGTTATCACTATTTGTATTATTATTGTGATGAAAACTTTCCATCACTAGATTTATTTGCTTTTTGTGACAATTTACTAGTTTTGTCAAGAGAGACTTATTATGACGAGCTTCTTGTGACAAGCTTGTGACGAAATTTTTTCATTACAAAAGTCTATTGTGACAAAAATATGACTTCTTGTGACAAAAAATTTCATAGCAAAAGCCCAAAATTGTTATTGTGCGGTCACATATTTGTGTCAAGATTTTTCACTTAAATTGTTTTTCTTCATCAACTATCGATAATCAGGCGATTTGACTTAAATTGTTTTTCAGGCCTTTTCGGTTTATGATGGTAAAAACGTGATGCCAATACAGCGAAAAAAATCTAGTGATTCATTCCTATCAAATTTTGTTATTTGACATGCCTTTCTTGAACATCTCTCTATTTTTTAACAAATTCAAGTTGCTAATGTAATAAAAACTTTCTTCCCAATACAGTAGCCTAGCTTTAGATGGTAGAAATATTTGAAGCAACTGGGCAGCTGCTTCAATTTTTATTGTCCCAAGCCTCTAAAGTATGATCTGCCAACATAGCTATTGGTGTTAATGGCTGCTGTAATCTGCCTCACAAGAAATTCTCTCCTACATGAATTAGAAACAGAATTCATCCATCCTTCTGTTACAATACATATGCAATGGTTTTGTTTGAACTGCACAAAAAATGAAGAAAACATATGAAAGAAGGGTGTGGAGAGCGTAAGCCTAACACCATCTTTTTCCTTGCAATACATATGCAATGTTTTTGCTTGAAATGCACAAAAAATGAAGAACACAAATGAAAGAAGAGTGTGGAGAGAGGAAGCCTACACCATAACCTAGAAGTGAACCTCAAAGGGTGAAAACAGCAACAGCAGCAACGGCAGCAGTAAAGTGCCTGTGCCTGTGCTTCACAAAGACCTTTCACAAAACTCTCTTACAAACAGCCATTACTGTTCTAGTCTGTTAAAAAGTGAATGGCCTCAAAAGTTTGAAAGCAACAGCCTTTCGCCTCCTCTATCAGGCGCTTTACTTGTTAGCTTACATTATGTTCTGATTATGGCTGTAATATGGAGACAAACTTTTTCAGTTTTTTTTTTTGTTACATGGTGTCTAGGACTTCAGCCAACTACTCTCTCAACCTCATGCAAGACTATCGTTCACATGAACCATATAAATTTCATGCATTGCATGAATGATGGATAGCCACATAGGGGCGTGAGAAAGAATTAAACTTGAGATCTCACGCTTATCATGAGAACAAGCCGACCACTATGCCATCCTGTGTGGGCATACTTTCAATTAACTTTATTTGATGATCCAAACTTAATTCCATGTAAGCTCGTTAGCCAGTCGAGTTTCAACTTTTCTGTTTTTGTTGTTTTGGAGTTTGTTTAGGGAAAAGAACTAACCTTACAGGTCGTTGTTCTTAATTAGATGATGTTGTTCCAAATACAAAGTAAATAATAAAATAAATTGGAGAGCCACAGTAAATCGACACACACAATACAATCTTAGCCTACAAAAGTAAACAAGATCAAGAATTAGGGAATGGCCAAATATCATAGAAGTGGAAACAAAGGTAAATATTTTCACAGCTCTAATAAATGCTTCGATTAGCTTTAACTGAAACTGCACGTCATAAGATTAAGGATACATGTAAATTTGACTAATATAATAGCAGTAACCATCTCACTTAAAAATAATTTAATTTTATGTATAAAAGAAGTTTAAGCTCCAACTTTCTATAAAAATTTTAAAAAAAAGAGAGAGAAAATTTTAAGCTCCATAAGGGCTTATTAGGTTCGTTGAGGGATTAATATTTATTGAAGAAATCGACTCCATTTAAAAATGCTCACCAAGCCCTAACCTAACCCAAATATGTGCATTTATATCATAAGGTTTTTTTTTTTTTTTTGTCATTTTGGTTGTATTATACATTGTCAAACTTTTCAGAAACATCTCTATTTGAATTATTATATGCAAATACTTAAATTGCTTATTGTTTCTTTGTTGTATATGTCTATAACACATAATTTAAAAAAAAATTAATTTATTTTCATTTGAAATGATTTAGAAAATAGAATAGTATACAAACTAACACATAGAAATAAAGAAAGTTAAGAAAATCTTCATTCTAACATTAGTACAACTAAGAAATTTATCTTGCATTCAATCAAGCTACTAAACTAAACAACTCAATTACTTTTAATTCAACTTCATGTTTAAAACTTAAAACTGTGTAGCAATCATTCATTTATTGAGAAGAACATAAATATAACGACTTAAATTTCATTCAGCTTTACCAAAATTTTGATTTATCTTTGTTATTATTTTTTAAACCTTTTTGAGGAGCTGTGATTGGTGGGTAATAACAACATTAATAATTTTACATATATATGTACTTCCTATGATTGGAATTGTGAAATTATTTTTATTTTTATTAAAGATTATATGTAAAGAGAATAATTGAAGGACATTTGAAAACTTACCGTGTTGACTAAATGCCAAAATAGAATAAAATTTAAAATACAAGAATAAATTTGAAACCACCAATGGTATTAAGACATGTGTATTCTCATATTTTAATAATTAAAAAATGTGAGAAATTTGGATTAGAATTTTTAATTTCAAAGACCAACCAACATATTACTATAATAATAATATATCGTAGAGAATAAGGGTTAGGCTAGTAGTGTTGGTGCCCCGCCCATGATTGTGATCACCCCACAGGGCTTAGCACTCCAATGTATCAAAAACATAATAATATATAGTAGAGTGGTGCTAAAGAGAAAAATCATGAAAAAATAACTTTTTCCAGGTAGGTTTCTCTGCAGCTATCACTCTCTCTCTCCCACGTTTCAACATGCTAAGCTGATCACCCTCTTGATGTTTTATGTCTGAGGACCAACATTTGTACCTGAATGTTTTGCAACGGCCGCAAGGATCTGTACCTATTTGTAAATATATAATCTTTGGAATTGTTTTGATGTGGGTTTTCTGCGTCTTGTCGGATTTCTTTGTGGATTCCATATTAATGGTGAAATTCCATGTTTCATACACAAGTGAGAAGGAATCTAATTTAAGTTTGATATACCTCGTTTTTTTGACAAATATGAAATACCTCTTTATTTTCTTATGTTCCTCTTATTCTTTGAACAAACTAAATAAAAGAAAGGAATTTAGTTTCTTTAGCTTCTTTTTTTCCACGTGTCTTTTGCCTTTCCTTTTATCTTTACCTCCACAAACCCAATGTCCAATATGGCCAATTGTTCTGGCAAAAATGGCAAAGAAAGAGAAGGCAAATTGGTCATATTATGATCTCAATATTAGCTCGATAATGCCATCATATATAGCTGCATATTGCTATGCTTTAATTTGAAGTCTTTGATCTACACGCAACGGAGCTTGTAAGAGCTTCGATTATTACATGTAGTTGGCAGTGGAAAAGGAGCTACTTACAAAGAAACAGGCACCTCCTCATCGGGGGGTTGACACCAGCACGGTGGCCACAAGCCCGCTCAGCCCGGCCCAAATTTATTAGGACTGGGATTTATTTTAGTCCCGTTGGGCTGGGCTCAGCTGAATTCTCATGTCTGATTATTTTTGGGCTGGGCTTGGGATGAAGCTTTATGGCCCTTCCCCACCCGAGTAGACTATAAAATTATTGTGGTAGTTTGCACTCTACTCATCGGGTTACTCTGATAAAAAGTTCAGAAATATTTGGACATAATTTATTTTTCTAACTAATAGGTTAAGCTTATAGCTTATTTTTTAAATAGTATTTGGCTCACTCCTCAAAAAGCTACTTAAAAAAGTAACTTATAGGCTTTAAACATTTTTGTAAAAAGCCACTTAGAAAAACTGGTTACCAAACCACTCCTTAAAAAAACATCTTATAAGCTTTATACATTTTTGTAAAAAAATCACTTAAAAAATTACTTTTAGAAAAATAACTTCTAGGTTCAAACACCCCGAGCACCACCTGATTAGAATTAGTGAACTTGTTGATTCATGGGTAACACGTGATGCCAAAACTAAGATAAGGAAACTAATACACAGAAAACCGCACTTATTGACCTGAATATTGAGGTATACAATTGCTTGGGAAAGTGGGAAGTAACTATATTTTTGTAACCCAAATATCTGACCCTCAGTTTGAGAATTGAAGCATTTATCGTAACTCCAAGTACTGGACTCTTGATTTGAGAGTTAGAGCATTTATAGTGAAATAAGAGCACGCACTAATTAGGAGACCCGCAAAGTTATACAGATTTACTTATATAAATATACTCTACGGCTAGTTTCTTGTGCAGCGTGTGTTCTAACTTTTTCTATATTTGTGGAATGATATTTTTTTTTTTTAGTAATTCTGTACACAATCTTTTTGATTTTTTTTTTTCACTCTATATACAAGGGTGTAGAATTTATATAAATAAATTCGTGTAGGGTTAATAAATTATGTCTGAGACATAAGAAAAAAAATTGAAAAAAGTAATTACATATAAATTTTTTTTGAGTAAATTACAATAATCTTCCTCAAGGTATTTGATAATAACAAATAATAGCCTCAAAGTTTTAAAAATAATATCAACTTCCCTTCTTATTTAGTTGTTGGTCAAAAATTTCCCCTTCCGTTGTTAATTGGCCGTTAATAACATTGAGAGAAAAACATGAGATCAGCATATTTTACTTTTTTATTGCCAATTTTGCCCTTCAATAAGTGTGATACTTTCCCCTGTAAAATGAAAAGACCAAAATGCCCTCACTAGTTGGCCAACAAAAAGACAAATCTGTCCTTCTACGCTTTTTCTGTACCACATTAACTCCATTACTAAATGAAAGAAAAAATAAAAAACTAAAATCTGTCAAAGAACTAGAAGCTATGAAATATGTGAACAAGGGTATATTTACGATCCCACAAGCCCACACCCATTACCATAGAATAAAGCTCAAAGATGACAATTAGGTATATGTATATATAAATCGTTGGACGGATATATTATAACCTAATTTATTGATGAGAATGGAACAAATTCAGGGCATCTCCAATCTTACTCTTTATTTTGAAGAGTCTAAATATTATAAATAAACACTCTATTTTAAAGAGCAATTTTTAGAAAATAACTCTAACCTATTTTTTATTTTAGCTAACTATTCCTACTAACTCTCGTATTTTTAAATGAAAATTGTTATGTGGCATGCCACGTGTCACGATCTCACATCGGATAGGAAGAGGAAGATCTTGGGTCATATAAAGGGGGTAAGCAGCATCACCTAACAGTTTAAGCTTTTGGGTTATGTGACAAGCACCCAGCCCGTGATAAGTGATATCAAAACAGCCCAACTCCTGATCCGATTTTACACCAAGCGCTCAGGTGAAGTAGGCAGGGTGGTCTGACCCGCAACGAGTGCGTCGTAGATTCAAGTGGAAGAGTATGTCACGATCTCACACCGAATAAGAGGAGGGAGGTCTTGGACCATATAAAAGAGGGTAGGCAGCACTACCTAACAGCTTAAGCTTTTGGGTCAGATGACAAGTGTCCAGCCCATAACACATGTCATCGTCATGTGATGATGTGGCATGATAACATGGACAATTTTTACATTCAAAATTCATTGACAATTCACAATTCATAGAAATCAAATGAAATACAGAAAATATTTTTTTTAATTTTTTTGAAAAATCAATAATGAGAATACCAATCAACAAAATCAACATTTACACAGAATTAAGATAAAGAAATATTCAACAAGACATGAATAAAATCAAAATGTACAAAGATAACAAAATCAACCTCAATGGGGTTGATATATTCAACAAAAAAAACAACAATAATTTAAGTGGAAGAAAAACAAACCCAAAATGATTATTTGCACACTGTACAGATCCTGACATTAATCAAAGAAAGTGAACTTCAGAGTACCTTTGTGCAAGGGAAGCAGATCAAATTTAAGAGTTGTAGGTGGGTAGGGCGTTATGAGGTGAGAAGGGCATTCTGTTCAGGTTCAATTTTATAGTCCTGCAGCAAGGTTCTCTCATGGTTCAATTTTGTACTCCATACCTCGCTTCCCAGATTTGCGCGACTATACCATTGCTCTGAAAGTTGGCTTTGATGAATGAAATTGAACAGGAAGAAGAAGGGAAGAGGCCAGCTGTGCTGACCATTGCATTTGACAAGCGCCTTTTCTCTAGCTACGTTTAGCGAGCGAAAATATAGAAAGCTACAACAGCGAGCGGAATAGACAGCCAGTTGGTGCAAAAATTGAAGTCTTGGCTCTTTATAATAGTTAAAAGATTTGAAGAGTCAGGTTGGAGTTGCTCTAAATGCTAATTTTGTAAGTTATCAAAATAAATATATTCATTAACATGATTTTGATGATTCCAGTGTGGGTTTAGTAATAGAGAGAGAGAGAGAGAGAGAGAGAGAGAGAGAGAGAGAGAGAGAGAGAGCAATAAAAGGGGAAAATGAGGAAGGGGAAGAATTTTTTTAAACAAAAAGAACAGAAACTTCGGAGGGGTGATTGCAGCGACAGTGGTGGTGGTGGTTCTGGTGGGTTGGCCAGTGGAGGAATGGGCTGGGTGAAAAAGGTTTTGGTGGAGTGGGCTGGGTTTGGCCAGTGGAGGAGAGGTGGTTTTGGGGTACCGCTGGCTGAGGAATATGTGACTTTAAGAGAAAGAGAAGAAAAGGAGGAGGAAAAGGAGGAGAGGAAGTGGTGGCAGCGCTACTCGTGGTGGGGGTGATGACGGTGACTGTGGAGGGTGGCATGAGTGGAGGGATTTGGCAGATGAGGAGCAATAGTAAAAGGAGGAGCCGGGAGGAATAAATGGTGGTGATCTATGTTGAGGAAGATAGATGAGAGAGAGAATACAAGATGTAGTTGTAGATGGCCGTAGATGGGGAGGTCCATCTTTTCCGGCAACGATCAATGCTACTGCTGCCATTGTTTTTGGCCTTCTCTCTCTCTCTCCCCAGATCATTGGGTTCAAATGTAAAAAATGAAAGGTTTGTTTGGCGTAACTTCTTACTATGTGAAGTCCTTCTAGTGAAGCGACTTAAGAGGAAGCCCTTCAAGAAAATGTATTCTAAAAAACAAATGTTGTTTGGTGAATACATTTTCAAGATGAGCTCTTTTTTTTTTTTTTTTTTTCTCTCTCTCTCCCTCTCTTTGCTTTTTTTTAAATATTTAATTATGATGTATATCGATTATCAATGTGTCAATTATTGAACTAACTATTAAACCATACTTTGGTATTTAAGCTATTCTGATAATGATTCTCATCCTATTGAATCAATGGGTAATTACATTTTACTTCTTTGTAGTTTATCTCAAAATTAAATAATCATTTTATTATTTAAAAGTAAATACATAAACTCCTGTGATTTTGGACTAATCTGTAAATAAATGAAAATCGTTAAATTTAATAGAAACTCTATCATAGGAGTATTTTTGTGATTTTATATCTCTAAATTAGAATATTAAAAAGATGATTTGACCCTTTTATGCCAAAAAGATTATGGAAATCAATAATTATGGCCCTTTTATACCAAAATAAAGTGTTGTCTATCAAGTTTTTTTTTTTGTGTTATTTTATCAAATTGTCTTTTTAATGTTCTAATTTGAATATGTAAAATAACCAAATCATCTTTTTGAAGACATAATCTTTGATTTTCATAATCTTTTTGACATAAAAGAGTCAAATTATCTTTTTAATATTCTAATTTAAAGATATAAAATAACAAAATACCTCTATGATAGAATTTTCGTTAAATCTAACAGTTTCCATTCATTTGCAGATTAGTCCAAAACCACAGGGAGGTCATGTGTTCACTTTTAAATTATAGGCGGGTCATCTGATTTTGGCCCAAACCACAGGGAGTAAAGTGTAATTACTCCTTGAATCAATAGTCACTTCAATTTAATTACATGGTTTGATATTTTTTTTTTTATTTTTGTATGATTTTTCTTGGCGTTGAACTGAATGCTAGGCTATTTTGTAATTTTATCTCAAAGCCTCTGTATTTTTCATTAAATCATTAATAGTTTAGTTAAAAAATGATAACTTTAATTAGGAAAATAATCATTTAAACATCAATGCTTCGAATTATTTTTGTAAATGAATTTTTTTAATAATAGAAAATAAAATAGCTCTGAATTCAAGTTAGCATTAACCAAAGCAGCAAACCCGTTAGCTTGGAACTTGAAAATTAAAGAATTTTTAAGGTGGGAAAATAACAAGAAAAACAATAGAGAAAATCATATAAATTATTATAAAGGAATAAAATAAATATAAGCCAAATAATATTAAAAACAAAAGAACCAGGTATATTGTAAAGATACATGAAAGGAAGAATTAATAACTAACTTCAAAGAGGGAAAAAAAATTAATCCAAAAAATCATTTGAGATTGTAAATAGAAAAAAGTATGAGGGTAATATGGTGATGGTGTTTCATTTCATTAGGATAAAATTGGAGTTTCAATTTGTTACTTAAGTTAGACTATTTTAGTTCGCGAGAAGTTATTCCGAAAGCCACTCCCGCGTGATTCTTCAGAACGGACTTTCTGAACGCTTAGCTTCCACCAGAAGTCTATTGGAATAAATCCACCAAACACTTAAAAGTCATATGAAAGGACTTTTAGAGCCAGAAAGTGCAAAAAGGGCTTCAGAGAAGTCCTGCCAAACGGGACCGCAATTGTTCTAGTTGAGGGGCACTTTCATCTCTTCATTTACATTGACTTATATAAGAAAAATATCTTCAGCCTTTTAAGGGTAAAACAATAAAATAACACAATTTGTTGACACCATTTAGGAGATATGTTGATAGGGGTGGTAAGTTATTTTAGAAATTATAAGGACATTATATATTATTGTCAAATACCACAAGGGAGAGTGTAATTTATATATATATATATATTTTTTTTTTTTTTTTTTGGCAGGCGGGACTATTGGTTTTGGCATCCAAAGACTGTCCACCTCTAATGTTTCAAAGGTTCCATATAGAAGCAGCAAAGTTTTTCATCCAAATCAATGCCTCATTCTAGCACAATAATTAAAGAAAAAGTTGCAAGCACCGAAATAATAATTGATAAGTAGCAGAGCACCCCAGTTGACAACAGTTGGTTTAGTCGTGGGTTTTGAGTTTGTAAAATTTGCACAAAAAGCTCTATTATAATATTGTGACAGTAATATTATTATAATTAAAAGTTATTTTAAAACGAATTACATCATTTTAGTGATAAATTTTATATGAATTTTTGTGTTTGTATAGCCTTACCCTTTCGAGTTTTAATCCTTCTCAATAACCACTAAACTCAAATTGTTAGTCATATTAATTAAATAATGAGTTTAATTTTAATGCGTTGAGATACTCCAAATTGTGACAGGTCTCTATTTTAAATTCTAAGTATAACATAAAATATAAAATGTCATCAATGCAAATAATAATTACAATCAATCAAATTGTAACTATCCCCTTGGTAGGTACCGTATCGGTTCACCTCAAGTTAATATGCATTTGTTAGGCAAGGAAAACGTGTCTTCCTCCGCCGGATGTCAACTACCCCAGTTGGTGCAGTTGGCAGTAGATTAATAAGGGGCTAAATGCGGACTTAAGAATTTCAAGGGGGCGAAAGTTGAAAAACCAAAATAGTGGTACCATTAAACCATTTATGAATAATGCTACTTAGATTTGAACTCTATCTTTTATACTATGAGACTCATCAAATATAAAAATAAAATAAAAGGTAACAGATGTAATACTAAAAATATAGGCGCTATTTTTTTCCTAAATTTTTTTTCTTCTAGACTCCCAGCACAAGGAAAAATTACTAAATTTAGGAAGGAAAAAGTAAATTTCTTATGTTTTGGTGGACCAATACAAGTGTTTTATTATAGATACTCAAAAGTATATAGGATCTAAGAAAATTTTTCAAAATTTTAAGGAACTAATACACCTTGTTTATCATAAATACTATAAAGTATATAGGATATAAGGTAATTTTTTAAAATTTAGGAGGGCCATGGCCCCTGTAAGCCCCCCTTTGGCTACATGTCCTAGTTTCTTGTATGATATTGATACTGTACAACTAGAAAATGGATAAAATACTGTACAACTAGAAACTTCATATAGAATAAATTATTAAAATGATGTGCTTTAATGAGAACCATTCTCGTTAAAATAAAAACACTAATCATGATAGTTCTTAATTACAAAAGTATCACTCCATCGTTATTTGGCAAAATTTTTTGAACAAATTTTCTAAAAGAATAGTATTTCTCCCTAGAGAATTTATACGTAATCTCTATTACGAATAATGTGATTAAATGAGAATTCTTCGCTTTAAAACAAAACATCAGTTAAGATTACTCTTAATTATGAAAATATCATTGTCACATCATGATAGTGATATTTTTTGTATAAATTTTTTGAAGAATAGCATTTACCTATGTATATAAAAAAAAATGTGTATATAATGATATGGATAAGCTGTGGGCATGTTACCTAAACAAAACAAAATAATAAAAAAAAACCTAAATTTAATTATAAAACTCACACAGCATTTTAAGTTTTCTGCTACAAGATTCTATAAAAAAAAAAAACAATAACATTTTCCTTCTTGAATTAAATAGGTTACAAATTGAGTAGTGTTATACAAACAGAATTTTTATAAAAATTTTCTGTAAACTTAATAAAATTATTGTTTCTTGTTTGTGGTCCTTTCATTTTAAAACAAAACATACTATTTTTTGCTTGTTATTTCTTTTCGACAAAGGGAAAGAGACACACAGCAGCAAGCAAATCCACACACAGGAGAGAGAATCCACAACCCAAACTAACCCCTCTTTTTTTGGTTTATTATTTTAAAAATACCGCTATCATATAATTCTGATATAGTTTTTAAGAAAAAAAAGTCTAATGGTTAGATAGTATTCAATTTTCAGTAGTTATTCCTATTGAATTATGAAATGTTTTATTACATTAGCAACCTGAATTTATGATAAATGGAGAGACTTTGAAGGAACAAGTGCAAAATGTCACAATTCAATAGGAATGATAATCGAAAAACTCATACTACTAATCAGATTAAGTTTCTCTCTATTCGATGGTTGAAATAGAGATCTTCATTCCATTGATTAAGGTGTTAACATATCAACTAATATAAAAATACAGGGTCAGAATGAGTTGACTTAAAACTGATTAAGCAATAAATGATTTTGTGGTTACATATAAGGAAATGTATTTTCATATAAAACGAGAAAGTTTTAGTAAGACATTTGATAAGCCATCATCTAGTCCATTGATTAATAGAATTGAGAGGATCCAAATCCTAATAAGAGTATCTACAAAGCTACTCTCTAAAATAGCTAGTTAAAATATACTTAAAAATTTCATTCTTTATTTTAACTAACCATTTTTTGAAAAATACTCTAACAATACTCTCTATTTTAACTTGTGACCTTATGAATTATTTCTCTTTTAACATTCACACTAGAAAAGAGGAAATAATAGACAAGAGAGATTGAGAGAGATTTATGAATTAAAATTTAGAGAGTTACTTTTGACTCTTTACATTTAGTGAGTCAAAATGAGACTCTCTAAAATAAAGAGTTATATACAAAGCAGGTTGAAATGTTATTTTTGAGGTTTCGCTCTTTAAAATAACTAAAAGAGTCACTCTACTTTTATCCAAGTTTCTACAGCAGCTCTGATTGGAGCTCCTACAGCAGCTCTGCTGCATGTGCATCAAAGATTTCAGAGCAATTGCAATATATACACCTAGAATGGCATCATTTGACTACACAAGATCATCATCTCAGTGATTTCCCTTCTCTTTCTATGCTGTTTTTGCTGCCGCAATCAGCGCCCATGGAATTCGCCATTTTTGGGGATGATGCCAATGATATTCATCCATTTCCATCAGATTCAAACAAAATTTATTATTAAAATAATATGGTTAAATAGGAGTAACTCGCTTTAAAACAAAACACCAATTATGGTAATTTTTTATTATAAAAATGTCACTATCACATCATGCTAGTAAATTTTTTGTACAAATCTTTAGGAAGAATAATATTTTTTCTAAAAAATTTATACAAATGATGCGGTTAAATGAGTCATCTATACTATTATAAATAGTTAAACGTTGTTGGGTCATTAAGACCAAAACCTTGAATACAATTTTCTCAAATTTTAATATATTTATATTTAAAATAATTACACATCACATTCTATATAGCAATCTAATTGGTCAATTTTTGTCACACACTAATTTTATTAGTCATTATAATATCACTGATTTAAAATAACAACTGTAAATCAATTTATTCAAATATGAGTCACTTCTTATCTCCAATTACATTATCAAGCCTAAATCAATTTAATTTTAAATTTTAAAAATGTTTGCACTATTTCAAATATGTTATACAACATCTTTCGTAAATAAGTATAGGTGGATTAAATCTTATCACCAACTGCAGTATCAAGTGTAAATCAATTTAATTTAAATTTCAAATAGGTTATTGCACAATTAAAATCTACAACAGTATCACTAATTTAAAATATCTTATCTCTAAAGATTTGATCTTATCTTTAATTGACTACAATATCACTATTTTTATACTTGCCTACACTATTAGAATTCTAAGAGTTCAACTCTTTGCCTTCACGTATCATATCCCAGGCTAACGACATGCTTATTAGGTTGCTCTTAGCACAATATTATTTTTTGATATTTTTTTTTTCTATAAAAGCATTAGATAATTTTCTTCACAAGCATGAGCATTAGCGTTACGAGTGGAAAGTAAGCTCATCACTCACTTCTATGTCTCAAATTATTTTAATTAATTGTGTTTTTAATGCTACTACGCATTATTTTAAAATTTTCACCATGTTAATTTTGTAATTTTCACTTATCATAACTCAAGCTAATGACATGCTCATTAGGTTGCTCTAAGCACAAGCAATATTATTCTCTAATATTTTCTCTGTAAAGACGTGAGATAATTTTCTTCCACAAGCACAAACAATAGTATTATGTGGAAGGTAAATTCATCACTTATTTCTCTGCCTCAAACTATTATAATTAATTGTGTTCTTAATGTGTGTTTTAATGCAATTGCACTTTATTTTAAAATTTTCACCATGTTAATTTTGTAATTTTCACATATTATATCTCAAGCTAACGACATGTTCATCAGGTTGCTTTGAGCATATTTTCTCTATAAAGGCATCAAATAGTTTTCTTCCACGAGCACAAGTAGTAGCAGCAACAGCAGTAGAAGTAGTAGTATGGGTAGAATGTAAGTTTGTCACTTATTTCTTTGTCTCAAATTATTTTAATTAATTATATTGTTAATATGTGTTTTTATCGTTACTGTGCATTATTTTAAAATTTTCACCACCTTAATTTTGTAATTTCTACATAATGATCAAGTATGTCTTCGTCTCAAATGGTTTTAATTAATTGTGTTCGCAGTATGTATTTTTAACGCTACTATGTATTAATTATGGGTTTTTAGTTTTCATGCCTCACATAGACGTAAACTGATTTAAATTAATTATTTTTTTTAGAGTTTATTTTAAAACTTTCACTATATTAATGTTTGTAATCTTTACATGATGGAAGGTCATGTATAGAACAAGAATTAAATCAAATCCAAACTAGCAAGGTTAGCACGAAAAAGGCATCTACTTCTTCGGCACAATAGACGTGAAAATCCATTGATAAAAGATCAGCTAATTCACTTTCAGTTAGGGAAGGCGTCTAAATAATATCTCATCATAGGCACATATTTGCAACTCTTTATGGTTTAATGGGATACTCACTGAAATTTTAATGGATTGTTATGTAAATTGATTGTTATTAAACCTTTATTAAATTTTAAATGTTTTAATTTCTTGATAGTTAAGCTATAGTTATTTTTTTCAGGTAATTTTTTAAAAAAATTTTGTGTATAGCATGGGTTTGCTGCTACTTTGCTTTAAAACAAAATATTACCAACATTCGCTCTTAATTACCAAAAAGATAATATATACAAATAGAAAAATTTATATATAATTTATCACTAAAATAATGTGTTTAGATAAGAGTTATTCACTTTAAAACAAAACATCATTTATAATGGCTATTAATTACAATAATGTCATTGTCTAATTATTATAAAATTTTTTATACAAATTTTTTTTAAAAATAACATCTTTCTTATAAAAATATGGTCAGCACATCGTTGTGACCGGATTCTGTGTGGATGAGCTGTTTGCGCTTCAAACCAAAGCACACTATTTTGACTAATTACTTCAAAAGTACCACTGTCGGCAGAGTTATTTTATATAAAAACTCGAAAACATAAATTTTTCATGCAAATTGTATATGCTGATTGGAGCTTCTGCAGAGGCGCCGTTCCATATAGATGAAAAGATTTCAAAGCAATATCAATGTAGAAAACTATAATGGCATCATTTGGTTATACAGAGATCATCATCTCCGTGATATCCCTTCTCTTTCCTTGCCCTTTTTGCTACGCAATCGGCGCCCATGGAATTGGCCATTTTTTGGGATGTTGCCAATGATGATCATTGACTTCCACCGGATTCATGACAAAATTGCTCAAATTCTTGAACCAAACCACGTCACTTTTCTGATCAAAGGTTTTTGGTTTGATGATCGCTTAAAAAATGTGCAATATATATTTGTAAGAGTACAGTCACGATTGTAATTTAATTTCTCGGAAAAATTCAAGGTCCAACCTCAGGGAGTTTAATTGGAAAGTTTATAGTGAAATTCTACTTTGGGAAAAACTAATTTTAAGAAGCATCTTACAATAAATCTAAACTAATCAAAAGCAATTAACACTAAATTCAAAACAATAGAGAAAGTCTTTGATCCAATTGATCAATCATCCAAGATCTTAATAAGGCTCTATAACTCAAATCAAAGACTTCAATTAAGTGTATTTAATTCGAAAGATTTAGCGATTAATATAATGAAATCAATGATAATCAATTTAGAATTGTAAACAATGAGATTCTTGTGTTCATACCATCGATCTAAGTAACTTTCATACTAAATTCAAGATTTGTACATGGACACTCAAGTACTTAGTTAAAAACACAAGATTTTAATGGAATCTAAGAAAATATTATAAAAAATTTAATTTAATGATAATTAACTTTAGAATTATAATCAAATTGAAGTCATAGACTCATACCATCTATTTGTATAATATTAATACCAAATAAGAATTTGTGCATTGAGATTACCAAACTTGCTCAAGAGTCTAAATTTTCTTAGAGATCTAGATTCAATTATCAAGAACTATGAGATTTGAAAGATGAAATAACGATAATTTGATTACCTCCATTGAAAACTTTGAAATCCTTAGATAATTTTCACAAGTGTATCCAAGACTAAAATTAGCTATTCATCACCATAGGATTACACTAATTGAATTTTTAAAAAAACAATGGAATTGAACAACCAAAAGAGAAATTAGAAGGAAGTTTATATGTTTCTCTCTCTAAAGAGCTCTCAAGACTACTAAACAAAACCTAAAACTAGTCTAATAAATAGAGATTCCAAAATTTGGGTCCAAACGGCCTTAAATAGGTTAAAAAATAACAGAGTTGCCCAAATCGTTAGCAAGCCATTCAAACGGGTTGCTAACGGCTTGCTAACTTGATTCAAACACTTAAAACCAGCATCAGAAGTTTTCTGACCGTTCAAACGGTTGTGTAGATCTCGAAAGTTATATGAAATCAATATATTATGGACCCCGCTAGTTTGAGATATGGCCTTCTAAAGTTTTAGTTCTGCGTACTTACTATAGTTTCAACAGCTTGTATTCTAACAGCATTTACTTGAAACTTATTCTCCTTACATCCAAATTGCGTCCGGAATCATCCAATTTAAGATCAAAACCTATATAAAGGAAACCAAAATTAATTAATACTAAAATCTAACTAAAAATGTATATAAACTCCTAAACACAAGTTAAGGTGTTATAATTGCACGTTTGAAGTACAATCATTTGCTAACAAGGACATGTTAGTCACGAGCAACTTTGCCAATGTGCACCATGTTACGAGCACAAACTTCTCCAACTACCCAAAGGGATTAAAGTCCAAGAGGGAAGTGTAAATCAAATTCATAGATTTCATCATAATAAACTATAAATTCAAAATCTAAAACAATCATGATCTTCACATAACGACAAAGCGGAAATACATAAAATATATCTATAACCATTATAGCAAACCTTCAAGCAATTGACTTCAGTAACTTTCTTGATCTCCTAGACAATGAGTTTTTTTCTCTTGACCCTTAATCTTTAGTTACACATAAATGATGGGATATAGTGTACATTTATAGGCAGAGAGAGGAACAATTTCCTTATTAGACTTGAATTTTACAAACCCATCAAAGTAGATATACTAGGAAATAACTTCTCTTTATTGACCAACAGAATAAGAGGTTTATATGGAATAGGATAAAAAAAATCTTAACATGATAAACTCAATAAATATATCTAATAGATATTAGATAAGTCATATATGGCACATCATGTGAGCCACAAATTATCTAACATTCTCCCACTTGGCATATATAATTACTTTATATATTAGGTTCAATAAGGTTAAACATAAGCGTGCGATAAATCCAATCTAACCTCACTTTCATTTGGTCATCATCATAATATCATAATTAAATAATCAACTAATAAGAGTCATGGTGGTTGTACATCAAAAGTCGACATAGTTCCTTTCATGTACTATAACATTAGAAAAATGCTTAACATAATCTATAAATTAGAAGTGTGTATAAATGGTCCAACATAATGTCTTTTAACAAAGGCTATTCCCATTATCATTCATCCAATATCATAAATGTATATATGGGCTCCATGAGAGCCAAGCCCAAAACAAAAGATGACTAGCCCAGGAAGGTCGGCCCAACCCTACCGACATAGCAAGCCAGGCATGTGCCTACCTTGGCCCAAATCCCCAAGGGACTGGCCCAAGGGTTATAGTACAAAAACTAAAAGGACTAATAGGTCCAGCAGACACAAGTCTCATTCCTAAATGGACTAGGACACTGAAGGATAAGTCCTATACATTGTTAAACATACCCAAAAGTGGATGACTCATAGAAGGAGATTGAGTACAATTCCCAGAGGGAATATGACATTCCAAAAATTATAAATGCCACATGCACTAGAGAGGCAAGGTACGCTCACTTGAGTTCTACCATGTGTAAAAAGCTACAAAAAGATTTGCATGGAGGAGCATAATCACAAGGTTCGGCATACCACAAGCACTGGTCTCAGACAACGGCACTGAGTTCAATGGAAGTATGTTTAGAGAATTCTGCGACGAACTCGAGATGAGAAATTATTACTCAACACTGGCCTATCTACAGTGTAACGGGTAAGTTGAAATATCCAACAAGACAATGTTGAACGGAATCAAAAAGAGGAAGAAAAAGCTAAAGGGAGATAGGTAGAAGAGCTGCCCAGTGTCCTATGGTCCTATAAAACTACTTTAAGAAGATCTACTAGTGAAAAGGACCCTTTCTCAATGGTATATAAGGTCGAAGCAGTAATACCCTTGCAAGTCAAATCGACAGCATTTGATACCGGGCTTAATGAACAAACCTTGGCCAAGACTTGGACCTCATTGAAGAAAAGAGGGAGGTTGTCATACTTAAGCTCAGTGGTTATCACCAGCAACTTAGCCAATCCTACAATAAGCGGGTTCAACCAAGAGTTTTTGTACCTAGAGACCTAGTACTTAGAAAGGTACTGGGGGTAACAAAGAATCCAGCAGATAGAAAGCTTGGCCTTAATTGTGAGAGCCCATATAGAGTTGCATCCCAAATCGGCGTGAGGGCATACCGGCTAAAGATTGTCGAAGAAGGGCACCAGCTACCCCAACCTTAGAATGAGAACAACCTCAAGAAATTCTATTAGTAGAAAGTTGACTTAGAAAAATTATTAGAATTTGGTTTGTTACTAAAGATTATGTTTTCCCTTATTCGCATAAGTTATGCATTCTCAATAAACTAATGGTTACTTGGCGACTCTGATGTTCGAAGCCATGCTAAGAGAGAAGAACTAAGGAAAACAAGACAAAAACCAAGTATAAAAATTTGGTCTTGTTCAAGTTGGGCAGGTCGGCCAATGAAGGCCAAAATAAAAATCAAGTACAAAAATTTAGTCCTGTCCAAGATGGGCAGGTCGGCCAATGAAGGTCAAAATAAAAATCAAGTATAAAAACTTGGTCCTGTCAAAGTTGGGCAAGTTGGCCAATGAAGGCCAAAACAAAAACCAAGTATAAAAATTTCATCATGTCCAAGTTGAGCAGGTCAGCCAATAAAAGCCAAAACAAAAGTGACATTCAAAAACCTAAATTTGCTTAAGTTTGGTAAAACAAAAGGATGTACAAAATTAGAGCCTTCTTTCATTAAAAAAAATAAAAAGAGAGCTACAACATTTTAGCAAAAGTGAAAACGAGAAAGCCTAAAGTTAAGGCACGACATCTTCAGCAGACTTTACAGCAGGATTAGCCGACTCATCCACAGCAACAGCTTCAGCTGGCTGGACTCCAAGTGACCCATCCATAGCAACAACCTCAGTCATCTGAACTCCCGACGTTTCAAAAGCAGCAGTCACATCCACTAGAACATCTGTAACTTCTATAACTTCGGTAAGACCTTCAGGCTCGGCCTCCATAGATGTCTTTATATAGTTTGGGATATTTTTTCAAAGAGTCGAAGAGCTCTCGACCTTCATCTCCTTCAAAATCCCTTACCAATCTTGGACAAAAATAAAATGAGATAGTTCAATCATCTGTTGGGCAAAGTCTTGGGCATTATAAGATCGTACCGTGTTTATAACTTGTCTTGACCTTAGCCTTAACCTTGGCGAGATAAGCTTGAAGCCCCTTAACGTTGGCCTTGGCCTTGTATAAATCCACTGAGAGTATAGCATTATCACCTTCCAACTTGGACAAATCGGCGCTCTTCTTACTAAGCTCGGCAATTACCTTAGTTAGAGAAATCTTTGCCCTCTTAGTCTCTTTGGTCGCCATTAATTTAACCTTCTCTATCTCAAATCCATTCATCCTTAAGCTTGGAATGCTCCTTTATCAGCTTTTCGTGCTCCTCAATAAGCTCCTTATGCTTCTTGGACAAATCAGAAGCTTTGTCAGCTAGATTCTGGAAACAATGCATGGCCTTTAAAGCATTGAGCGAGCCCTGAAAATAAAAGAACTTGTCAAAAGGGATATTAAACTAACACAGAAAAGGAGAATAAAGGCAGAGGAACTCACCACAAAGGAGTCATGAAAGGCCCCCAGGAAAATTGACATAACAATGTATTTGTTCAACATATCAACATCTACCTGCTGGATAGCACGTTGGACTACTCCCATTACAACTTTTGTCGTATTAATGAAAGATTCATGCATTTTCATGCGGCAATCTCAAATATCAGGATTTATGACTACGAAGTCAGCGTCTTCAACTGTAGCACTAGTGCCTGCACCAAGATCAGTTAGCGCGACCTTTAGTTTCTTCGCCATTGGCTTGGCAGGAGTATCCTCTGTCGCCGGCTTCTTCTTTGCAGACTTTGCTACCATCTTCTTTTTCTCCAATATAGGGGCGCTAGTGCTCACAACAACATGAGGAGGGGTATAGACTTCATAGCATCAGTCTCTGGCTTCCCTAATTTCTTGAGCTACTTAGCCACCTTTTTAAGCTTAATTTTTTTAGATTCATCTTGTCCAAAGCATCGAAGTTCGAGGACCATAGCCCAATGATCTAGCACAGTGTATGGAGTAGAAGTAGAGGCCCTTCGAGAGGCCGAGTTAGAGGTAATCAATCACCCAAAAGAAATATCCTGGATCGGATGACTTTCCCCACCGAAAATATTAGCAGGCTCGTTAGCAGAGACTGGAGGCAACTCGAAGGATGCCCGGCTTGAAAAAGCAGCCTTTGAAGTCCTTGGCACATCGATTTCAAGATTTTGACCTCCCACATCTTCAACAAGCAACGCAACAGCAGGTAGAATGGTAATGGTCACTTAACTATTGAGATGCACAAGTTCAACCGTGATCCCCACATGAATTTCTTCAAAGTCACCAGCTACTCCCTCCTCTACTAATTGAGCAAGCACTCTCGTATGAATTCCTGAAGCAGCTGGGAAGGTTGAAACCCGAAGTTGGTAGTTGAGCAGAATATGGGGAGCCCTTGCAATATCACGAAATCGACCTTCATCCCATTAGTTCAAAACCTTATGCAGGTCGTCGAGATTGACTCCCCAAGTTTTTTCTTTTTAATCTTCTTACTGAACTCTAAAAAAAATTGAAGCAAGTTAGAATTGTAAGAATTAATATACTCTAAAGCGAAAAATTCGATGCCAAACCTAAGTCTCTGGGGGTCTTACGTCACCGTATCGATGACATCTGGTCGGCAGGAAGGTTGCCGAACGCCCAAGGGCCAGAAACCCAAACTCTAACATCGTCAACACCCTTACCCGAAGACGGGAGGTATTTCACTATCTCCTTACTCTTATCGGTCGCTCTAAGGTAAACTTTTCAACTATCACCACAGACCTTGTATAGGATGTAGCAGTAATTGAGCTCCGCGATGTCTAAGTTAACACCTAGGACTCGATTCAGCACTAGCATCCCCATAACAATCCTACAAACATTTGGATGTACTTGGGACTGCGACACATTATGGTGATGGAGAAATTTTATTAAGAAAGAGTGCAAAGGAAACCTAACGCCGCCCTTTACAATGGCGACCACAGGAAAGGGCATCTCCTTCTAGGTTTTCCTAACTTTTTCCTTCAAAAGTTTGATATTAAAAATACCTTTCTAGGTTTTCTAACTTCTTCTTTCAAAAAAGTTTCATTTCAAAATCATTTTCCCGATTTTATCCTTCAAAAGCTCCGTTCTTAAAAATGTTCCAAAGGTTTCCAAACTTTCTTGCTTAAAAAGTTTTATTCCCAAAAACATTTCATAGGTTTCTTAAGCTTTTTTCTTCAAAAGCCTGTTTTTAAATTTTTTGAGTTTTTAAGCTTTCACCTCAAAAAGCTTATTTTCAAGAAATTTTGGGTTTTTTTAAGCTTTCACATTAAAAAGTCAGTTTTTAAAATTCTAGATTTTCAAACTTTTTTCTCAAAAATTTCATTCCAAGCTTCAAAGGTTTTCCAAACCCTTCTAATTCAAATCCAAATCAATCCATTTCATAAAACAATTTCAAAATCACTTCAAATAATCAACTTCAATTTCAAAATCATTTCAAAATCAAGTTTTAAAAATTTCTAATTTCAAAAATCTAAAAAATCCAGTTTTCAGACTTAAAATTTCAAATTCCAACTACTCCAGTTCCTCTGATCGCCTCGCGGTCAACATGGGACCCTTAGTTTATCATTTTTTGTCTTCGACAAGTATAGACAAAAAGAGGGGCAATTATAAGCACCCATTTTTGTCCACTCGACAATCTCCGGCTTGACCGGACTCATATTTGAATCGACATAGACACATTCAAGATCAAATTGGCTTTTTAGACTCAATCCAGTTAATCAACCACTTTGCGGGCCCTCCAAGCCCAATAGAGGCAAAATAATCAAAATGTCCTTAGGGCATTGCTTTATCTAATTCCAGTTGGCACATCTTTCTAAAGATGATAAGTTTGTATTTCAATCTCAATTCCAGTCTAGACCAGTCAAATTCAATTTGGCACGTCTTTTAAGAAAGTTGATTCCTCAGACGATAAATCCATCCAGTACAGTATGTGTATCGAGAAAATACAAAATCCCTTGGAACAATAAATCCCTTCACACTAGTCAACCGGGATGAAATCCAAGTCTCCGAGATGGTAGAGCGGTTCACTTTTGGCGCCTACTAACTTGCCAACATAGAATGTCCACTACACATCTTTCAAGAAAGTTGATCCCTCAGGCGGTAAGACCATCCAGCAGCTTCTCGAGATTAAGCAATCTCCATAATAAATACACATAGTCATAGTGATGAAAACACTCAAAAACATCGCAACCGTCATAATGACGAAAACACTCGTAAATAGGTCGACATCAAGAATGCCAACAAACCCGCCCTTGTCACAAGACCGAACACGCCTCTTGGCCATGGCACGTTTATCGAAGGACGGAATACTTTTTTAAACCAACTCGTCACACACCATCAAAGTGACAGAAACACTCAAAATCTGGGTCAACACCAATGTTTGCTAGCCTATTTCAGTGAAAAATGACCAAACTGCCCCTTGGGCCCTATCGGCACACTTCCCGAGAAAGTACCCAAGACCCTAGAGTAGTAAGTCCACCTTTTCAAGATTGTCCCAAAAATAATCTAGCACGTTCTAGAGCCTTCCAGTAGCTTTCAAATCGATTTTGAGAGCATCCGATCAAAATGACCATTTTGCCCCTGAGCATCCAATCACCTCCGGGAGCCACACCGACTCTGGGTATCAAACTGGTTACCTTTGAGAGATGCTTCTAATAGTATTCCCAGCCTTCTAGTACCTTTTTGAACCATTCCGAGTCCATTCCAGTAAACTCGACGTGGAATGACCATTTTGCCCCTAATAGGCTAGTTGCATTTTCCAACCACACTGGCTTTGGGTATCAAATCGAAAATCCCTTGGAACATTATCAATAGTGTTTCCAACCTTTAAGTCTTTTCACGGACTACTCCGGGTCAATCCTGGTGTTCCCTTGGTTCAAATGACCGTTTTGCCTCTAGTGGGCTGGTCACTCTTTTCAACTATTATGGCTCTGATCATCAAGTCAGTTACCTCCGGGACACTCTTTCTAATGGTTCCCTTTCATTCCCAGTTGATTCTTTCTACTCATAACCTTCTGGATCATTCTCAAACTTTTCAAAGTCACTCCTATTGAAGCCAAGCCAAAAATTGCAAGGCAGTCACTAGGATAGACACCCAAATCTTCTGCCTTGTGTCACAAGGGTCAAAGATCTGTTTTTTGCCGCCTCAAAATGTTTCCTAAGTGGCTGGCGCAACTGCAACATGCGCCAATCATTATTTTATTGGCCTATAAATACAGGCCACCCCCTTACGTATTCTGGGTCTGCAAAATCACTCTACAAAATCTGTCTCTCTGAAAGCAGAGCTCAAATTTTCTCAAAATCCTAATTCTCTTAAGCCCCCTCAAATGCTAGCCTTCATACACTCAAACCTTAACCTATACACTCAAATCCTTGCTTTCAAGCATCTATTGAAGGTCAAGTCCACCCTTAGAAGCTTTTGAAGATCAACTCAAAGTCCAAGTAAAGTCCACCATCAAAGCATCAGGGCAAAAGAGAAGAAAAGGTAGGGTTTTTAGTTAAATTATGTATTCCCCCTTTCTCTCTTCTCTCTTCTAACGTACTTGAATTTTCTTCTATTTTAATCTCCATCTTCTACCTTTTCTTCTTGCATACTTGAAACAAGAAACCTTCCAGTTTATGCCTAAGAAAGCCTTGGAGAGAATCACCATGTCGGGGAGTTCCACCTAAGACGGTGTGGGTCCGGCCTTCTTGGTTATGTGGTGAAGCGTAACCTTGTATATTCATGTCCCTATTGCATTGTTACTATCATAATCATACATTCAAAGGTGTTTTCAAACTTATATAAAAAGTTGCTTTCAAAACTTGCATTCGAAACCTTTTCCTTCGAAGTTGTTTTCAAAACCACAACTCTAAGATGATTCTAACCATTCTATAGTTAAGGTTGTTTTAGGAAAGTGTTATATTCAATATAACTATCAAGGTCCAAATTTGAATTCAAGTCTTAAATTGTTTTTTAAGAAATCACAACTCTAAAGTGATTCTAGTCATTTCATAATTAGGGTTGTTTTAGGAAAGTGTTACATTCAATAAGGCCATCAAGGTCCATATTAAGGTTTCAAACCCTAGTTGTTGTCAAAATCACAACCCTAGAATGGTTCTAGTTTTCTAATGATTAGAATCGTTTTAGGAAAGTGAGATATTCAAGAGACTTTTAAAAGTCTATATTCGCACCTTTCTAAAATAAGTTTTGCAAATATACTTCCTAAAAACTCTTCTTAAAGATTTACATTTTAAAAACTCCTTATCTTGAAGTTTAAGTCAAAAACCTGGAGTCCATGTTTAGGACACTCTAATTTCCTCACATAAAATCATTATTTTCTATTTGCATCAAATCATAGATTTTCAAAACTCTTTTTTCTATATAAAATTATAGATTTCCTAACTTAAAAGTCACACAAAATAATAGATTTTCGAAACTAAAGCTTTTCAATTTCAAGTCAAATCAAATCTTTTTCGAATAAAAAAATCAAATCAAATCATCTATTTTTGAAAACAAAATCCATTCTTCAATTTTAGGAAATAGAGATCAAACATTTCCTAATTTCATACTTTCAAATCTTTCTTAATTTCAAGCTTTCAAATATTTCATAATTCCAAATCTTTTCTAATTTCAAACCCTTACTAATTTCAAATCTTTCCTAATTTCAAATCTTTCCATATTCAAACCTTTCTTAAATCTTTCCAAAATTAAGTCTTCCCTAAAATAAAACTTTCCTAATTTGAAACTTTATTAATTCAAAATTTTTTTAAAATAGAACTTTCCTAATTGAAACTTTCTTAAAATAAAACTTTCATAATTCGAAACTTTCCTAAAATCAAACTTTTTAAAATCAAAATTTTCAAGTGCATGTTTAAACCCTAGGTTATTTAAACCTTAGGAGGCCAAACCCTAGTTCAACCCTAACCCTAAAATAGAGTTAAGAAATTTCAACTCTTTTCTAAACCAAGATGATTTTTAAACTCTAATTCAAGTCAAGAAGATTTCAAAGTTCAATTCAAACTTTTCAAAATAAGTCCAAGTTCTGCTTCAAAATTCGATCTCAATTCAAAGTTCAATTTCAAATCCTCAAATCAAAGTTCAAATTAAACCCTTTAAAGTCAAACTTTTCAAAGACCCCAGAGTGTCTATTTTCAATCAGACTCCGAGTCCGAACTATGACTGACCTGATTCCCCAACAAAAAGATAGTAGGCAACTCTCATGGGTGCAGTCATAACCTTTTTCAAAATTTTAATTTCCTTTTTCAAAATCTCTTTTCAAAATCTTTTCTTGCACTTGCATATCATGCATCATATCATCTCTAAAGTAATAGCTCAAACCTCTTTCTAAAATTCTTAAAGTGGATATAATTGGACATTAAGTAATCTAAGATTCTAAATGAGTGAACCTAGGGTGAAAAGACATATAGGTACCGCAAGGGCGGGATAAGGTGATGATCTTAGGATATCTTCCCTACATGTAACCAACCCCTGAACCTAGAATCACTATTTCAGAAGACAAAAAATAGAGTTATTTTCAAAAAAGGCTTAAATCTTTCTAAAGGTTGCCAAACAACCTGTTTTCTCTATAAAAAACAAAAAAAAAAAAGCTCTCTTGAGGAAGTTTTCTAAAATCTTTTCAAAAACTTTAAGTTTAATCTTCGGATTGGACTTAGTTTTAGATGACCTAACTCACCTTAACAAAGTTAGGTGGCAACTCTAAATATTTTCAAAAGCCCTTATTCAAATCAATTTTTAATTCAAACCTAGTCACATTCGTCCTTCTAAGAGGATGAATTCTAACGAAAGAGTACCGTATGTTTTTCACATATCATCTCGATGGTGCGAAAAATCGGAGCGCGACAATGGGGTCAACTCATTCTCATTGTCTTCTTCTCTTGCAGATTGTTAGTGCTCATTAATTTGGTTGGCGTATTGAATCAGGCCTTCTTAAAAATCCCTCTTACAGTATACATTATGGAAAACAGGAAATATTATAAACATATTTAAACTAGATCTCATAGTGTCCAATAAATCAAAAAATTAACATTACGCCAAATCCAAAACAATAAATAACTATTATGGGTTACGATTAAGACCTATTTTGTTAACATGATCATTAAACATCTTTGGCAGTAACATTTTTGTTAATGGATCTGCAATCATAAGCTCTGTGCTTATATGCTCTATAGACACTCTCTGTTTCTAAACTTCTTCCTTAACAGCAAAGTATTTCAATTCTATGTGTTTAGCACCTTTAGAATACTTGTCAATCGTGGAGAAAATCACATCTGCAGTGTTATTACAATGAATTCTCAGTGGCTTGGCAATAGAATCAACAACTCCAAGTCTTGAGATAAAATTCTGCAACCACAATCCTTGAACTGTGGCCTCAAAGCATGCCACAAATTTAGCTTCCATAATGGATGAAACTATGATAGTTTGTTTCACACTTTTTCATGATATCGCTTCTCCAACTAATAGGAACAGATAACCAAAAGTGGACTTTCTACTATCAACACATCCATTAAAATTCGAATCAAAATAACCAATCACCTCTAGATGATCGGACTTCTTAAACGTGAACATATAGTCCTTTGTTCCTTGCAAGTACCTTATTACTTTCTTGGCAGCTTCCTAATGATCCATCTCAGAATTGCTTTGGTACCTTCCTAACATACCAACAACAAAACTGATGTCTAGCCTAATGCAAGTCTGTACATACATTAAGCTTCTACTGCACAAGGGTGAAATCCTTCCATTTGTTTACATTCCAATTCAATCTGTGGACATTGCATAATGTTGAACTTATCTTCTTTTTGAACTGGAGCAATAGTAGTTGAACATTTCTCCATATTAAACATTTCTAAAACTCTTTCAATGTAAGCTTTTTGAGACAACCCTAACAATCCATGTGATTGATCCTGGAATATTTCAATTCCTATCACGTAGGTTGCTTCACCCATATCTTTTACCTCAAAGTTTTTATAGAAAAATTTCTTGATTTGGTGTAATAATCCAATATCACTACTGGCAACCAAAATATCATCAACATACAGAATCAGAAATATAAACTTACTCCAACTAACCTTTAGATATATACACTGATCAACAGTATTTTCCTTCAAACCAAAGGAAGTAATAGTATCATTGAACTTAAGCAACCATTGTCGAGAAGCTTGTTTAAGTCCATAGATTGATTTCTTAAATTTGCAAACCATGTGCTCCTTCCCTTTAATGAAGAATCCTTCATGATGATTCATGTAAACTTCTTCCTCCAAATTCTCATTCAAAAAAGTAGTTTTCACATCTATTTGATGCAGCTCTAAATCAAAATAAGCTACTAAAGCCATAATGATTCTTAATGAGTACTTTTTTTATACAGGAGAGATGGTCTCTTTATAATCAATGCCTTCTTTTTTAGTGAAACCTTTGGCCACAAGTCTAGCTTTATAGCGTTCTATATTGTCACTAGTGTCGCGTTTGGTCTTAAAGACCCACTTGCATCCAACTTTCTTATATCCTTCAAGCAATTCAACGAGATCCCAAACTTCGTTCTGGTCCATTGATTTCGTTACTTGTCCCCATATCAAAGTCAGATTCTTGTAGCTATATCACATAATCATTCAGAATAGTTTATCTCCTTTCCCTTTGAGATCTTTTTAATGCTACTCCTTGTGATTTTTCTACTATCTGTACATTGGTGACAATCTCATTATGGAGTGGTTGATCATTAGTTTGTTGCCTAATATTGTCTAACTGTTCAACTCCTATGGGAACAACTTCATTAGAATTTATAGGTAACGGGACTTATACCCTAACTTCTTGAATAACCACATTTCGTGATGTATCAGTCCTACTGATTTCACCATTCTCAATAAATCTAGCATTATCGATTTCTATAATTCTCATATTATGGGTAGGACAGTAAAACTTGTACCCTTTGAATTGTTTAGGGTAACCAATAAAGTAACCACTGATCATTCTAAAATCCAATTTCTTTTCGTGTGGATTATAAATTCTAGCCTTCACTAGACAACCCAAACATGCAGGTGTCTCAAACTTGATTTCCTTCTAGTCCATAGTTCAAAAGGAGTCTAGGAATCCGATTTAACAAATACACAGTGGTCTTAAAGGCTTCCATTCATAATGATATGGGTAGTGAGAAATTACTTATCATACTCCTAACCATGTCCATTAGAGTACAATTGCGCCTTTTAGCTATACCATTTTGTTGCAGCATACTTGGCATAGTATATTATGCACATATGCCACGTTTTTCAAAGAGTTTAACGAATGGACCAAGACATTGCTTTATACCATCATATCTTTCATAATATTCACCACCTCTATCCGATCTGACAATTTTCACATTTCTATCTAACTGTCTTTCAATCTTAGTAATGTACACCTTATAAACATCCACTGCTTGAGATTTTTCATGTAATGGATAGATATGTCCATAACGTGAAAAACCGTCTATGAAGGTGATAAAATAATTTTCTCCACCAAAAGATGGATTATCAAAAGGTCCACAAATGTCTGTATGGATTATTTCAAGGGGTTTTGTGATCACTCCTGAATAGTATAATTTATATCTAACCAGTGTGCGGTTGTGATGCAGTAATAATATCTCGATAAGTCCGAGGTCAATTCACAGGGAACACAAGAATAAACTAGCCTAGCAAGATCTACAATCAGCAAAAGAATAACGAGCTCAGAATTAATTGAAGTTGTAGAAAAGCTTCCAAAAAGAAAATAAAAATCAATTGTTGAATATGGTTGATCTAAATTATCAGAAAATAAAATTAAACTGAGTTTAAGGATATATTCAAATAATATAAAACGGTCTTGGCAGGGTTTGATCCAGTAATAGGTCTGCAGGTAGGTTCCCAAGATAGTTTTGATTAAAGAAACACAAGATTCGATTACCCTCGCAGAGTTGATATTCAATTATTTACTATTGTTCATACCAAGGTCCCATTTATACCTGTCCAAATTTATAAACTTGTCTACAAGGTATGGTAGAAGCTTAATCAAGAACAGTATATTTCTAAAGTACTCCTAATAGGAATATGTATACAATTATAATCAATACCCTTATTAGAAATTCTAGGTATACGTATCCCTGGTTGCAAATCAGTCTATACATACATATTAGATATGATCAAGAATATTGTTTTTGAAGATATTCATAGGCAAGAAAATGAATTTTGACCCAAGATCTTAAAATTTTGAAAAATAAATAACTATCTTGAATCTCTGCCTGTAACCTAGTTTTTTTCTTAACTCATACCAAAAACGGATTTAGCTACTAAAAAATATTATAAAAATTGCAAAAATAAAATAATAATTAAAGAAAGAAAATATTGCATTAAAGAAATATAATCTTGAGTTCACAATGAGAACAAAAAGAAAAACTAAAAATGAAAACTAAAGATTAAAAGATTCTCCCTTGAAAGATGAAAAGTTGGCTGTGTGAGATCCCAAATTTTAATTCATCAGTAATTAATTATAGTTTTGCATGGTTAGGTAGGATGTAAAATTATGTGGGTGCTTGGTGCCTTAGGCTTACATGTGATATGTTGGCAAGTATAGTGGACATATACTACATCTATTAGTGGTGTATGTGAACTTACAATGTGTGATGAAATTAGAAACATCTAGTATTGGTAGGACTAAGACTTGTAAAAAGTTAAAGTGGGTAAATGGTGGAGTGAGGTGTCAAGCATAAGTCTTCCATGCATAGAAGTCTTCCATGTGTGGGACTCAAGTGGAATATACAATAGCCAAAAAAAAAAAAAGAAAAGGAAAGTGAGAGTGATAGAAAGAAAGGAAGAAAGAGACGGAAGAGAGATAGAGATAGAGAGAGAAGGAGAGAGATATAAAGAGAGAGAGAGTTGCAAAGAGAGAAACAGAGAGGGAGCTGCTGCCATCGCAAGAATAGGCTGATTTCAGGTATGAAAATTCGTATCTTGCTATAGATCAAGTTATAGGTGGATAGATCTTGAAAAATTACTTGATTTAAATACAAAATTTATCTGATTTGGTTAAGAATTGAGAGAGAAACTTCTGTCCAAAGTTGGAAGATTTCTACAGCAAAAATATGCAGAAACAGCCACTTTCGGAGGTTGTTTGACCTCTTTAAAAATCTGATCTATGGCTGAAATTTCACACACTTAAAATTTGAGATCTTAGGAAAATTTGGGCTTTGGTTTCAGTCAAAAATGTTTTAGATTCGAATTATGGTGATTTTTCAAAGTTAAGATGCCACTGTAGAAGTCTGATGCCCAGATCTGCCCAGATCTGTAACCTCTGGTTTGACAGGGCATTCGACCAAGTTAGAGTGGCCCAAAAATTATGAAATTTTTACTGTATCTAGTAGAACGGTTGAAGATAATCTGTACCAAATTTCAGGTTATTTCGATGTCTTTTACTTTTGCTACGAATTTATCAAAGGTAGAGCATCTGCTGCTGAATTCAAGTTTCTGCAGCACTGCCCTGTTTTAGAAAATACCAAATAAATACTTAGGCATGTTCAAAAAATGTAAAAAATTTTCTGGATACTCTGTGAGATGCCTATGTTGTATTTCTAAAGTTTTAGAATTTTTGGGTATAAGCTCACGAAATTATATCCAGATTGGGATACTTGTGTCAGTTTTGACAGATTAGAGGACTTATTGTATTTTGGTATTTTCATCTCTAGCTTAACATTGGGAGTGTGATTGAGATTAGCATATGGTAGTTTTAATGCAGAATTTCAGTGTTATAATTTGTTTGGAGTATGTACATTATCTTTATGATTATTGGAGTATACATTGAGTTGCCTAAACTAATACGGTTGTGGTGTTAGGAGCTAACGGAGAGCAAGATCCTTCAACGTCAACTCAGAAGTGATCTTTGACGTCGTGTGTGTGCAGTGACAGGTGGGATCATAGGATAATCTTATTCATATAGAAGTGAATATATCTTGCTTGTGTTATTATCTATGTTGGTGTTAATTGTAGGATTGTGAGATTTTGAGATAACTTTATTCATGTTAAATGCATTGTGTATTTTCTTTATGTATAATGGTGGTGAATGCATATGAGGTGTTGAAGGTGTTTATGTATGAGGTGAAATTGGTATTATATGAGAAGTTTTGTGGAGACATTGATGATTTTATATATATGATGGCATTGCATACCATTCATATTGTATGCCTTGCATTACACTGGATAGAGTTAACCACGGTGGGTTAACCAAGGCTTAGTCACAGTGGACTAGCCTAGGGGTGCCACGGTGGGCATTCCTTGATAACGCACCATCGATATATTGGGCCAACGTTATCTAAAATTGCGCACACATGTGGGTGATACATGCATTGCATTGAGACATCCATGATATAGATATATATTAATCATTTCTACCTGTATGCATTTGGGTGTTTATTATCATTCTTTATGAGTTTGATTATCTATCGTGAGCACGTTGACAATTAGCTCACACCCACACAGACTGTTTTGACAGGTTACTTGGAGATGAATGTTTGGTTCACTGCAGTGTTGGTCGTTGCCGTGATGGCATTCATGTTGTGTCCGGATGTCATATCTTAAGGCTTGAGTCGTCTTTTCTATTTTTATTTTTCTTTACGTTAGCTTGAGTTTGGGATTTGTCATAATTTATCTATACTTGACATGATGTGTGTAAAGTTATGGGATGAGTTACTCCGATATACGATATATTTATGCATGATTGGTTTATGGTTTCATAAGGCAATGGTGTTCTTCCATTGCATTATATTGGTTGGATGTGGATTAAGGTATCGTTCGCAGGTACAGTGACCTATGCGATCACGCCCTACCTAATATAACATAATTACTGTCTAATTGGGATGGGGGTGTGACAGGCTGCCTCCAAAAAATGGATGATTTGTTTCTCCTCCAAAAATCCTAGAATTCTTCTCCTCCTCCTAAACCTAAAACTCCTAAGTCTATTCTACTTCTTCCTTCCCTATCTAAAACTAAAAAAGTGAGTTAATCTAACAAATCCCGTCGTCAGGCATACGGACTAGTCCTACCGAGTATCCAGATGGGCTGAGTCACTTCACAAAAGTTGTAGATCTCGAAAGGTTATATGAAATCAACATATTATGGGCCCTAATAGCCTTTCTGGTTCGAGAGATATGGGCTTCCAATGTTCCAACTCTGCGTGCTTCAGCAGCTTGTATCACATTTTCAGCAGCTTGTATCTTAACAGCAATCTCTTAAAACCTATAATTGAATTACATTCGAAATCATTCCATTTAAGCTCAAAACCTACATATAGCATAATAGACTTAATTAATATCAAAACATAACTAAAAAGACATATATATTCATAAACTAATGTTAACAAAGCACTAATTAAGAACTTATAATTGCACTTTTGAAGCACAGTCATTCTGCACTTCTTGTGGCACCCTTTTTTGTGTGTTTGGTTTGTTTTACCTTAATACAATCCACACACATACTAAGATTATCGAAATAATTGCATCTTTTACTAATCTCGCTAACCTTTCTCTAGATATATGACTTAGTCGTTTATGCCATAATATGAAAGAATTTTCATTTATTTGGCTATGTTTAGTTCCAACATTATAATACATGGTTAGAAGAGTTTCCGCAAACATGTCATCAAGCTTCAATTGGTATAAATCTTCATATAGAATACCAGAACCCAGAAAAGAGATATTCTTAAACAAACTAACACTTTTATTACCAAATTTAAAGGAATATCCCTCGACATCGAGTTTAGATAATGAAACCAAATTACAAGAAAGAGAAGAAACATAAAGTGTTTGAAACAAATCTAAATAATAGGCAGTATCTAAAAACAAACGAAAGGTTCATATGGCTTCAACTACTGCTTTAACCCGATTCCCCATGAATATGACTTTCTCATTTGGCTTTATAGTTTGGGTCGTAAGAAATTTCTGCATCGTATTTGAAACATGAACAGTAACACCCAAGTCAATTTGCTAAGTACTAGAAGGAACTTCAGTAAGGTTTGATTTGAAACATACAAAAGCTAAATGTTTAGCCTTCTTTTCGAACCATGCCCTACGTTTAGAGCAATCTTTCTAATAATGTCTCGACTTTTTACAGAAGTGGCACTTATCATCTCCTTTTTTCTTAGGAGCCTAGGTATCCTTCGTAGGCACATTAGTCTTGGATGGAACTCGTTTTTTGCCCTTTTTAGAATTCTTCCATTTTTTTTCCAACTCCTCAACTTACAAGATGAATAGAGTGATGTCCTTATTGCGTAAGTCTTGCCTCTTCCTGAACAAGCATATTAACCAATTCATTCGCATTTCACTTATCCTTAATAGTGTTATAGTGAATCTGAAAGGGCCCATACTACGAAAGCAAGAAGTTCAAAATAAATTGAACCAGAAAGAATTCAGCAACAGTCATCCCTAAAACTTTCAGTTTAGCAACTAGATTTGTCATTTCAAGGATATGTTCATGCATCCCATGTGTACCATCAAATTTCATGGTGGTTAGATTAGCCATAAGTGTCCTTGCAAGGGACTTGTCAGCAGTACAAAAACAATCTTCCACATTATTAAGGAATTCCATAGTATTGTCAGTTATTAGAAGTGTTGTCATGATATTGTTTGCTATAGTCATTCGCATAAATATAATGCATGGTCAGTTAGATCTATCCCAAGTAATAGACACAGCCTTTTCATCTGCAGTGCTTATAGCAGTAATAGCAACGATTTTTTCAGTTTGGAGTGTCAAATCAAGATCCAGCACACCTAAGTGAAATTAAACTTGTTCACGCCAATTCAAAAAATTAATTCCATTAAATATCGTAACAGACGAAGCATGCAAATGTAGCGAAGCAAGCACTGAAACAGTAATAAGATAAATGTTCACTACATTAATGCTCTAAGTAATTTACAATTAACCATTAATTATAATAAAGTACATATTCTAATAAGTAGTAAGTTGTATTGTCGTGACTCTTCTTTAAGTAGTAATCATGACATATCATTTATTTAGCTATTATGGTCATACCCTTTCACCTCATAAGACTAATTAATGTTGTATCCATAATTACGTAGATCCGTTACCTTTGGGCATCCAATTCCATTCTCAATTAGGGATATACATCAATCATCCTATTCCAATCAATGAACACTTTGAAAAGAAAGTGTACCTTTAGGTCAAACCTAATGTTCTTTTGATCAAAACTGCGATTTGTAATGTTATTATTTTAATACTTGGATAAAGGTATTAAATTCAATCACATAATTTGAGATCTATGGGTCATTCTAGTTAGGCCACTTTGGCGGCAACCAAGCTATGTCATAGTATAGATGTCAAATTAAATAATGACCTTACATAACCTTAACCTTTTATGGTTGTTACATCATGAGATCCATTTAAAGGAGCTTACTAATTGCACCAGAGTCTATAAATAGTCCATTAATTGTAGAAAGGGGTCTTTGGTAGAGCCTATCAAATTACATTATGAGATCCTTTTAAGGAGCTCAATCATTATATGAGTAGTCTTTTAAAGAGTCCAATCGTTACATAATAGGTCTTTTATTGAGTCCAATAATAAGGTTTAGAAAGAGCCCAATCAATACAACAGGGGGTAATTAAAGAGTACAATCATTATTTTATAGTGTCTTTTAAGGAGCCCATTAGTTCAATTGAAAACTCAATAATCACTTCATGGAGTTTTTAGAAGAGCCCAATAATTATTTTACGGATCAACATAACAACTTCGAAAGACTACCCATAACATTTGCACTTACAGCCGTGTAGTGCCAAGATACCGGTGCACTTCAAATGACAGAATTTCTCTTTCCAATGTTAGCGATACCGCACAAGAAAAGATTAAATCATCATATTTTAAAAGATTAATTAAAAACACATTTCTTCAATTATGACTTAGTATTATTATATCTCTAAACTCTAAAACATAACAAGTTGACCCCTAAACATTAATTTGTATCAATTAATCTTTTTTGTTAGTAATTCGTTAGGAAAATAGATGAAAATTTAGTATTTGAATTGTGCATATTAACAAAAAAAATATAATGTTGTATCTAAATTGATCTTCTCTTGTTAAAATAATTACTTAATGACTGTAATCTTTCTTCAATTGACATGTAAATATAAGGACAAATTAAAAGATATTTTAGTCATTAGACAATAATTACAAAAGAATAATGTAATTAAAATATAAAATGAACTTTTATGAAGATGTGTAAGTTACATAATAATTTTTCAACTACTCTCTTACTTAATTGCTAATATAATATTTCTAACAAAAATGGTTAATTGATATAAATTAATAGTTTAGGAGATCATCTTGCCACGTTTTAAAGTTTAAAGAGACATAGTAATATTAAGTCATAATTTAGAGGGTATATTTATAATTAATCATATTATAAAAAAAACACATGGCATAAAATAATGATATTAACATCAAAGCTCTGCAAAAATTTATTTATTACTACTATTTTATTCATATTGTGCTCTTACATAAAATAAAGAATTCTGAAACACTCTTGAATGGGGTCAAATTCTACTGACCCAAAGATGATTAAGGTTTCACTTGCCGACATGCACTTTAATTATTATTTTAATATAACAGAGGCCTAGCTCATGCATCCTAAAAATTCATAAACTAAACAGTAACATTGCTGGCATGCCGTACATACAACGATAGACACACGATGGCTACAACTTAAGGATTCTATAATCTATATATATAATAAAATATATATACGTTAACGGTATAGAGACATACAGAGGCAAGTTGGTATTTTTACAGTGCAGCAAAACTTATTTTCAGATACCGATACAAATATTTCAATCGACATTCGTATGGGTCAACGCGGCTACGAGAAGCGGCTATTCGCATAAGTTTATTTCTTTGATTGCAAAATTATAAAAATTTTGAACAAGGTTTGGTATCAGATGTAAATTAAATTCATAGATTTTATCATAATAAATTATACATTTAAAATCTAAAATAATTATAATTTTTACATAACGATAAAGTAAAAATACATAAATTATACTTGTAATCATTACAGCAAATCTTAAAGTGATTGATTTCAGTATCTTTCTTAATATCTTAGAAACTACGTTTTTCCCTTTTAGCCTTAATCTTTAGTTAAACATAAACGATAAAATACAATATACATTTATAGATAGAGAGAGGATCAATTTTTTTATTATACTTGAACTCTACTAACTTATCAAAATAGATATACTACAAAACAACTTCTCTTTGTTGACTAACGGAATACGAGGTTTATATGAAATAAGATAAAAAACTTTAATATGATAAACTTAATAAATAAATCTAATAGATATTAGATAAGTCATATGTGCCGCATTGTATAAGCCACAAAATTATCTTACAGGAAGAACTCAAAGCAAATTTACCGGTAGATGAAGCTGAAAAATATAGGCTGTTGGGCATAGAAGAGCTAAATAAGCTGGCTTACCTCCATGGAACTTTGTGTGAAACCCAGAGGCTCTACCCGCCAGTTCCATTTCAACAACGAGTCCCGAGTCCCTATTCAGTCCTACATCCTCCCAAGCGGCCACCACAAGACGAAGGTGGTGGTTTCTTCGTATTCAATGGGGAGGATGACATCAATTTGGCGAAAGGATTGCCTTGAATTCAAGTCAGAGAGATGGGTATCGGAGAAGGGAGGGATTAAACACAAGTAGTTGAACAAGTTCTTGGCATTCAGTTCTGGTCCGAGGATTTGTCCGGGACAGATTTTGCTTTTACATGGATGAAGGTTGCTGCAGCTGCTATCATCCACAACTACCATGTCCAAGTAGTGGAAGGCCACCCTGTGACCCCTGTTACTTCTATTACTCTTGGCATGAAGCATGGTTTGATGATTAAGTTCGTAGCAGTGGTTCACTGAGATATGGTTCCAAGTCCCTAGTGTTTAATCCGTATTGCGATGAGTTTTGAGAAATTTGTGTGTTTGCATCTGATATATATTTTATATGTTTTTAAAAAGTGAATCTATTACTTCCATAAATAATGCAGATCAAGAATGACCTTCTTGGTTTATGAAAGAAAAAATAAAGATCGAGCATTGAGTTTTTGACCAAAATAACACTAATTTCTTTATTGGAAACTTCAGCAACCCTCCATCAATCTTGTCCTGTACTGCACGGCAAGAGGCTACGCAGTCACATGTGGCATTTGCCCAAGTGGTATAGCATTTACCGTCTTGAAAATAGGGGTGAGTGAACATACTCATAGCTCTTCCCCTAGGATTACCCCATTATGGGAGTAATTATTTATGATAATATTATGTTTATGTGGTGTGACGTTCAACTTAAATTATAACACGTGTGACAATATTTACATAGCGAAAATTTTAAATTTGAAAAATCACCGTACTGTTAGGATAATGATTATAATATCTCAAAAAGTATGATCTCTCTTTATATATGATATTATATAAATAAATCATCACGTCATATATGCATGATAATATGGTGTGACGGTCACATTGAATAATTGTAGTAAGATTTTAGACAAGCCTTCTTTTGAAAAATAATTCTTTATCTAAACACTCTTTCCAAATTAATTCTCATTCTAACATTATTAGTGCCATCTATTTTGTTTTATCGACATTTTGGCACTCTTTCACTTAGCAAAAATAGAAATAAAAGAAAAGAAAATACCGTGTATGCCATCCATTAGTCTAACTTGCCGTAGAGGAAATAGAGAAGAGATCAATTTCCTGGCAATTAAATCAACAAGCGTGTTATTAGCACAAATTTTATTTTCTCTAAGAAATGCTTGTGTGTCTCTACAAAGTTAACTTTGCTCAAGTGGTCTTCAAATTCCACCTTCCCAGCAAGCAACACTAGAACTCCCTTCTATCCTAGTTTGCTCGATCGAGCAACCTTCGAGTGAGCTCTACTTGAATTTTCAGAGCATTGCTTTGCTCGAGCTATTTTTAGAGACTATAAGGTGAGTGTCACTAGAAATCTTCACCATGAGTCCCTCACTCGAGCGAGAGCTACTGGATTTCTTCAAAGTGTCATCTCTATGGGCACGCTCGAGGGACCTCAAGTTTTCGCTTGAGTCTCGAGACAGCTCTCCAGCTCTGTACTCTACTCTGTTTCTCGGCTCTATTTTTTCAGTTTAGTTTGTGCATTAAGACACGTTGTTCAACTACTTACAATAAAGAAGTGTTTTGCTTATGAAATTGCCAGTTACAACACAGCATGATCCTAACGGCTCGTTTGATTTCCTAGATTAGGTAGGATTGGACTAAGTATCCAGTCCAATCCCGTGTTTGGTGTAGCAAAATGGGTTAGAGTAGAAGTCCACTCCGGACTACTAACACCCCATACGTGGGTTTAATTTGTCCTGGGGGGAGGGGGGGGTGTTTCAGATTAGCTTGAGAAATGACCAATATGCCCTTTGCCCTAACAAACATATACTCATACATGATATTCGATAACCCATTTACTTGAACCAGCAACTGCACAATGCCTATCTTCTCTGCCTCCTACCCAACAACTGAACCCTAAACTGGGTTCCTCCATTCGGCTACCGTCATTTGCTATCATCTTCACCATCTGATCCGTTTGGCTACCGTCATTTTGTTGTCGTCTTCAGCACCTGGTTGAGAGTCGCACGCTCAGTCCATTTGTAGAACGAAAATCAAACAAAGATCTACTCTCCAAAAAATTAGTACTCCATTTACATCACGAAATCTAAGACAATCAGGTATGAGATTTTTTCAATCTACAGCCTCCATTTCTGATTTTGCATGTTGCTAAGCCTTTGTTCATGTTGTTTGGTATTATTTTTCACTAGTGTTCCTCAATGCTTACATATCTGTAGTACCATTTGTTGGGCTTTCGTAGGGCTTTTGTTAATCTAACGGATTTCTTCCTTTTTTGGTAGTAAATAATTTTTTTTGTTAGGGATTTGTTAGGGCTTTTGCTAATTCGTGGTTTATTTATATTTTCGAATATTGATTTCCCTATATTATGTCCTATATCTGCCTCTGATTATTTGATTACTCCTTGTGTGAGGATCCCTTTTTTTTCTGAATCAACTAGTTATCTCTTCGTTAAGGGCTTCCATGTTAGGACTTTTTATAGTATTTTCGTTAGCTGTTACGCACCTGTATGATGGGTTGCATTTTGTTAGTTCTATCAGCTGCCTACTGCTTATCTGATGGTCTGTATATAATGCCATTGTATATTCTCATTATTTCTTCTTCGCCAATATCGCATTGTATTTTTTCATTGTTTGTGTTGCTAATAGGGGTTATCTTTTATATTTTGACTGGGGTTATCTTTTATGTCCCCCTTTTTCAAGTTGTTTCACATCCCTTCTTTTCTTGCCTTCTTTTAAGAGTGAGATTGTATAAATTATATGAACTTCATAGTTACTTTTGTTGTCAGTTTTTCAGTATTGGCTTTTCACAGATTACTGCCCTTTCAAGTCATTTTCCTGGGGGTTCTTCTATTTCCTTAGATGGATTTTGATATGGAGTATGAGAATGAGGAGATGGAGGGGTTTGTGACAATTCAAGAACATATAAAACAAATGTTTACTGTTGTTGGGATAGTATTTGCAGTAGTTACTGTTGCTATTGAAAGGTACTATGCAAGGTATAATGCTATTGGTAGAGGCCCCAATATACTTCAACAACAAATGAATAGCATTAATCGTTTAGTTAGACAGCCAAATATAACATGTGTTGAGCAACTCCGTGTGGATCGTACGGCTTTCATGAGATTGTGCAACTTGATTCACATGAAGGGTGTTTCAGACTCCAAACATGTTTTGTTAGAAGAAAAGGTAGCCATGTTTTTTAAAGTGTTGGGTCACCACAAAAAAAATAGAATTGTGAAACACGAGCTTTTTAGGTCAGGCCAAACAGTTAGTAGGTAATTCAATGAGGTGCTTAAAGCTATTTTGCAGTGTCAAGCTAAATTGCTTGTTACCCATGAACCAATTACTGAAGGCTGCACTGACCATAGATGGAATCGGTTCCAGGTAATTCATTAGTTTTACACATTAACTGAGGAAATATGAAAGATTATGTAGTGTTCTTACATTAGCTTTATTTTATTTTATATAGAATTGCCTTGGAGCATTAGATGGCACCTATGTCAAAGTTCGTGTCAGTAACATTGGTATGCCAAGATATAGGACACGAAAGGGTGAGATTGCTACCAATGTCTTAGGTGTCTGTAATAGACACATGAACTTCATTTATGTCTTACCAGGTTAGGAAGGGTCTGCGGCAGATGGTAGGGTTCTAAGAGATGCAGTCACCAGGAAGAGTGGCTTGAAGGTACCTACTGTTAAGCATTATAGACACATGATGTTGTTATGACAATTTATATGAATTGATATTCTTCAACCAAAACTAATATCTTGTAGTGTCAGGTTACTACTACCTAGTTGATGAGGGTTACAAGAATTGTGAAGGCTTTCTCACACCATATAGAGGGCAACGATTCCATTTATCTGTTTGGAGAGAAGGTGTTGTTCCTTCTAATTATCAGGAGTACTTCAACATAAAACATGCATCTGCCAGGAATGTCATAGAGAGAACTTTTGGGTTGTTGAAAATGAGGTGGGCAATCCTCCAAAGTCCATCATATTTTCCCATCAAGACCCAATGTCGTATTATTACAGCTTGTTGCCTGCTGCATAACTTCATTAGATCTTGCATGGCCAAGGACCCTCTAGAGAATGTTGAAACACCTACACAAAATCCAGGAGACATGGGGAATGAGTACATTGATGTGGTTGAGACATCTGATCAGTGGACCGAGTGGAGAGATGCCCTAGCAATGCAGATGTATAATGAATTTCTCACTAATCAGCCTCATAATTAGGATTCAATTTTTAGGTTGCGCAACAGTTTATGTAATTGGATACTTTTTTATGCTTTAATTTTCAGCATACATTCAAACTATCTTGTGCTTTGGGAATTATTGAATTATTTGTAATAGATGGACTGCATTTTCTAATTGTTTTGCATTATCTTTTTGTAGCAGTTATCTTTAAATATGATGAGTTAATTTTTTATCGATAATATTGGGTCCTTTTAATGTATCCTATAATTTAGGAATGGATAGTGAGGTTACAAGTGGATCTCATAAAGGGAAGACAACTAGAGCGTCATCATCAAAAACTAGGCGGAGTTGGACACGGAAGGAGCAAGAGGTGTTTGTTCATGCCCTTAAGGACATTGTCACTAAAGCTTGGAAGGTAGATAACAACACATTTCGGTCTGGCTATTTGCAAGTCCTTGAGCGGAAACTTGTAACAGCACTTTCTGGAACTTTTCTTCATGCCACTCCGCACATAGAGAGCAAGATAAAGAAGTGGGAAAAAAGCTATGGTAGCATGTTTTCAGTTCTAGGAAAATCAGGAATTGGTTGGAATGACAATGAGAAAATGTTGGAGATTGTAGATGAGGAACTTTGGGAAGATTTTATGCAAGGTACATAGGATGTTTAAGTTTTTTTGTGTTATATTCTTATAATCTTAGACCACTTGTGTGATGATTGGAACATGTTTATTGTAGAGGGACACGGAACTCAAAAACTTGAGAAACAAACAATTGCCCTTCTATGAGGATTGGTGCATCATATTTGGAAAGGATAAAGCCACTGGAGAGTTTGTTGAAGAACCAACAGATGCTATGGAAAACATGAAAAAAGAGGATAAAGGTAACAATGAGATGCCACTACAGAGTGAAGGAGGTCCAGGGGTGGAGATGGACTTCTCAATGTCAGCCACAAAGCCAAGCTCCTTTAACAGTGAGAAGGGAAAGAAGAAGAGGCCTAGGACTACTAATGTAATAGTTCAGGGGTTAACTGATTTTGCTGACAGTTTGGGTGCATAGATGGAGAGGAGTAGTGGTCAGCTGGAGTTTATTGGCTACAGGATGGGCTACCATCATGAACTTTCCAATGCAAGACGGGCAATTAATGTTGAGCTCCTTAAGTTGCCTATTGGGCCTGATGATAGGTTGGCTGCTTTGGATATTATTACAGGGAGTGCACAAAGAGTTGACATATTTAGTAGTCTGTCAGAAGAGGACAAACTCCGTTACATTATCAAGTTGTTGGCTTAGGCAGGGGGTTTAAGAAATGGTTTTTGAACTTTTGAAATGTGCTAAAACAATATCAGCATGGTATGATGCCTCAAAAACATTAATTATTACATTGCAGGTACCTAGTAATGGTAAAAAAAACATAAGACATGTGTTTTGTAAGGTATTAACCTGCAATGTTTGATGTAATAATTATTAATGCTTTTTTGGATAATGCTTTTTGTAAGATATTAACCTGCAACTATTCTCAGCTGCTTGCCCTTTTGTTTCATTGAATGCATGCTGAAACTGCCTTGTTTTTGTCTATATGGAATGGTAGCAATTAATTGTATAAAAATGTTATGTTTTATTTTTTAGTTATGCAATGCTATTATCTGAAAGTGTATATTAGTTTGAGTTGATGGTTTGATGTGGTATCTAATGCAAGGACTATTATGTTTTAATTGTTATATAATTAGAAATGGCAGTGTATATGGTATTCATTGGAAGGAAACCCGGCGTGTATGCGACTTGGGAGCTATGTAATGCATAGGTGTCAAGGTGTCTCGAGGCAACATACCATAAATTTTCATCTCTAGCTGAAACTGAAGCTGCATATGATGACTTTCTACTATCCATGGTCACTGATGGTGTTGATGACATCCAATCAATGCTCGAACCAATATCCCAACCACTACTTGAACCACTGGGCCAACAGATGCCCCAACTATGTGGGTGCAGCAAAATGTTTTTCTTCATTCTGGGGTTGGTTGTTGCTGTTGTGTTCTGGGTGGTTAGTAAGTTTATTTTTTGAACTAGTGGCATGTTTAGGGTTATGGGGTTGCTACTTTTTAGGTGATAAGTTTTTTTTTTTTGGAACTGGTGGCATGTTTATGATAGCTTGTATAATATTTGGCTTCTTCTAACATTTAGTAGTAGTTTATGTATTTGAAGCTATCCCTTTTTTGTAACATACTTGTTCAAGTGGCTATAAGTTCTAGCCACAGAAGTGCTACCCTTTTTGTAAAATTTAGCAAGTGTATTTTTGGTTTGCTACAAGTTGCTTAGGTAGCATGGACATGCAAGTGTTTTTTTAGTTTTGAAGTGGATATTTTTTCTGGGTTGTCTTGATATCCTATTGTTGCAGTGGCTTTTGGTAGTAATTTATATGTGGTTTGATTGCTGTTGTTAAATCGTGCTCTGAATTAATTCACAAAGCTAGTCTTGTTTGCTTGTTGTTGTTGCTGCTACTATAGTAGCCTTTCTGGTGATAATGAATTTCTACTATACTATGGTTGGATATTTGGAGTAGGTGTTGGGAAATTTTCCTCTTTATTTTCTGTAAGGTTGGAAAAAGTTACAAGTTTGGAACACTTTGCTGTAGTGGCCTTCTGCTATTTTATCAGTTGTGATATATGTAGATTTGGAACTTCTCCATTCTTTTGGAATAATATGTCTTCCATTGGACCATTATTCAACCAAATAAGGAATAGTGTTGCTAATGTTGTATGGTTCATATGGATTTTTACTCCATTTACATGTTCCAGGAGATGGCAAAAATCGGGACATTTGCAGGTAGTTCGAGCATCCCATTAACACGTATAAACAAACATTAAAATTGTGGGTGATTAGTTGAAGGGTAATATGGTATTTGTACATGTTAATCCAATCCAAATATACTGAAATCAAATGTCAAATTAGCTAGGCTGCTACTAATCTAGTGCACAATCTAGCCATAAATCAAACGCGAGATTACAAATTTACAAGGACAACTAATCCGGAGCAAGCTAGTCCGGACATTACTTGTCCTGGGATTCCAAGTTAGTCCGGGAAATCAAACAAGGCCTAAGCGTACTCCTTGTTGATACATGCCATCGTCTAAAACAAGGAAAGTTATAGATGCGAGGAGGACCTTTTGATTTATGAGCCGCAAGCCTCCACCAACTCATACATTCACTTTGGATTAAAGTTGGATAAACACTAACACTTTGTTCGGATTAAGGATTTGATGAGGAAAAAAGAAAAGGTCAACGATATGAAATTGGTATGTTCGGTTGTTAAAAAAAGTGAAGGGTAAAAGAACATAAAAATAAAATAAGTAAGAATTTGGAATCCCTCGTTTTCTCTCCTTTTTCTTTTTCTTTTCATTTTCTTTTCTCTTGATGAATTCGAGTTCCAAACATCGTATAAATATTCCATGGTGATAAAGGGAGAATTTTTTGTCATATGGTATCCTAGTCTTCAACCGACTACACCATTATCTACACAAACCAAATAAACTCTATATATCGCATGAATGATTACTAGCCATAAAGGCAAGGGAAAGTGTGGGATTTGAGATCTAATGCTCATTAGAGCACTAGACCACCTCATGTGGTTGAAAAATGAAGACTGCTTGAGGACCCCATAGGCCTCCACCTCTCGCATACATGTGGACGGGCGAAGTCAAGTAAGGCTCAGAGGAGTTAGCTGTCCCCTCAAATTTTTAAAAATTCTATTTTAACTTACAATTTTAGAAATTTTTCTCAATTTTCTTCCCCAAAAATTTGTAATTGCCCCATAAAATAATTAAAAATTTTATTTCTACATACATTTTGGGAAGTGTTCCGCAATTTGTTTCCTGAAAATTTATATATACTATTCTCAAATATTTATTTTTTTTTAAAGACCCCTTTGGATATTATATATAAATTCATATACATTATAATTAATGTCTATACATACATATTTCTTGTATAGAGTGATGCGGTTGAACAGATTAAGCGTTTCACTTTAGAATAGAACAACCATAATGATTATAAAAACGCCATCACCGCGTCATTATACTAAAATTTGTTGAAAACGTGACATTTTCCATACATTAAAATTTTGAATTGTAACTAATGATGGCCATCGAAATGAATTTTCTGAATGCGGCACTGCATCTAGATTCGCTTGTTAGGTGGCATTTGAATAATTTTCCTTAGCAAAGAGACAAAAGTTTTGAGATCGTTTGATTCAAAATGGAACAGGCCAGTATGGTAGACACAACTCACGACCAGCTAGCAAGAGTACTGTTGGAAGCCAGCGACAGCCCGAAGCTTCCCCAATTAACAAAAAAAAGTCCAGACAGAGACAGTTGAAAAAGGAGGTTGGTAGGCCGAAAGCGTGTTGTCTCCGGGTGGATATTTCCGTAATTGTAAAGAAGAACATGTCTTATTATGTTGTTGCACAGACACGTTAATCCAATATGACGGAGAACGACGTTGATGATGATGATGTCGGGACGGACACGAATCTCATGGGCTGTGCTGTTGTCGGGCTGTAACCAATTCTTTCTTCTCTCCTCCCTCACAGTTGCCCTGTATATATACCATTCTCTTCTTCACAAACCACGGCTGAGTCTCTCTCTCTACATATAAATTACACACACACATATATAAATATCTCCGGTCTCTATATATATATGGTCTGAGCTTTGTTTGACAGTTTCCGTGTATCTATCACCACCAAATCTTTTTCAGTCTCTCTCTGGTAGAAATAGGAGTTCTGATCCCAATCCATGGAAGATCGCAAGGAGGTAATTCCTCTCTCTCTCTCTCTCTCTCTCTCTCTCTCTCTCTCTCTCTCTCTCTCTCCATCTAATACTCCTTTGTTTGTTCCTTCTGTTTCGTATTCAATGATGAGATTTTGGGTATCGATCTTTCAATTCTCTGTATTTTTCTACATAACACACACAAAGAACTGGAATTTCAGTTCATATGTATTCATATGCATACGTATATACACATAATATTGTATATCCATTTTTCTTGGTATTTGATGCTGTAATCGAGTTTGAAGTTCGAATTTACATTTCAAGAGTTCATATAGTTATTTGCTAGTCTGGTACTGGTAGTTCTGCTATTGTCATATGTCATTAGCTTGCTTTTAATCCACCAATATTTATCATTACCATAATTCTTTTGCTAATTGATCTGCTTATTTATTTTGGGTTTACTACTAAATTAGGTTTTTTTTTTTTTTTTTTGCTTTTTTTGGGCGAAAAGTTAAATTTGATTTGGTCGATAGCAATATTTGACCTTTTTAGTGGAGAATCAGTCAAGTTTGTCACCTTTTTCTTGTTTTCTTCTCTTCTTTTTTGTTGGGGGAGGATTGAAATTAAAGTGGACGTCATGATCAGCCTCCCGAGTCTGTCATTTTCATTTCTCTTTATTTAAAGGACAGGTTGGCTTGAAATTATCTATACATTTTCATGGACCTAGAAAAGTTGGTTATTTAACTTTCAAGTTTTGATTTTTGAGAGAAGTATGAAGAAAAAAGGATGGAAATTCTGAAGAATGGGTTATGTACAATTTTTGATAATTAAAAACTCAGAAATGGATTTCTTGATGTTTCCAATAAACCTTCCATTGTTCACTTTTTGTACAAACTTTTGAGAAAAGGAAAATATTATTCTTTCAAAAAATTTGGGCAGAAAATTCAACCAAAATTTATTTTCTTCGTGAGACAAATATTGTTATTGAGGATGCATTTTCTTTTCGTGAATTTCGTCTGTGAAATATAGTTCTTGGAAACAATGGTAAATGCACACCCTTCAGTGCATTTGGAGATTGGGAATTGAAGGAAGAATTGTTAATAGTGTCTTGTTTTTTCTACATTGTGCAGAAGAACATGAATGCACCGTGGCTATCAGTTCCCCAGTTTGGGGACTGGGACCAAAAGGGGCCATTGCCGGACTACTCTCTGGATTTCTCCAAAATCAGAGAAATGAGGAAACAGAACAAGAGGGATGTATCAAGAGCCAGCCTTGGAAATGAAGAAGAGCTCATCTCCTCAACCGCCGCCGCCACCATAGCCCCAAACAGAGACCGCCACAGTGACCACCACCATTACCACCATCACCAGAACCATTCTCCCACTGTAAGATTTCCTTAATTGGCTTACTTTGTTTATTACAGTTGTTTGTTCTTTGCAAAGATTTAATATGATGCTTTTAGTTTTTTCTGGGGTAGCAAGTAGGTGTCAACTAGTAATACCTGATAATGATATCATATTATAATGTATTCCATCATTGGACCTGGTTGTTTTCGCTGAATCATTTTAGGAAAGTCCTTTATGTGAATTTTTGAGAAACACAAATATTTCTAAGAAAAAATTGTGCACCAAAACTCATCGGATACGCATTTAAATGTGTTCTATTATTTTTTAATTTTTTTAGAATCGAACGTGCCTAGGCTACTTGAGGGCTACACATGTTTATTATTTAAACGCACATGAAATGCGTAACAAGTTTGCATAAAATAACTTGAAATTCAATTGTAAAATGAAATTAGTGTGAATTTAAATATAATTTGACTTTTCAATTTTAATTATTCATATTTTGTAATTTTTCATTGTCTTTGTAATATATATATATATATATATAACATATAGAAAAATATAAATAATATATTTTTTCATGCCCCCGCCTTATCATAACTCGCATTTTTTGGAAATTGCCGACCATGTTGAGTCATGTCTTGTATCCGTATCTATACTTCTGAGGTGAATTTTGTTGGTTGAAGAGAATAAAAATGAAAATGGTAATGCCTTGAGTCATTTTACGGTTTTTTTTGTGCATTAGGGCGTTTTTGTATTTATTGATGGGAGTGTAGGTTGATCTTACTTTAATGCTTTTTAGTAAAATCTTGGCAATAAGAATAATCTTTATCTTTTCTGTGTCACAAAGCAGCATTGATCATGTATTCTTCTGAAATAAACTCTTTAATTCAAGATAAACATTCATTTCAAAGCAACACACTGAAAATTTTCTAAATTGTTTTGGGAAGACCTGTTGTTAATATACTTTATAAGAGGCAGATGCAAAATATATATATATATATAGATAATAATAATAAAAAATAAACACCAAGCGATTTCATCTTTTGACAAGTGGAATTTGATCTTAGATACAAAATATTTGACTAACTTCTAAATTATTATTTGGAATATTAAAACATGAGAAGTACTTTCAAGGAAAAATCAATAAATCCATAATTAATTAAAATAACAGGTAACGTGTTTTTTTGAATTTTTAATACCCCTTTAGATCTTCATGTAGTTTTATTTTAGATTATATTCTGAAATAAATAACCCTTATTTTCTTACCTGGGTTTTTACTCTTTATGTTTTGATGATTGTTTCTGACAGACGAGGAGGAGCATTCTCAGCTACTTCAACTGTTGTGTGAAAGCTTGAGATTCATGTACCGATTATGTATTTTTGTGAAATTTCTTGATATGGAACGATGATGTATTTGTGAATCTAATTAGGATGGTATTTTTTTTTTTTTCTTCCACCAGCTACTATGGCAATGTTGCTTGCGAATTTTTTGGAATGTCTTCATGATGTATAAAACAAGTAATTTAAAGGAACCGAATGAGGCAAAACTAGGCAGAACTTCCTCAAAACTTGAAAAATGTTCGCCGGTACGGCTTTAGCCCCCATTTGGGGGGGAAAATGTGGGGATGTTTGCATGAACAATCTCGGCTTTTGTATAAAAACATTTTTTAAGATTTGTGCTTCGATAAAAAAAAATTTTGCCTGCGTGTCTGGCGAAATAGATAGGTGGGAGGAATATGAAAAAATTAGTTCTGACAACCAAGACGCAAAAGACCTCTTAGATGATGGGTTGCAGACAAAATACCTCTTCATCGCATGATGAAATAGAGTCATAAGTAAGACACTAACCTCCTTTGCTGAAGTAGGGACTTTGCTATAGTATTTACTAACTGGGATGATTATTCCATTTGTCAAAGAACGAAATGTAACTGAGATCAATATCGGACTAATCCTATACTAATAGGAAGGTTCATCACGTAGTACAAACTCTGAAAAGGGGAAAAATTAAGCGCCTCTTTGGTTAAGCATTGTACAGATTTTACAATAGAAGCTGCCTGCTGGTCCTTTTTCTTCTCCTTTTCCTTTATTTCACTTTTCAAATCTGTAATTGAGCTCCTCCATTCTCTAAGAATATACGACAGTAAGGATTTCAACTATTTAAAGAGAGAAAATTGCATCTTCAAAAATTTTTAAGCAAAGAGAAGCCATCATTGACTATGTTCAGAAAGTTCTTCAAACCAATAGTTCTACTATTTTTAACCTCGTGAACTGTCACAAAAAAGAAATAGTAAGAAACAAGCTAGGAAAGTTTTAAATTACCACTTAACAGCTTCACCACAAAATGGCTTAATTACATACCAAGCTGTCTTTTGTTACACACCAGGCTGTCTTTTGTTCAACTTAATTTTCCTCGAAGACAGGAGACATGACTCCAAAGCTTAGCAGATCAAGGAAGCTTTACTCACCGCTACACATTCCTCTCGCAAAATATGGCACCATTGGATGTGAAATTGCAGATTCTGTGATCACACCTTTTTTATTATCTGCACAACATCTTCATCTTCAAGTTCATGCTCCTGGTGTATAAGAGGACAAAAATGAATTGTCAAAAACAAATATAATGCGCCTGAACAAGAAAGCCAGGATAGAAAACGTAAAGAGGAAAAAAGAGAAATAAGAGCAACCCAGTACACGGGGTCAGTTTTCGTAATTTACCCTGCCTACTCTTTGAGGCCTGTGTTTCGCGCTTGAACCCCAAACCAGTGCGCTGCATCAGTTTATCAGTTCATAAAGTTAGCTTTGAGCAAGGTAAAACGGTGAAGTCCCAATAAGGGGTCTAACTACTAAAAGTGGTATTCAGCTAGAATAGAAAGCATTCAGCTTTAGTAGTTGTATCTTCTGGTGTAGGAACTGTAAACTATGAGAAAATAAACTATTTAACAACAATAAATCTTGTACTACTCAAGCAAGATATCAGAAGACTTCTTTACAATAGTTCTAACATACTTGAGGGATAGATGTTGCTTTTCAAAAAAGCAGCAGCTATTCATGAAGAAGCCATCACAATTTACAAACATATATCCGGTGCAATTGAAGAAACCATATTCTAGCTCTACTTTTCTGATGTACAGAACTCAGGCCAAGTACTTCAGTGTGCAAAGAGGCAACTGCTATAACATTATTCCATTTATGCATGTCGATGGTCTAAATTTCAAGACAAATCAAAAGGTCACATGAGAGTTTCAGAGGCGCCACTCACTACTTAAATTGTTTAAGCATATCCTTGTGAATTCTGTTGCAGAAGTCCTCAACTGTCCTCCTCTTGGATGACAGGATTACAGGGTCATCATAATCTGGATTTAACCCCTTGGGCTTTGTGTATATGCGAGTTAAATTAAGATATTCCCATATCTTCTCCAGCAGACCATCAAGGTTCCATTCCAGGTGAGCACTGCAGGAACTCATTGCAATGAGAAATCAAATATATATACAATTTATATATTTATATCACTGAATAATTCCAATAGGACTGAACAACCAAGATAATACAATAAGAAATAGCACAAGAAACGTGAAATGGCAGCACTCTGCTATCAATTGAGAATCTACTATGAAAACAGCTCCTGCAGCTAGAGGATAACAAGTAAAAAGATGTGGAGGCTTCTGAACTATCTTTCAGCTATGGAGCAATTATATAAACTAGAAAGAATAATAGTCGTACAGTCATAAATTGAGAATGCCACCATTTTCTGAACATAACTCAGAGCAGTACAAATTTTGACAATTCTGTGGAAAAAATCTAATAATTTTCTCAATCTAGGGATAGTGAAACATAAAATTTCAGCATAATACTCCATCTTAATTGTTAGTCTGGGATATTTCTCAACAAAGATAAATGTAGCAAGTTAGGAAAAACATAATATCTCAGCATGTGATTTAGTTTAGTATTCCTCCAAGTTACTGAAATACATATGGAACAAAATATTAGAGGACTCGCCCGCGTGACAGAGAGAGATGCACATCTTCACCAAGAAAAGAATACAACTTGCTGCAAATTGCAATTACCAGCATGAACTACAGCCGTCAAACAAGCTAGCAATGCCTACATTATCTACCATATCCTCCCATGATTAAAGTTTTGGACTTGCGTCCTTGTTGTTTCCTTTTTTTTTTTTTTTTTGAAAGTCATATGTGGTGTATTATTTAACATTAACTCTGAAAAAAGAGCCAAATCTGTGTCTACGATGCCTCAATCAGAATAACGTTCATAATTGACCAAGCAGTCTTTGCAGTTACTTTCATTGAAGTGAGGATGCATACGGATGATCCCTAGGGAAATGCAAAATGGAACTCAGAATTCAATAAACAAATAAAAAAAAGGAATAGGAAGACCTGATTTGTTTTCTCAAAACAGTTTCAGGTTTTTGGGCCACCACAAAAAGGAACTGAAAAATATGCAAAGATTTATTGAGAAATATTCAATTTTCAGGAATCGACTGAAAAATCCTAAGGTGCATTTTCACAACCAAAATTTATCTAAGTAAACAGAACATACAACATTGGCATTTTATTACACCCCCGCCATTTCAATTCTCAAATGTTTACTTGCACATGCTGACTTAAACACGTTTTTGAAAAAACAACCAACCAACAATACTTGCTGTCAATGGAAGGGATTACCTGACTGGACAGTAGTGCGGCAGTTTATCCAGAATCTCCAGCTCTTCTATTGTTATCTGATCAATCTTGTTTATGACATAGATGCACGGCATGTATACCCTACTGCCCTCAATGACATCTATAAGGTCATCAGCAGTTGCATCATACCTAAGACTTACATCAGCATTGTGTATTCTGTATTCACTACATATAGCCTTCACAGTTTCAAGGTCCAAATGTGTGTTGGTAACTGTCGAGGTGAAATTAATCCCACCCTTGTCTTTCTTCCTGAAGGTCAGATTAGGTGGTTCCTTGTTTAACCTGTTCTCAGGGGAGAAAATAGTAGAAAAAACAGTAGATTATTCAATAAAGAGACAATTGGAGCAAAAGAATGTTGCTCTAGGAAGCAAGAACTAGAATAAAGATGCAACTCTTAAGACATTGAGTGCCCATTTGGTAGGGCTTAAAAGCCAAGTTTTTTTTAGCTTTTTTGCTTTTCTGATTTTAGTTTAGATAAAAATAAACACAAAAGCAAAAAAGCAAACTTTTTTTGGCTTTTTTGTTTATAAGCTCAAAAAAAGCCAACAAAAAAGCTGATACCAAACATAGCCTGAAAAATATTCGAAACACAGGTAGCCTAATGCAAGAAAGTTACCGAAAGTGCCACCGCCCCCCCCCCAAAAAAAAAAAAAAAAAAAAAAAAAAAAGAAACCAACCAAACCCAAAAAACATCTCACGCAGGCCACTGCAAACACATGCACATGAAAACTTAAAGTCCCAAACACCATTCCATCATTACATATCCTTCAAGAATTTTACCATAACTTTAGAATACATGTTCAATAGATCTCATCGCATGCAGTGGACTACAGTCCAAGTTGTTGAAGAATAAGATTATAAGAATAAAAAGTTAACCCTGAGGTCACAATGTTTACAAAGTATGCAACTCTGTCAAAGAAATGTTTGACACTGAGGATTTAACAGTTTAATGAGGTTAGGCAACCAAACTGGATAAATACTTTTATCCAACTTATTGTCAATGTACTAATTCCATCCTGGAACATCTGCCCACACCCCTACGCGTGCCGCCGCGACAGCGGGGGTTGCCCAAAAGGAATAAAATAAAGAATGAAGAGTGAATACCCCCCCCCCCCCCCCCCCTCTCCTCTCTCTGGGGGCGGCGTGCCCCCAAAAAAACCCTAAAACAAACTACACACAACAAACAAAACAAAAAACCGGAAAACAAAAAACCAATAAAGGGAAGAAAAACCGCACCACCATTCACAAAACAGACAACCAGCTACCTACCGTTTGGCATATTTGTGACAAATTAACTCAATAGGTACACCAACCAAAAATCAAAAAGAGAGAATCTTTCCAGAATTTATCTTTATTCTCATATGAATGGTCCAGATAATGTGCCCAGTGACCAAAAACTAAACCATCACTATCAAGGGAAAAAAGATATTTATAAACTAAGCACAAGACATTACACTAAACAACACTCAACAATTTGAAGAGACCATATCCACTACAAAGACTGGAGCAGTGGATGCTTACCATCAATTTTCATAGAGGAAAATGTACAAATATGTAATTTCAATTAATAATAAGATCACACTCCATAGGCTCAAGATTTGCAAACATGACACCAGTTTGGTGGTGTCATGGATGAAAGACTTCATAAAAACTGTTGAGAATCTTAAACTAGATGCAATAATTACCATATTTTGATAACTTACACAGATATGAGTTCTCACAAAGTCTAATAAAAAAATTTCCCAAGTTATACACAACATTTGGAAAGGTGAAGCATTATTTCACAAGCTGGAAAAGACTGCTATTTTTACAAATAATTAAAGATTCATTCGCATATTCTAACGTCATAGATCCCAGTACCAGTATCGCAATCCACATAAATGAGGATATGTGTGAGAAAATTTTACTCGCTATTTTCCTTGGACCACCCAAAACTGTTAGTGCCATGGAGTCCAACAGAAAGCAGTTAAACCAGTCCTATAGAAATGTTGTTGCTACATTTAATGCAAGCATTGACTATTGGAAACTGGAAGTCAAATAGAATGAGAAATATTATATACAATTGTAAAGAAGAATGAAGCCACGACAATCAAACAACTAGATGCAATGAACTAAATCTTCCTGACATGGACCTAACGGCCCGTGAAGCTCACCCGTGAATTATATAGGGCATGGGAGAATAGTGTAGGCCCGTAGCTAGGCAAATTTTTTAGACCCGATTGCAATTACGAACCGGGTTTGGGAGGAGCACTTGAAGCCCAGCCTAGCCAGCAAATTTTACATATATATAACAAATTTAAATGGAAATATAATTATTTATTATATTTTACATTATTCAACCAGTTTATAAACATGAAATATGTACTACTACTAGACAAGTGAAAAAAACTAAAAGATTTGAACTTCTAACCTTGAATTCATAAAGATGCACCCAAACCACTAAAGCGCGACTTACTTTTTTGTTTAAAATGTGACAAAAAAATTATTTGTTTTTTGATAAGTAAATAAGATGCATAAACTAAAATTGTACACAAAATGTATACAGAAAAACTCACTATACCACATCCCCAAAATTAAGATCACCTATAAAATCTATGGAAGGAAAGAGTGGATTCAGAAAACTTTCCTCAACCAAAAATGAAAAGTATTCAACAAAATGAATTTCAGTCTATGGCGTATCAGAATCCTCAACATCCACCGGTTCCGTTCCTTCCAAACAAATCACGTTACGCACACGAGAGCCCCCATCCAAACCTTTCTGATGTTGCTCAACCTGCAACATCTATAGCATGAACTGTAGAAAGACAGTGCCTGACCTTACCCACTGTACACCAAAGACAGAGATAAGTAAGCTCCACAGCTGCCACATAACATCAAAGTGGACAAGAAGGTGATCCATCAACTGCTCAACCTTATGGCATATGGAACACCAATTTGGTAACATCTTGACCCTCTTTCCCCTACCAGTGAGTACAGAGTTCAAAGTTGCTGCCATATAAAGAAAGCAACCTTAGATGGAGCTCCCACTTTCCAAAAATGTTTCCACAGCAAAGCTCTATTAGGCCACTGTTCGGAATATTTTAAAAGGATTTGTGCAAGAATTTTCCCTTATTGTCCTTCTAAATCATTTTATCTTCCTCCCTTGGGAATGCCTCAACTTCATATAGAGAGTATCAAAAAACGGCCCCTGCCTCCAATTCCCATCCTTGAACTTCCCAAACAAAAACAAGCGCCCAGGAACACCCTTATCTGTAAATAGCTTCTGGGATAATTGGGCGGGCTTGGGGCACTTGATTATTTTTTTAGCAGGCTTGGAAATTTAAATTTAGGCCCAATGCCAGGCCAAGCCATACTAGGGCTACTACCCGAGTTATTTTGTAGTGCAAATGGCCTGAACCCCGACCAGCCCATGTCCAACCCTACTAAGAAGTTACAATTTATTCTAAATAAACATCAATATCAAAATAGTGAATAATGCACGTAACAGTGTGCCGATAGATGAAAAAAATCAGATAAGCAGGCAGAAGCTGAATATGACATTGTATGTCTAGAACAACGAAGCAGAACAGTAGTAAAGAGAGAAAAATAAATTAAAAAAATATTCAAATTACCTGATGCCAAATCCCTCAAGCTCTTTCTCTATCAAACGTTTGTGAGTTATCGGCTTTATTGCATCAAGAACAATTAGAATACAATTGCATGTCCTAGCAGTACTGATGACCTGCATTGAGATGAAAACATATTAACATCCTAATTGAATGAATGAGCATAAGAAAATCATACATGAAGCAGTTTGGACAGAAAATCATTCTCTAGCATTCTAATGGATTTGTCTCCAAAATAGTCCCTAAACTAGTAAAGTAATACATAATAAAATAATATGTAATCACTATCCATGCATAAGATCAAGTGCATCATGTGTGAGAGAGGGATACCGGACTGAAAGAGTGAGCCGGTGATGGAAGACCCTCTGGGAAGTTAATGACAGCAGTTGGCATGTGGAGGACCACTAGAGGTGGAGGAGAGGGAGCTGAGACAATCCTAGGAAGAGAGAGTGTAACAGTGGAAAGAAGCTTCCAGTCCATGAGGTGAGACTTAGATTTGCTCCTTGCTTCTTGTCTTATATATGTTTGAGAAAGGGATGGCTTCCCTTTATATAGACAGAGGAAGTGGAGAGAAGAGTCAGTCTGTGAATATCAAGTCATTCAATGGCCCATTCTCCTAAGGTCGGCAAATTGGTGGTCAACTCTGCACCGAAATCCTCCCTCGATAGGTAGGTAGGATTTGGCTTAAGCATTGAGGAGTTCACATACATCAAATGTGAAGTTGACATGTATTGAATGCTTTTGTCTTTGTCTTCATAAATGCTTTGGCAACGTGCCCTTGATGGAGATCTCTCTCTCTCTAAGACCTTTCAAAGAGCGTGCACCTCAGAGAGAGGGGCAAGGTTCGGCTTGACAAACCCTCAACTCTAGCCTCCAATCTACAAGTCTCCTCATAGTCCTACGTGAGAGTGGCCCGAGAGGTCCCTAAGTCCTGCTCCTAACCTAGGTTGTTGAATTGTTCTGTAGAAAATCTTAGTCAAGTAATGGAGAAGTGGCTCAAAAGGAGAGCACCTCTAGTGGAGAGGTTCTATAGCCGAGCCAAGAGGTGCCGAGCGTGGAGCCATGGGAGTCGAGAGATATGCTAGGGCGAAGATGTCCTCAGCCAGGCTGAGAGGTTGCCTCCAGCTACTTATCGGCGAGAGCCCTTAGTGCCTAAGCCTAAAGGAGACACTCCGAGCGTGTCTTGGGCTAGCGAGGCCCCTAAGGGGAGTGATGAGGAGCCCGCTCGGCGAAGATGTTTCATAGCCGAGCCAAGGGGCACCGAATGTGGTCATAGGAGATGTGCTCGGGCGGAGATGTCCTTAACCGTGCAGAAGGGGTGCCTCGAGCTTACCCATAGGCGAGGGCCCTTATTGCCCAAGCCTAAAGGAGATGCTCTATGCACTATCCTTGGCTGACAAAGCTTGTCCCTTGAGGGGAACAATGTGGAGTCATAGGAGAGCATGCTCGGCAGAGATGTTCCATGACCAAGCCTCAAAGGGCTGAGCGTTAAGCCATAGGAGATGTACATGGGTGAAGATGTCCTAAGTCGTGCTAAAGAGGTGTCTCAAGCTTATCCATGTGGAGATGTCTCATTGGTCCATTTGCCTCCTCATCAAGTATGTGAAGATGAAGATGATGTGGCGCCAACATGACCCGTAACGTAGGACATCTGGTAGTATGTACCCACTGCTCTCATACCCCATCATAGGAATAGAATGATCCAGTACTCCTTTTATATCTAGGAAATACATAATATTATTAGCATTTATTGATCATCCTTGGTAACATTGATTTTTTTTCCCATACATGACAATTGGAAGACTTGTCAACTACCTAGACCAAAATTTTAACCAACTATCACAACCAACTGCCAAATATTTTTGACACCAAACTCCGAACACTTCTATGATAAACATATCTTATGAAGACTCAGCATCCGGATTTGGCTTGTGCTTGGATTAAGATAAATGCAACCCATACAGCTGAGGACAACAACATGCCACTGCTATGTTGTATATATGTTTAATTCCTTTTCATCACTCTTTAACTAAAGAGTGTGCTCAAGACTAGATCTTACAAGTGGACAGAAATGTGTGTCATATATGAGTAACACCATCTATCCTTTAAGGAAAATTTCAAAACCCTAAGCAAGCCTTTCAAAAACTGAAAATCAAACAAAAGGTGTGGCGATTAGCCAAAACAGAATTTCAACAGAAGGAATAAATATCACTCCAGCAGTTGGCAGAACAGCCAACTGGTCAAGATTGTGGGAACCAAACAAAAGTTTTAGCTACACAAGGATGCAATAGATCCCAGCTAATAATACAAATTGAAATTTAGCAAAATCAATGAGAAATGGAAGACCATTTGAAATATTGCCGGTAAGCAAGGGCAACACAAACCTCATAAGTGATAACAGAAGCAAAACCAAAGCATTGGAAAACAATAGTCATATTATACCTGTCTTCCTCTACCCTTCCCATCCTTAGCACCCTCAATAATACCAGGGAGATCCAACAACTGCCAGAAAAAGAGCAATTAGTTAAACAAAAAACAAAGACAATTATTACAAGAGAAAAATGAGAACCATGAGGTGCAGGTATAAATATATCTTCCACAACTCACATTGCATTAATCTATGTATTAATTTCCTAATGATCGAACCAAAGTAGAATTCTATGGATAGTAGTTCCAAAAACACTAGTCATCGGAGGTAAAGGAAAAAGGAACAAAATATCAAGCAAATATCATTTTATTTAACTTCATATGCCACCACACACACTCTAAATATGAGAGAGAGAGAGAGATGTGCGCACAAGCGTGTGTGTGTGTGTGTGTGGTGGTGGTTTTTTTTTTTTTTTTTTTTTTTTTTTTTTTTGGGGGGGGGGGGGGGCATGTGATGTGGGGGAGAAGGATTTACTCTTCAAATACCCTATTTCTTTCTACATAACAGCAATAGATTATGGAAAATGAAATATATATTGGTCTCTCTTGCCCACTCATTTAAGACAAATTTTTGATAAGTACAAGAGACTAACATTAAAAAGCATCAAGGGGGGATGCAACCCATGTACAAAAGAGAAACAATGAGAGGCTACAAACTCCTTACACCTCCATATACTCTATAGAATCTAAAAATTAGCTAGATCAGGGTAAACCTTTCCCGAAAGCCAACTATACAAAATGAATACTAACATACTATTAGAGGTTAGCTTAATCTATCTTCATCTTTATTTTTCGATAAGAAAAAGGGTGACCTTTGCATATATAATTTTTTTTACCCATATTTCAGAAATTCCCTTGAACCTAAATGCTGAAAACATTTTGTCAAGGATGAAGTAGATAGTCACTAAGGAAATAACTAAAATTATTGATATGATTTCCCTCCGTTGCACTCCCATGCAATTCCCTCCCCCCCGAAAAAAAAACAACAAAGAAAAAACCAACACACGCAAGCGCGCGCGCACAAAAAAAAATAAAAAAAAAAAAAAAAACAAAACACACCCTTGATTTCTCCCTTCCAACTGCCCACTTTGTCCTTCTTACTCTCTACCTGAAAAGTTTGGAACTCTCAAGACTCAATCTCTTTAAGGGCTAGGGAGAAAAATGGAAGATAAAGAATAAGTATCTCAAACAAAAAATTGATAGAATCATGGCTAATGCGTGCAATGCTCGTTGCACCACTAATTTTGATCATAATAGCACGGGATGAATAGGTGCGGCAGAAAGGAGAAGAAGTAAACCTACATTATCATCTGCCCAGTGCCGTTTCAGGTATACAGGAAGCAAAACATCTGCTTCAGGCCCCCAATTTTCTAAAACCCTATAAACTACAATTAAAATCCCATACAGTTTTAACATATTTTTGCTTGAAAAAAAAGCCCCAATCTAAATAAGCAAAAAGGTCCACAAAAGAAAAGAAAAAGACCTCAGTCTAAATGAGAAAAAAGGCTCACAAGAAGCCCCAATCTAAATGAGAAAAAAGGCCCACAAGAGAAAAAGAAAAAGGCCTCAGTCTAATTGAGAAAAAAGGCCCACAAGAGAAAATCAAAAAGGCCTCAGTCTAATTGAGACAAAAGGCTCACAAAACAAAAACAAAAACAAAAAGGTCTCAATCAAAATGAGAAAAAGGTCCACAAGAAAAGAAGAAAAAAAAGCCCCAACCCAAATGAAAAAAAAAAAAAAAAAAAAAAAGCCCTAGATCAATTACACTAGTTATCTTGGAAAAAAATTCAAAAAAAATATTTACATGCACTTTAATCAATACAAGGAAGGTCAAAGGTCTAATCTATGTAACTCTCTCTAATGTATATTTGTTCAGAAGTTAAACCATCTCTCTCTCTCTCTCTCTCTCTCTCTCTCTCTCTCACACACACAAAGTTTCAAGCTGAAAAACAAATTGATAAATCTTACCAATAGCATCATCAATCAAATGGCTTGTTAAGGTAATATTTTTAAATTTTTGTACAAATTGATTTTTGTTTGATTTCTCTTTTGTCAAAACCTATTATCTTTATATGTTTTGAGATGTTAAATTAAATAAAGTGCAATTTTTTTATTATTTGGTGAGTTATTTTGAGTAACTGTTAGGGTGAAATCAAAAATGAATTTTTTATTCCGTTTGGGTGAATCGGTCTAGGAAGCACGGACACTTTGTTGGAAGAGCCGTACCCATGTCGGACACCGACACACATGTCACAAGCACGGACATGTGTCAAACACTCCATTTTACATGTGCGAATTTTTTTCTTTCAAATCGAACACTCCATGGACACGGCTTAGACACACATGTCCCATCTTAGACACTTTAGGAACACGGCTGGGGGTCAACTATAAATTTTAAAACCAAACAAATGTGATTTATTTTGTAAATAAGAAAACTTTAAAATCTGAAAATAAAGAAAAGGGGGCAGATCTTTGTCAAACCAAATCGACCGTGAGAGAGGGAGAGCAAAGCCCTAGTCTATTGGATCGAAGAGGAAGAAGAAGAAGAGGTATGGTACTGATATCAGTGATTAATTTATGTTGTGTTCTTTATGAATTTTATATAAAATGATGATAGATAGTTGATGAAGTGTAATCACGTTTTAATGTTTTGGGTCGTTTATGACTTTATAGTCTGATGTATTGATAGAGCAACTTTTTATTGTTAATGTGTTTGTTTACTTTATCATTTTTATAGAATGTAATTGACCAATTGTGAATGATTTGTTGCCAATTAAGTAGTGAATTATGTTGTTTTTTAATATTAATTGGTGTTATCTTGTATATTTTTATTTTTTTAAAAATATATATATATATATGACATATTAAAAATATAAATATATATTATTTTATCGCATCTCTACCGTGTTGTGTCCTGCATTTTTTGAAAATTACCGTGTCGGCGTGTCCGACACTCGTGTCCGTGTCCATGTTCGTGTTCGTGCTTATTAGGAATCGGTAAATACCTTGGAATGGAAACAAATCTTTTATTCAATTTGATTTGATTCGATGAATACCGTGGAACGCAATTACAAAATTATTTTTTTATTTCATTGGTTTGATTCGGTGAATATCGTGAAACAAAATGTAATATTTTATTCCTAGTTTGATTTGTTAACTAAACTCAAATATAAAGATTTAATTAATAATTTTGCATGTCATTAAGCGAGAAAAATAAAATGTAAAAGGCCTCAAAAATATTTCAATAGAAGCCTCGTTTATAGTTGTCGCTCTAGACCTCAAATTATCTTGAGCCAGCCTTACATCTGCCTAATGAGTTATTACCCTTGAAACCAAAACTAAGATTAGTTTCTGATAAATTAGGTGATCTAGCAAAAGCAACAATTATGGACAATAAGGTTGCTGCCTTCTCACTTATTTAGTTGGCTCTATAATCAAGGTCCTTCAGCATACTGAAAGGTTCATCATTCTTTAAACCAAAACTAAGATTACTTTTGACGATTACATGATTTTGCAAGAACAGCATTTAATCACACTATAAGATTTATCCTCTGTAATTCATTTAACAGGATCTCCTCTGCGCAACATATCGAAAGTAGAATGTGTGACACCACAACTTAATGGTGTACTATTTTCATGGGGGAAAAAATTAATTACCAAACCAGAATTGGTATAAATACTAAGCTCAAGCCAAAGCAGGTCCTAGAGAAGAAGCGAATCCTGATCACTCAACATCAAAATGTACCAACTGTTTCCTAATAATCCACAAAATCAGAAGCCAAGTAGGAAAGCCCTTTTTTTTAGAACTAAGACCGATGCCTTAGAATCAAAAGGGTAAGCACAACTAACAAAATAATAGCATGCATTGTTTCGTTATAAAATTACAAGTATTTAGACGTGGTGACGCGGAAGCCCAATACATGAATGACATCCTCTTTTTGTGCATTCCTTCTGCATTAACTTGGTATAAGTTATAAAATAACAATATCATGAGATGTACAAACTGATTATGGTTTGATTTTTTATATGTCTGGACTAGTGTGAATCCCCTTCCACCATTTCACTATTCAATTTCCATGCTATAAAAATTTATATGACAAGATGAAAATAGGTGGCCACCAGAGTGCGTGGTATGTGGCAAGATTGTCTCCTCAAAATGGTGTAGATAGATGCACATGCACACGCATGAACACAAACAAAGGTACTAAAAGACAAAAGCATCTGAGTCATCCCTTAATTCATACAACTCTTAAAGAAAGAAAAATGTAAAAAGACAAGCCCAAAAGCATGTTTGCTCATGAATCAATCTAAAAGGAAATTAAAAATTATGGCCTCTACAATTTATGTTCAATATTGATGGAGACTACACTGCCACAGGTCTACAACTAAAGCAGCAAGTATACCAAAGACCAGGGAAAACCAGCTTAAAGATTCAATGGAGAATGATAGTACCTGAATTTTAGCTCCTCGATACACAATAACACCAGGGATGCAAGTCAATGTAGTGAATTCATAGGAAGCAACCTGTGAGCCATGAAATACATAAGGTCTTTGGCAATACCTCAACAAGAACCTTAACTATAAGCAGTTGCTTAAATGTTGAATGTATTCTTCAATAAAAAGGTATGAATAACCAAAAAACAAGAGGGCTTTGTTAGAGAGATATAAGCCTGCAGCAGGTTTTTTTTTTTTGGTGGTAGTCACACATTAAAAATCAACCAATAAAACCTTTAAGCTTCCCATGGGCATATATAAATCATATTCGCTCATTAGAAAAGCTATTTAATATAGGTCAAAAATTACTCGTTTCCCCCCTTTCTTCAATAGTTGTATGATTATTATAATAAGAATGATTTCAAGCCATGGGCCAAGTGCAGCCACGTTTAGACCAAGCCCACATTTGATTATAATAAGGAATGACGATGCAAGCCCAGCCCAGCATAAAGCCTAAATCATTAATCCAAGCCGGCCTTTGGTGATTCTTAATCTTTTCAAAATGGCATGTTGCTTCAGTCTCAAAAAAGGTACAAAATCGTTGGTCCAAAATCTTTTGGCAAACTCCAAAACATGACTTATAATAAAAAATGTTTGAAATGAGAGACTTTTCTTTAGATAGTTTTAGGCCCAAGCCCATCCAATATTTACCCATATACTAAGCAACAAGGACATGGACACGCAACACAGACATGACACAACACGAACACAAACAGGTTGACATAGTGATTTTCAAATAATACATGACACGACAATGGGGACATGTTATATATTTTTTATATATTGTATATATGAATATTTTACTCAAAGATAATAAAAAATTGTAAGATAATGCTAATTTAAATTAAGACAACATATTCCATAATGCGTGTTTAAGGGATGGACACGTGTCCGAAATGTGTCTGATCCTTAAAAAAAATTAAAAAGTAATAGAACATGTTTGGAAGTATGTCAAACAAATATCGGTGTTCAACACGTTTTTGACATGGACACAACACCATAAAAGTGTATGTGCTGCTTAGCCCATATAGCACCTCCTATGTTTTCCAACAACCAAAGACAAATCCCCTCAAGTTTTTAAAATTATAGTAACAATCTTTACTTAACTTGATAATATGCAGAAATACCCTCCGTTAAAACAGTTTGTCAATAAATTAGATGAAAAATGTTGATATCACCGTCTTTAAATTTTAATATGACAATTTTACCTTTATTTAACCAAATTTACTGAAAATAACCTATATAAATTTATCGAAATTAAAAATAAAATATATAAATTTCTATGTCTTCCTATCGGGTTTTGACATGTCAATAGTCTACTTAAAAATGGTTAGGATGGCCTCTCTCTCTCTCTCTCTCTCTCTCTCTCTCTCTCTCTCTCTCTCTCTCTCTCTCTCTCCCCCATGTCTTCAAGCAATCACCTCACCTTCCACCACCACTAACCATTCCAAAACTCCTCCATGCCCCAAGGATGTGATTCGAGAATGGTGCACTATAGGTATCATTGTTGATGGAGCCAACGCCAATGACCATGGTAGAAGACAACAAATACCATTACTAGCACCTACACACCTTGCCGCCTCCTCTAATGACCCACTTTTAACGCAGTCACCTCTCTGTATCTCTCTCTCTCCAAGTGCTTGATCTTTCCAAACCCCACTCAATTCCCAACTTTGATTCAGATTTGTGTTTCATGGGTGCTTAAATGGTGGTGCCACCAATGATGGATGGTGGAATTGGTGGGGTAATCACCACACATGCTCACAACAATATAGTATTGTATGGTGGCCATCCGCCCACGTATGAAAAAGGGGTCATAGGTGTTGCAAGTTCTATACCGAGTGATGGAAGTTTTAATGGGTACCTGGCATGGCAGAGCAGGAGGGGTGATGGATATGATTGCTGGTGAGTTGAATTTTGGAGATGGGGCTAGTTGTGATGGATGGTGGTGGGTTGTCTTGGTGTTGGCAATTTCATGGCTATGGCGGCAATGGAATCAAACCAAGAAGTGGTGGCTAACAAAGATGGTCATTGATGGTGCTGAATGAAGAAGGTTTGGGTGGCAATGGTTGATCACTATTAGTAAAGGGATGGTAGATGGTGTGGGCAACTATGAGAGCTATGGGCAAGGATGATAACTAATGATGGCAAAGAGGGAGAGGTTGTGCCTATTGTGTTTACCGGCGGTGAATGATGGATAGCAGATAGGTGATAAGGTTGAGTTTGAGTCAATGACTAAGTTAACTTGGAGTGAGTTAACTCAATCAACATACTGATTAATTACTCGGTTTAGATGTTAAAATTTCAATAAAAGTTCAAGGTTAAAATTGTAATTTTATTCAATCAGTTCCCTCGTTATCTGAAAACTCTAACAAGGGAAAAGTGTTACGCTTATTTTAAACTTAACTTTACAAACTAAATTATTCCTAGTAACTCAAGCAACATTCACAAACTTTCTCAAGTAAGAGTTTTGCGGTTCCTTGTGACCCTTATCTTTATAATACCCATGTTATATTGCACTTTCATCCACCTTTAATCAAAGAAAAAGGGACCAACGCTATACTATTTCTGTCTTTAGATAAAATAAAATAAATGAAATATTTGTGTTAATATGAATATAAAATACATAGGTATATATATGTCAAATTCTCGAGCAAGCTGGGTTGGGCCAGCCGGCCCTCAAGCACTTAAGAAAGAAAGAAAACAAACACAAAAGCAAAAACGAAAAAACATGAATGATCTAACATTGAAAATATATTTTCCACATGTTCCTTTGCATCGGATCACTTAAGTAGCAGCTTAAAAATTGGCTTTTGATCCATTAATTTACAAGCATATTAACGCAGTATAACATGCTTAAGAATCTCAATCAAACTACAATAATCCAGTTGAAAACATAAATGCATAATAGCTACCTAGGGAACAATGCTTTCCCCAAGAAATATACACATAATGAAACATCTGGGTTTGTGGTTTTGCCTCGTATCTCCCCATTACAGGAGGGACACAATTATGATGTCAATAGCAAAGATTACGCACCTCCGAAAATGTACCAGTTAATTTATTTAGAAGAGTTGATTTCCCAACTGAAGGAAAACCCACTAGACCAACTCTTGCATCTCCACTTTTTGTAACATCAAAACCTTCTCCAGCACCTCCACCTCCCTTAGAGGAAGGTTCAAGAAGTTCCCTACGTAGCTTGGCAAGCTTAGCCTGGCCTCACAAACATTTCAAAATTATAACCAAAAAAGCACAAAAATGGTTAATAGCAAAAATTCTAGAAGAAGTTTGCATATATTCAACAGAACAATGTATTTAAGCATATGATATCAAGAAATGAGTGCTCGGAAAATTAATTTCTCCATAATTGCTACTGTAACTTCAGGCGACTATGATACCGCTCCGTTTACCCATGAGAAATTGAAGGTGAAATGAACCCCACAAGATACAAGGCAACTCATTGTTTACAGAGGAAACTTCTGAACTGACATTCAATTTGCAATAGCAAAAGCAGTAAAAAAATTTATGGCAAGTTCTGGAAGGGAATGAGTACAACTAACTAAGAAGCATATAATTTAAGAGAGGCGGGCAGACTTGGCCACAGTGAAAATTCCTTACATTCAGATTAACAAAGATCTCTCCTAGAAAGCAACCCAAACTTAAATAAGATGATGCATCCACTGGGTAAAATTAAATGAACAAGGACTTATCCGCGTCCTACCATGCATGCATTGTTGGTCCATGATGCAACACCTACAGAGGCGCAATGCCACTATGTAGTAGTAGTAACTTAACATTTCTTTATTAACAAGTACATTACGTAGAAAGAAATAATAAGTGAGGGAAAGGTACCCCAAAAATTAAATGTTATAGTTGCCACATGTTTCTGAAGAGTACATAAAAGCAGAGTATAAAACCTTTAAAAGCTTTGAGAGTGTCAATGTCCTAGTTTTTTTGGGTTCCTAATTTTAATACTTTATTGGTTATTAAAAAGGTAATTATGCTTGTTAAAATCCCAGGACTATCAATTACTTTGTGATTGGCATGCAAGCAAGAGCGTTATATCTTACCCGTAAGAGTTATGAAACAGACAAAAAAATCAAAAGCCCAATGTCAACAGATACTACTGCAATTTGTTGTACATGAATATGATTAAAGAATTTATTCATGCCATGACTTTTCCAATGTAAATAGATTAAATGTACATTTTAAAGATTATATTTCAGCTTATTAACGTTCTTTTGGTTACAAGGAAAGACAACTTTTTGTTAAATTCCAACTAGGTAATCTGTGCTAGAATTCGGGGCAGTAAATCAAAATTCCAGAGAAAGTGCTATATCATGTACAAGCTTCAATTCAAATGCAATGGCAGTCCAATTTTGAATTATTGGTTCAACGTACACTCACTCGGAGAGAAGTTAAATATGTGCACATAAGCAAAATGAAGGTGAACAGATATAGAACAAAAATGGATATTGAGCAGATAAGCACCATGCATAAGAAGAAAGCCAAATTGATTCCAAAGGAGGACGCAGTCGTACATTTGACAACCAACTCAAAATGAATTACTATGTCATGGACACCTCTTTCAATCAACTAAATGTTAGTGTGCTGATCGTAGCCTAGAGTCATGAACACACATAGCCAGTGACAGATCAAGGAATCTTGTCTTTGGGTGGGGTTTTTCTTTTGGTTTTAGTGGGGAGGGAACTATGGATCATATTAGTCACGTATGCAGTAGCAATAGACCATTATAACATAAAATGCTATTTCACTAATGAAGTCCTCATCAGTGTTCCCAAAAAAGAGGGGGGGAGAGGGGCAGCGGGGTTTAATGTATTAAACATTTTTCACTATTTCTTTGAAGATAGACATGAATATAAGATTTGTACCTGAAGAAAAGAAAGGAAAACAGACATGAATGTAAGATTTTTTATTTTTATGACCGCAACTTTTAGTAGCCAAGGGAGAAAATTACAAAAATATAGCATGTTTATAATTGTTATCTAAAACATTAGTTTCTGAACAGTTCAAAATATTTTAAATATCATGTTAAATATGTCATTTTTTTATAAGTTAAATATCAAGGAGTTTTTAGAGATTTAAAATAATAATTCCACTAGATATTCACAAAATGTACTAAAATTTTAGTGATTCAAACTATTAGATAGGATATTAATTTAATGTATATCAGAATTTGTCATATTCACTTAAAGCGTTACTTGAATATGCTACGATTATAACCAAAGTGTAAGTGTTTCACTATGAAACTAATGCTTTGATGAGTTATACATTTCAATATTACTTTAATGTGCATTACTGTAGCAAAGAACAAAACTATTTTGGTAATAGAAGTAGTCATTTGATAAATACTAACAAAAATATGAGAAAGGTAAAGGAAAAATATGATCTAGTACTCACTTGACTGAGTACTAATAAAATTATAAAGATACGTGGAGGGTAAAGAAAAAAGAGGATCTTAGGTGGGGTTATACTCTACTTATCAAAAATAAACGATGGGGTTATATCGAAAATACAGAGTTTGATGACAAATTGCGGGAGCCATGCCCCAGCCCTTCCTCTCCATCCGCCATTGCATGTAGCACAAGCTTCTCATTTACTAGATAAAAACATCGTAAGGTGCTAAAAGCTTCAATTACTTTTATGCAGGCCATGCTATTTAACTTTCCAAGTGGTACTAGGAAAAAACAAAAGCAAATCTATTGCTTTTCTCTTTTCTATGCCATATAAGAGAAATGGAAGCAGATGTCAAAGACAATAAATGGGTCAGACAATCAAAACTAATTTAACTCTTGGTTATAAAAGAAAATGTAGCGAAAATACTTTTTTCCTCCTTAGTTTAAAATAAACACTTACAAGAACATAAGCAATTATAATGATACATGACCCCATAAGTCCCACCAAAAACGCGTCTCCAATAGAAATAATAAGAAGCACAAGAATGCATACCTTGAGCAAGCCCAGGTGATGGGCAGTAGCTTTGTTCTTTTGGGTCCTTGCCATCTACAATAAACAAGAATGCAACTTCACATTCTTAAACAGCCAAAGCTATGAGCAAATAGCATCACTAAGGCGCATATAGTGAGCCAAATACGTTTCTGAGCACTTCAGATTTCTATTTTTCAAGCATATTTGGAGCGGATATGTTATCCAATACAAAAACTTGCATAAGAGATCTTCCAATATCAGCTCACACAAATGCACACAAGCGCGCACATACACATTCACTCAGCACCACAACACACATACACTGTAAGAATTTGTTCTACTAGAAGTGCTCAGGATGAGGGAGAGAACTTCAGCAACACAAGACTCCATTTGGTTATTGTTAAGAATAAGAGAAATAGAGAAGACATGTCAAAATGTCTAAGGAAGTATTTTAGGGATTTCATTTGCTTTTATTTTCTCAGGTTCATTCTAAAACAGAATGGCAGACAAATCCACTGTTACATTAGAAAGCAGAAAAATTCCAGTACCAGGATATATGCAAAAGTCTACCGCTGCGATGCAGCATTTGTGGGACTTGCATGGAGCCCACCAATGTTGCAATCATAACAGCAAATATTCCAAACATCCAGCCCAATACTACTTGCCTTAGAAAGCAAGGCAACCATTGTCTTTTCTCAAATGGTCAGCATGCAAATTTAGTTAACTTCCCCAATAATACACCAAACCAATCCATAATGGATGCTTGAGGTAAAATTTTTGCATGAACTGAAGAGTTCACCATATCATTTATTAAAACTGGTTATAATTCGCACGTGTCTGGGTGCTTCTAATTATTAGAAAACTAAATCGTCTGAACTTAAAAGTTCAGTGATCACAATAATATAGTGCAAATATGCGAAAGGGTTAAAAAACTCAAAATTATCTGTTTGTTTCGCCAGTAATATCTCTATCAAAAAAAATTCCCTAAAGAAATACAAATTTCAGGTGTAAAAGAATTCAAAAAATAATAACTCTTTGGTCAGTAGGAAATGAAAGAAAATTTGAAACCTCATGTTTTCCAGTGAGCTGATTCATTGAAAACAAAATAATAAACTGAATTGGTCTCAGTACAATCAATTGGCCGAATAACTCGATGTTTCCATAGCCTTAGAATTAAACAGCAGAAAATGTCAAAAAATAAATAAATAAAAATTCACATTTCCTCCCCTTCTTTCGCTCACTTTCTTATCAAACCACCACAACGTATTCAGAAAAAAACCCCCCACCCCCTCATGAACTATTTCTCGAGAAAATTTTCCTCCTAAAGAAAATCTTTATGGCTCGATTACATGCCAACTGAAATCTAACGGCTGTGCTCGAGGCAAAGCAGCTAGGGTTTTGAAATTTAGAGAGAAGAAAAGATGTATGAATATATGGAGGCATACATACACGAAGAGATAAGGATTACCTCATCTTCGATGTCTTTGATTTTCTGCATGACGGTAGCCATTGTTGAAGCAGGAGGCTCACAGTGACTCTGTATCTCTCGATGACGATGGACGGACGGTTGATTGCTTTGCTTTTCGAAATGCCTCTGGAAATGGGAAGAAGAGTCTATATACCATGTGTGAAATGGAGTCAAGTGTTACAATGGGTAAGCGTGACGGGTTGGCTGACCCGGATCTTGACCCCTACCAGATTTAATCAGGGTTTTGAGCATAGTTACGAAACTCATTTTGGAGGAGGAATTGGGGTTTTTATACTGGTACGAAATTTATTTTAAAAATTTAAAAAAATATTTTGAAAATGTCGAGAAAATATTTTGAAAATTTTTCAATAACGTTTGAGAAACTCTTGATAAATTTAGGAAAAATTATTGACAAACGTTTCAGAAACTTGAAATATTAATTCTTATATATTTTTTCTGTTAAGTTCTAATTAAATATCTATGAAATTATTCATTTAAGTTTCTACTAAATTTTTTTAAGTATGAATGAAATTATTCGTGTAAGCTTCTACTAAGTTTTCTAAATGTCTTCACTACGTTTCTCAAATGTCTCTACTAAGTTTTCTAAAGGTCTTCACTACGTTTCTCAAATGTCCCTACTAAGTTTTCTTATTAAGTTTCTTAAAAGTCTCTTTTGAGTTTCGAAAAAACTTTCTATTTAATTTTTCAATCGTTTTTCGCTTCTCGTTTCCCCTTATATTATTGGCCGCGTTTTCCACTTTCATTTTTCTAATGTTTCTCGCTTCCGCTTCTTATTTTAGTAACTATGATTTTGACTCCTAAATTGGAAAACGAGATGCATTGAGTAATGAATTATTCAAGTTTTGTTAAAACACTTGGGTTGCTATCCAAAAAAAAAAAAATTTGGTAAAACACAATGAGTTTTAAAAATATATTCGAGCTTAACTTATATAATTTTTGAGCCAATCTCAATCGAGTTTTAAGCTAGCTAAACTTGAATAGTTTAATTTTTTTATTGCAAATAAATTTAATAAGTTAAGTTTAAGCTTAACTCAAAAAATTAACAAGCTTCAAAATATGTTTAAATTAACTTATTTACATAACGAACAGATTTTAAATGAGTTTTTACTAAACCAAATATGTATCAAGTTTAAGTAACTTGGTTTTCTAGCCATTGTTAAGAACGAAATCCATTCATTCATTATAACAAGGCACTCAACGAGTTTGGTGAAGCCACTCCATCATTTTACAATAACAGCTTCACTTTTTTTTCATTATAATAACCCTTTCCTTAATTCTCTAATATATGTAAATTAGGGATTTTGTGTTGTAATAATACTAGGTTAGATTGGGATAAAAGTAAAAGATTCAACTATCACCTTACTGCCTGTAGAAACTATCTATTAATTGTTTCAAAATACAAAGTGTCCTCTACTTTTGCCGTTACCTAAATTATTTAGTTCCACATATGTAGGATATGTGTGAATCTAAGAATTTAGTGATAGAAAACAAGAAGAAAAGGAAAAAGAAAAGACAAGGAAAAAGACGGGTTCCTAACACAACAGTAGAGTGCAAATATTTGAAGCATGACATGCTATATTGAAGTTCCTTCTTTTTTTCTTTCTTTCTCTCTTCCCCCCCCAAAAACAGGTTTTAATCCCAGCACCTATCAAAAAAGGGACAACAAGTTTAACAGTATCTAAACCCTATTCTATGCCAACAGTAGTGTGCAAATATTTGAAGCATGACATGCTATATTGAGGTTCCTTCTTTCTTTCTTTCTCTCCCCACCACCCCACCAAAACAGGTTTTAATCCCATCACCTATCAAAAAAAGGGACAACAAGTTTAACAGTATCTAAACTCTATTCTACGCCTTGGGTTTGAGCTCCCAACTTCTAGCCTTAGGTACCTTGCAAAGCCCTCAAGCAACTAGCACTAGAAAAAGCAATTCCTATACACACAACCCTAACAGACTTTGTGTTGCATCTAAAAGGGAGGGGTGGGGTTATATTTTGATGATGATTGTAATGAACTTAGAAAAAATATATATACATATAATGATTCTTCCAGTACTAGGTTTATGATTTGAAATAAAATCAAAATTCCGAAGACTTTCTTATTATCTTCTTCATTAATATTTGAGGTCTCAATAGAGAATTCTTTGGAACACTAATCACAGATAGAAGCTCAAATGCAGCACATGCCTAAATTTTTTAATAGAATATTCCAAGAAGGCTTTCAGCCTAAATTTGTTTTGGACGCAGGTTTCCAACCTTAGGATCACTCAAATAACCTGTTGGATCCAGAATTTCATCAAATGATCAAGTAGGAGCTTGGAAAATACGGTTTACAGTCCTGCCCGTGCTTCTTCCTCAATGATTCTTTAAAATTGTAGTAGTGTTAAACGCAAGATTGACCGCTTTGACACGCTGAATCAAATTGTGCAAAACTGAGCAGAACAACAAGACCTATCACTTCAGTAAAAACATTAACTTCTTCATTCAATTAGATCCAACTAATTAGGGGTTCTTTCACCACCCCCTTGAAAGCCATTCATTTGATGTATTTTAATCTACGCATCTTTAGATCTTCCAAGACAATATATGACCAACATCCATTGGATCAATAGAAATTTACATCTTTGCTGCATATGTATCCAGTTTAACATCGACAGTGATTCAACAAGCATGGCAGCCGGTCCAAGTTTCAATAAGATGAGAAGTTGCAAGGAACTGAGGACTAGAGAGACTAAAGGTTTTCCTTCACTATTTCTCACTTTCTACTCATATTTTCCAGTGAGCAAACTAAAGAATCCATGAGATACACATTTTCAAGATAAAAAAATCCTTGGGAGTTTCCTGTTTTCCTTGATAATGGAACTTTGGAAATTTAGTTTTTCCCTCTTGTTTGCTATCCAATAACCAAAGAGTGCAAGGGAACCATTCCGAAAATCTCAGGAACCCTGTGCCTGAGAACTGTTCTTCATGGCAGTAAACTCTTGAGTTATCTTGAAACGTCCATTTCCAAGATGGTCTCTTACATCGCTACCCAATTGTTAATGATGGCTCAAAAGTAACGAAGAACCGTTCTTCAGCTCGGATGGTCACTCAATTCAACATCAAAGGCACAAATTTACAAAAATAAGCCCCACAAGTTCAAATTCAGCAGCTGAAATAGGAGTTTCATACTCTCATAAAGAGATCACAAGCTCAAAGTTCTCAGGCTGTATATCATTGAATCCAAGAAAACATAGATGAACCGTCAAATTTAGGTTGCATATATGATTAGTAAAGAGCTGAAAAAAGTTCAGGTTCCATTGCAAAGTGCCACCATATTTCTACTCAATCATTCATCAAAATTGCAGTGGTGTCAGGAACATAACCGACCCCTTTGATATGCTGAATTAAGTTGTCCAAATTTGACCAAATCAAATCAGCCTCGTGATGTGCTTTGTCTCTAGCAATAAACACATGTACCTCATTATTCAACTCGGTCCAACTACACCCTGCTTCTTTCACCACCCCGTTGCGGTCCATTCTCTCCCTTACCTTCTTAACATCAAACCACATACCTTTCGATGCAAAAATATTTGAAAGTAAGACATATGACCCACTATCCTCGGGATCAATTGAAATTGCCATCTCTGCTGCATATTTACCAAGTTCAACATCACCAGCAATTCTGCAAGCACTAAGCAAGCTCCTCCATACTATTGCTGCTGGTTGTATTGGCATTTTCTCTATAATCTCCTTTGCTTCAAAAAGTTTACCAGCTCGGCCCAAGAGAGAAACCATGCAAGCATAATGTTCTGTCCCTGGTTCAATTCCAAACCTGGACATTGACTCGAAGTGACTGAGTCCATCTTCTACAAGCCCCACATGGCCACATGCTGAGAGCACACCAATAAATGTGACATAGTTGGGTTTTATTCCCTCTTTTATCATTTCTTCAAACTTCTCAAGAGCTTCTTCAGCTTCTCCATGCTGTGCGTATGTTGAGATCATTGAATTCCAACACACAACATCTTTCCAAGTAGTAGAATCAAATATTTTGCGAGCTTCTTCAATGCTTCCACATTTAGCATACATATCCACCACTGCATTTGTAACAAAAGGATCAAAGTCTAGACCTGTCGTTACGAGCTGGCTATGGAACTGTTGACCATGTGGGAGACTTGCCAGGTTACTAGCTGCTGTTATCAGGGCCACAAAAGTGAATTCATTAGGTTTCTGTCTTGAAAGCTGCAAGTCTAAGTAGAGTTTGAGAGCCTCCTCGTTTTCCAACCGTTGAGCATAGCCAAAAAACATAGCATTCCACACTACAATATCTTTATCATTCATCTCCTCAAATACAATTCTTGCATCTTTAACAAAACTACACTTGGAATAAACGTCTATAAGGGCACTACCAGCAAATATGTCCAAAGAGACCCCTGATTTCATGATGAGACCATGGATTTGCTTGCTTAATTCCAGGGTAAATAGTGAAGCTGACAAACCAAGAAGGCTAACAAATGTTAAAAGGCTTGGTGTGAACGATCTAAGCCTCATCTCATGGAAAAGATCCAATGCTTCATACAGCTTTTCCTGTCTTGAGTATCCTTCAATCATTGCATTGTAAGATATCACATTGAGATAGGCCATACCATCAAAAGCTCTTCTTGCATCAGTCAAAGAATTGCATTTTGAGTACATATCAATCAAGCCATTTTTCACAAACTCATCAGATTCAAGATTTGCCTTGATAGCAAATGCATGGACTTGTCTACCTCGTTCAAGAGCCTCAAGCGAACCACACGAGGTGAGAATGCTAGTGCAGGCAAACCCATCTGGCTTCCAACCCAATCTGTTCATATCCATAAACAGCTTCATCGCCTCCCAATCAAATGAATTTTGCATGTACCCAGCAATCATTGTGGTCCATGAAATAGTATTCTTAACTACCATTTGATCAAATAGTTTTCGTCCAGTTCTCACCCTACCACACTTAACATAGAAATCTATCAGCACGTTACTCACTGAAACATCCATTTCAGCTCCCCTCCTCAACACATAAGCATGAATTTGCATGCCCCCTTCAAGGAACTCAAGCATTGAACATGCACTCAAAACACTAGACAGTACATATCTGTCAGGAACAACATCACTTTCCCTCAATTGGTTAAACAACTGCAATGAAACTTCACTCCTCCCACTTCTAGCGTACCCTGTTATAATCGTAGTCCAAGTAACCTCACTTTTCATGGAAAGATCATCAAAAACAAATCTTGCTTTCTCTATCTCACAGTTTTTCGAATAAAGATCAATTAGCGATGTACCCACGTAGACATCTTGATCATGACCTGTCTTAACAACCAAACCATGCAATTGGGTACCTTTTTCAACGCCACCCAACTTCGTGCAAGTGCGAATAACACTAGCCAATATAAACTCGTTTGGCTTCTCATTCGAGCTTCCTCTAAACTCCAAAAAAATCATTACGGCTTCTTCATTATAACCATGTTGGGCATACATAGAAATCATTGAAGACCAAGTTATTAAGTTCCTTTCAGACATTTTATCAAACAGCTCACGTGCATTGAGCAAACAACCAGATTTGGAATACATGCTAATGAGAATGTTTGCGAGAAACGTATCCGATTGAAAACCCAACACGACAATCAGGCCATGTATGCTTTTGTAGTATAGAATTGGATTGCCTGATGCGGGCTGTTGTAGGAGTTTTGCGAATTCACGCTTTTGGGTTCGGCGTCTTCGGATTGGAACACACTGGTTTTCTGGGGGAAGCAGTGGGGAGACCAAGGTGGTGAATTTGAAAGCTTGATGGTTAGTAGTTCTACGACAAGATTTTACATGGAGTGTTACTTGAAAGCAGCTTCTCATGAGGTTGTTTCTCATTCTACTGAAGATGCATTTCCATTAAACCTATCTTGCTTCCTTCTGATGATGTGACATATTACACACACACACATATATATATACACACGTATGCGAGTGTAGTAGGCAACCTGAATCTAACTTGACATTGCCACCTCCAAGCATGGTAGGACTGTATAATCCACGGACGAGTGTTGCGAAAAATGAGTCGGGTTGTATCCAATTGACAAGAGATCTTCAATCGTAATCTTTAAATCCGTCTTCATTTTAGCATATTATTTAAATTTGAAGTTTATGTATCACACTTTCCACGTTGTTAATTTAACATTTTTTAACTTTCATTTTTATTATTTATTTCTCAAATTATTATTATTTTATTTTAAAAAAAGAGAAAAATTACATATTATACTCTTATTTTATTTAAAATGTAATAATTTATTATCATATTTTAATATAAATTGTAATTATTTATCACATATTTAATTAATGTGATACTTATGGGAGTCGTCAGTTGTCGCGCCCAGATTTTTCACACTCGAGTAATACTCACACAAGCGAAAAAAATGTTGTACTCTCTCGTTAGAATTCACCCTCCTAAAATAATGAGTGCGACTAGATTTGAGTTGAAAATTTGATTTGAATAAAGGACTTTTAGAAAAAGTTTGGAGTCGCCACCTAACTTGATTAAGGTGAGTTAGGTCACTTAAAAACTAAGAATAATCCGAAGACTACACTTAGGGTTTTTGAAAACGATTTTAAAAATATCTTTTCAAGAGAGGGTTTTTAAAAAAACAGGTTGTTTGGCAACCTTTAAAAAAAAATTAGGCCTTTTTTGAAAAATAACTCCTTTTGGTCTATGAAAACAGTGATCCTAGGTTCGGAGGATGGTTACGTGTAGGGAAGACGCATTAAGCCATCACCCTACCCCGCCCTTTCGGTACCTACATGTCAATCTACCCTAGATTCACATATGAGAGTATTCGACTAACTATAGTTCAATCCTACCCACTTTGAAAAAAGAATGTTTGAAAAGAAATGATACATGAGATGCAAGTGCAAAATAAGAGAGTTGATTTAGAAATAGATTTGAAAAGAATTTGATTTGATTTGATTTGAAAAGAAAGAGATGAAAGTTTGAATTTGAAAACAAGATTTTGGAAATCGAAATTGAAGATTGAAGATAGAAATTTGAAATTGAAAATTTGAAAATAGATTGGAGATTTGGAAAGATTTTGGAATTTAAAATTTGGAAAATATGGAGAAATTTGAAATTTGAAAGAAATTGTGACCGCACCTATGAAGATTGCCTACGTATCCTTTTGGAGGAATCAGGTCAGTCGTAGTTCGGACCGGAGTCCGATTAAAAATAGAAGAGTTAATTTGAAGAAGGAGATTGAATTGGAAATTGAATTGGAAGATTGAGAAATTGAACTTTGATTGGAAGATTTGAAAAGATTTGATTTTGAAAGACTTTGTTTTAGGAAACCTAGACTTAGGAAAGAGAGGATTTAAAAAAAAATGATTGGATTTGACTTAGAAAGATTTTGGAAAAGAATTAACTTGAAGATTGGACTTGGAAGATTTAGGAAATGATTGGATTTAGGAAATATTCGAATTAGGAAAGGTCCGATTTAGGAAAGTTTCGAATTAGGAAAGTTTCGTTTTAGGAAAGTTCCGAATTAAGAAAGTTTTGAATTTGGAAAGCTTTCAAATTAGGAGAGTTTCGAAATTAGGAAAGTTTTGAAATTAGAAAATATTTCAAATTAGGAAAGTTTCAAATTAGGAAAGTTTCAAAATAGGAAAGTTTCGATTTAGGAAAGTTTTAGGTTTAAGAAAGTTTTGAAATGAGGAAGTTTTGAAAGTTGGAAAGTTTAGATTGTCTTTTTTTTTTTTTTTTTTTTTTTTTTTTTTTTTTTTTCTTTTTTTTTTTTGTTTTTGGCTTATTTAGATTGTTTTGGAATAGGGAAGTTTTGAATTCGGAATGTTTTGAAATAGGGAAGTTTTGAAATTTGGAAAGATTCAAAAACAAGGAAGTTTTGAAAATAAGAAAGTTGTGAGTTTAAAAAGTTTTGGATTTGAAAAGATTTGAATACTTTAGGAAAGTTTATAATTTAGAAAGTTTTAGATTTAGAAAGTCTTACCTTAAGAAAGTTTTGAATTTAGAAACCTTAGAATTTTAGAAAGATTTGACATTTAGAAAGTTTAAGATTTTGAAAGTTTTAGAGTTTTTTAGAAATCTTGAGATTAGTAAAGGTTTGAATTTAGGAAAGGTTTGAAAAATTAGATTTGGAAAATTGAGATTTGGAAAGGGGTAGAATTAGGAAAGAGTGGAGTTAGGAAGGATGTGGAAATTGAGTTTTAAAATTTAGGAAAGATTTGAAAACTTTAGGAAACTTATGATTTAGGAAGGTAGGAAATTAAGAAGGATTCGAATTAGGAAAGATTTGGATTTTAAAATTTAAAGAAAGATTTAAAGTTTAGGTTTTGGAAACTTATGGTTTATGAAGGAATTGAATTAAGAAAGGTTTGGATTAGGAAGGGATTAGATTTGGTTTCTAAAAGAAAAGATTTGATTTTGTTTCCAAAAACGGAGGACGGGATCTAGTTTCCTAAACGGGGGGATTGGATTTGGCTTCCTAAAGGGAAGATTTGATTTGACAAGGATTTAGAAAGGGGATGTTCTAGAAACCCTAAGATTTGAAAGGCTATAATTTTGACATAGAAAAGAGGTTTTGAAAATGTGTATAATTTGGATGTAGAAAACAAGAGGTTTTGGAAAAATAGGTTTGGGGCAAAGTTTGAAAACCATGTTTTTTGAAAGAAAATTAGGGTTTCCTAATTGTGAGTTCTAGGGCTTAACTTGGGCTATAAAGAAAGAGGATTTTTAGAAAGTGCGTTTTTGGAAACGAGTTTTGGAAGGAAATCCTAGGGAGAAGTTTTTGGAAAGTGAATTTGAAGAGAGAGTTTTTTGAAAGAGATTTTAAAGAGGAGTTTTTAGAAAGTGTGTTTTTAGAAACGTAGATTTTAAAAGGAAAATCCTAGAGGGGAATTTCTAGAAGGGAGATTTTGGAAAGAGAGTTTTTAGAAAGATTTTTGGAGAGAGTTTTTCTAGGAAAGAGACCTAGGGAACGTTTTTGGAAAGTGGACTTTGAAGATAGCGTTTTGGAAAGGAGTTAAAAAAGGGAGCTTGAAAAAATAGATGTTTGGGAGGAGTTTTTGAAAACAATTTTGGAAAGAAGAGTTTTTGGGAAGTATGTTGAAAAAGAAGATTTTTTAGGAAGAGATTTTTGAAAAGAGAGTTTTTTTGAAAAGTATGAAAACGTCTCACTTTCCTAAAACGATTCTAGCCATAAGAGGGCTAGAACCACTTTAAGAAAGTGGTTTTGAAAACAACAAGGGTTGAAAATATGGACCATGCTGGTCACTTTGAATGTAGCACTTTCCTAAAGCAACCCTAGCCATGGAAAGGCTAGAATCACCCTAAGATTGTGGTTTTGAAAACAAGTTTTTGAAAAAAAAGATTTTGATGCAATTTTGAAAACAAGTTTGAAAACGATTTTGAAAACAACTTTGAAAACAACTTTTGGAAGATGCAAGACCATGATATGCACAATGCAATTTTGAGGTCGTGAACATACAAGGTTAAGGCTTCACCACATAATCAAGGGGGCCAGACCCATGTGGTCTCTGGTTAGACTAGAAGAAAGCTCCCGACATGGTGACTCTCCAATAGCCCAATCCTACACATGGACCGGGAATCCCCTTGTTTCAAGCACGCAAAGAAAGGGGGGGGGGGGAAAGAGATGGGGGATTAAAATAGAAAAAACCCAAGTGGGTTAGGAGAGAGAAGAGAGAGGGGGGCAGTGCAGAAATTTAAATAGGGAGCCTACCGTATGTTTTGTTTATTTTGCGCGCCTTGCTTTCTTCGATCTTCATCTTGATCTTCGTCTTCAATCTTCAAGAGCCGCCTTCAATCTTCAAACTTCAGATTGCAACTCTTCAAGTCTTCGAAGGAGGGTTGAAGGTTAGTGTATTGAGTGTATGGGGGTGTGTATGAGTGTATAGGAGGCTAGGGTTTAGTGTATGGTGGCTAGGGTTTGAAAAACCTAGGGAAGCTAGGGTTTAGGGTGTGCACGAGCTCTGTATATCGAATTATATGATTTTTAGACTGAGTTGACGGACCCTTTTCACGTTGGAAGAAGCTATGTATTTATAGAGGTTAGACAACACTGGCGCCTGTTGTAGTGGCATCAGGCCAAATTTTACACTGGCACCACTAGGAGTGGCGCCAGCCATTTAGGAAATATTTAAGGTCGGCAAGCAACGTATCTTTGACTAGATTTGGGCGCCTGTACTAGTGACTACCATGTAATTTTTAGCCTGACTCCACTAGGAGTGACTCCGGAAAGTCCGGGAAGGATTTGAAAAAGTCGGGAATGACCTGGAAGGCCAGAAAAGAGCAGGAACACTTAAAATAGTGTCCCGGAGTTATTTGGCTTGAAAAATGAGTACGAGATGTGTCGGAAGGGTTGACCGGGCCTTTAAGGGCAAAATGGTCAATCGGATCGGGAAACTGCCGGGACGGACTTGAACTGTCCCGGAAGAAGACTCGAGATTTGAAAACATTATTCAGAATGTTCCCAAAGGTTGCCGGTTTGATACCCAGAGCCGGTGTGGTCGGAAAAGGTGACCGGCCCACCAGGGACAAAACGGTTATTTTGTACCAGGTTGGCTAGAACTGACTCAGAACGATCCGAAAGGATAAAGAAAGGTTTAGAACACTATAAAAAGTATTCTCGAGAAGTTACCGGTTTGATACGCAGAGCCGGTGTAGTCGGAAAAGGGGATCGGCTTACCAGGGGCAAAACGGTCATTTTGCACCGGGTTTGCTGGAACTGACTCGGAATGATCCAGAAAGGTAGAGGAAGGTTGAGAATACTATAAGAATTAATCTCAGAGGGTTACCGGTTTGATACCCAAAACCGGTGTGGTTCCCGGGGCGTTCGGATGCCTAGGGGCAAAATGGTCATCTTGATCGGAAAGTCTCAGAAAAGGTCCAAGGGGCAGTTTGGTCATTTTTCACCGAAGTGGGCTAACAGACACTGGTGTTGATCTGAGTTTTGAGTGTTTCCACCACTCTGACGACGGTCGTCGTGACACAGGGGTTTGTTGGCAATTCCTTATATTGACTTATTTGTGAGTATTTCCGCTACTCTAACGGTTTTGTGAGTAGTTTCGCTACTCGGATCGTCTCGAGGAATAAACTGTCTCGAGAGAGAGATTGGAAAAGGGACTTACCGTCTTCGAAAAGACATGCCTAAGTTGGAACCGTCTCGAGGAATAAACTGTCTCGAGAGAGGGATTGGAAAGGGGACTTACCGTCTTCGAAAAGACGTGCCTGGATTGGAACCGTCTCGAGGAATAAACTGTCTCGAGAGAGGGGTTGGAAAGGGGACTTACCGTCTTCAAAAAGACGTGCCTGATTTGGAACAGTCTCGAGGAATAAACTGTCTCGAGAGAGGGATTGGAAAGGGGACTTACCGTCTCCAAAAAGACGTGCCTGGATTGGAACCGTCTCGAGGAATAAACTGTCTCGAGAGAGGGGTTGGAAAGGGGATTTACCGTCTTTGAAAAGACGTGCCTGATTTGGAACCGTCTCAAGGAATAAACTGTCTCGAGAGAGGGATTGGAAATGGGACTTATCGTTTCCGAAGAGACGTGCCTGAGTCGGAACCGTCTCGAGGAATAAATTGTCTCGAGAAAGGGATTGGAAAGGGGACTTACCGTCTTCGAAAAGACGTGCCTGAATTGGAACCGTGTCGAGGAATAAACTATCTTGAGAGAGGAATTGGAATTGGAATTGGAAAGAATAATGCCCCTAAGGGCATTTTGGTCATTTTGCCTCTATTTGGGCCTGGTGGGCCCACGAGGCGATGGACAAACGGGATTTGGACTTAGAAAATTAGTTTTGATTGGAATACGCTCACAATGACTTGAAAACAAGTCTGGACAGAGTGTAGACTGCCGAGCAGTCAAAAATGGAGTGTTTACAGTCATGGATTCTAATTCTATTCCCATCTAAAAAGTTGATATAGTGGTAGATGAAACATAATAATTCTAACAATTTTTCGCTCAGCATAAATGAATTAAAAATAAATAAGCTCATTACGCACTTTAAATTGCATTGATTGAGTGTTTATGGAAAGATACATGCTTGTTTCATATGACACTTCTCCAAATATTAGTGAATGATCCATAGAGGTTATTTTGAATGTAAATTTTTTGTTATTATACAAGTTGAAATTTTATTTTTAGTTTTCAATAGATGTTAAAACTTTAATTGTTATTGAAATCTGGTGGAGATAGATTGGTTAATTCTTAAATTTGTAAACAAAAAATTCAAAATAAAAAGGTGGAGTAGTAAGATAAAAACAAAGAATTTATTGATTCTACATATTAAAAATTTTTTAAATATAAATAAATAATTAGTAAAATAAAAAGATAAATTTCATATATAAAAATAATTTAAAGATAAATAAAAGCAAGTAAAATAAAAATAATATATTTTTTCCACATATGAAAAATCTAAAATTAAATAAATAATAAATAAAGTAAAAGGCATTGATGAATTAATTTAAAATTTTATTAAAATAATTAATATTACATTAATAGTGAATTATTTAGGCTTAAAATAATAATTAGTATAAAGAAAATATTTATGAATAGTGAAGGTGGATTGGAGTTGCTCTAACAGCCCTTTTAGATTGGAAAGAAGAGAAATGAAGAGGAAATAATAATTCTCCTTTCTCTTCATATTTAGTTTATAATTTGGAGGGAAGAGAAAAAAAAATCCGTAAGGGATAGTTATTTTCCTTCTCACTTTTCTTTCATTTTTCTTCCCTATTTCCTGTTCAACAGTTATCTATTATTTTATTTTTTCTTTTTTAAAAAATTTTGTAAATAAGAGAAGTTTATTTCCATCAACTTTCCTATCATTTTCTTAAATGGAAGGAAAAATTATTTTTCTTCTCACTTTTCTTTCAGCCCTATTTCCTTTTCAATAGTTACTCTATTATTTTATTTTTTCTTCTTATTATTGAATTTCAAAAGTTATTTCCTTCCAATTTTTTTTATTTTCTTTACAAAACCAAATAAATAATAATAATCACTTTCTTAAATTTTTTTAACATTTTCTTTCTCTTCCACAAGTTTCAAACAAGCCTTTTATAAGCCGTTATCCATGAGTTACTAGAAAAGTGATCAAAGAGTTTGGGCCAAAATGGTTCTACCGGTACTGAAATAGCTTACTCAAGCCAGTTTATGCGCCACAAAGTAGGGCTCGCGCTTTGTAGGGAGGCTAAATCTGTGTCGTTTTGTGGACTAACTGGATGACCATGGGGTTGAGCTTAAAACAGACCAATTTCGTGCAGTTTAGGTCTTTATGGGTCAAGTAAGTTTGTAATGGTGCTAAACATAGTCACTAAAACGGAAAGTGGATACTAGAAACGCTATTTTAGAATCTTAATTTATCAAAAAAAAATGACAAAGAAAAGAGAAGAAAATAAAAAATTTTAAATTCTCACTTTTTTTAAGACATTTAACTTCCACTTTCTCTAACAACTAAACGTATAATTTTGTGTTCTTTTTTTTATTTATTTTTTCTTACTAAATTCTTAATCCAAACATAGCGTAAGGGAAATAGAAACGAGAAATCCAACCTAAAACGGGAAAAGCGGTGAAACAATTACGAACAAAATGAGAAACTTAATATGCATTTTAATAAAAAAAAACTTTTACAAAACTTAAAGGAAACCTTTAAAAAATTAGTGAAAATTTATTTGAATACTTCAGTAGATAATTCTACAAAGTATAATGAATGCTTAGTTGAAATTTAAGAAAAAAAACAATGTATAAAATAAATAATTTAAGTTTCCAAATAGCTTTTACAAAGTTTCTTATCCATTTTTCTTAGTTTATTTGAAGTTTAGATTAATTAAGTATCCCAAAAGTATTTTTCAAAAAAATTTCGTACCATACAGGCTGGTCAAATTGCGTTTCGTGGTAATTATGGTGCAACTCCAACCCACAGAAGGCCTTGGGCAATTTTTTTTGGCTAGATAGAAGGCCTTGGGCTTTATCTCAAGAGTTGTGTCCCATAATGGGTTAATAAGCAAAGTTGGGCAGTTTTTGTAGACCTAATATATGACGTCTTGAGCTTATAGGGAATTAAAAAGCATACAATATGGGCCTCGTTATAGCAACACATCGAACACGGAAAAATGATATTTTTTTAAAAATTTGTACAAAAAATTCTATCAAAATAATGTGACAGTGATATTATTGTAAGTAAGAACAATAATGATGGGTGTTTTGTTTTAAATTGAATGACTCTTATCCAATCATATCATTTTAGTAATAAATTATATATAAACTTTTCTATTTATATAACATTACCCTTCAAGATGACCATTAAGAATTTTAGCACCACGTCACACATACCACTAAGGATTTCGCTAGCTCGACCCAATGAGATTTTTTTTTTCTCTTTCTGTTTTATATTTTTATTTTTATTTTTTACCTCAATAGGCAGATATTGCTAGCTTCAAAAAAATGTAATTATTATTTGTTAAACACAGGAAATATATCATTACATATTCCGAGCATGGAAGGGCCGGTGGGGTTCGTGCCCCTCAATCCGAATGAATGAGATAAAACAATCCTACAGCTGGACCAAGTCTCTTGCTCCCCAGCACATATTATGGAACACCTGGGGAAAAAAGTCGTTGGACCCAAGGAGGAGAGTTTTTTTTTATGCATAGACTGATCTTGTAACGATAAGTATCTGCCATTCTTTTTTGGATTCAGCAATTAAGGTTGTCATGGTCCGTTTTTGTACACATCGACTAATTTTTTCTCAATCCGATCAGAAACAAGTTATTCATACCGAGATTAGCATTTTTTGTATTCACAAAGAATAAATTGCTTGAGATCAATTCTTACACTTAATAAGAGTCAAACTCTTGATTGTAGTTATTAATATCGCTATGTACCAATCGGTATGAATTAGTATGTAATGGTTTGGCATAAAAAAGGAACAAATAATGGCATGTTTCGTTCCGATGAACTTTTAGGCCTCTATCTGCTTTTTTTTTAATTATTTTCCAGCCGTCTTGTGCATTATGAACTATCGGGCTGTATCGAAATTTAGGAGGTATTTAGATGTAACTTATTTAGTAGCTTATGATTTATGCTTATGACTTTTTTAAAATGTATTTGAGTAAATGACTTAAAAAAATAACTTATGTCTAATAACATTTTAAAAAAAAAAAACTATTTTTAAAGATAACTTTTTAAAAGTAACATATAACTTATGGTTTATAAACTAATGACCCAAACACTCCCATAATATTTAAATCATCACTTTCTCTGCTTGCTATCAGAGACATCTCCTCATAGATGATGTATACGTCTTTACATTAAATGCATTGCACTTTCTCTCTGCACACTCCTGGCACTCAATTATAAAAAGCACACTCCCACACACACACTCTCTCTCTTATCTATATATATAATTATATATTATGAATTACTCTATATAAGAGTCTTTTCTACATTTATATATACACTTTTTATCTTTTATTTTTATTAACTAATTGGGTTAATTATACTTTCTATCATTGTAGTTTACATCCTGTCTCACTTTAGCCCATATGCTTTCAATTGTGACAGTCAACCTCTCATACTTATGGTTAAGTTGCAACGACACCTTTATATGAGTTGACGTTTATTTAACAAACAAAAAATGCCATTTTTAAGGGCATAAAAGTAATTTAAAAAACTACACAGAAAAAACTAATAAAATGAGTAATAATAATTAATGTTAATAAAATTTTATAGAATGTTGTTTGTCACGTTTGATAGAAACATATTGGAAGAATCTCCTCCCCCTTGTCTCTCTTTACAGAATGAGATTAGGTCGTGAAATAGTTTATCAATAGCGCTCCAACACTTAATGAAGCAAGACTTGATCAAGAACATAGTGGTTCTATGTGGGATATTGCCGGAAAAACTCAACCAGTCCTCTACAGAGGGTACAACAAGCAACCATAGCTGGCCAGTGACGGAAGAGCTTCGACGTGTCTGAACAGCTTGATTATCCGGGAAGAGGGCCACCATTATAGTGGTGAATAGAGCTTCCTCCACTTACAGACCAACAACAATACAGACTTCCCACCCGCATCCCACTGCCCTGCCTGTTGTGCCACACCACCACCCACCCAACCACCCAATCCCTCTTTCAAATAAATCCTTCTCTCTCTCTCTCTCTCTCTCTCTCTCTCTCTCTCTCTCTCTCTCTCTCTCTCTCTCTCTCTCTCTCTCTCTCTCTCTATGTCATATATATATATATACTCACATAAATGTAGACCCCATTAAATTGTTGATTTTGTGACAAAATTATCTACTCAAAAATTTGATTTTTAAAAAAGCGAGAGTGAAAGATAGAAGAGGGCTACAATCATGGTGGTTAGAAAAGGAGATCGCCTATTGGTAGTTGATGGATTTTCTGTAACAACAAACAACAGAGGTGGGTTAGATTGGGGGGTTAACTTATAGATAAGAAAGGTTTTGGCGGGCTTCGATGGTGGTGAAGGAGATTGGGTGGTTGGCTGGGTTGGTAGTGGAGTTGTGGGGTATTGACATTATGTTGGGAGGCTGAGGGAGAGGTTTGGGTGGTAGGGGACTGTGCTGGTGAATCGCTCCCAAAGATGATGTAAATTTGAGCTTTCCCACAATAGAACGGGTGTCGCGATTGAAGTAAAAAATTCGGTGAGTACTGAAGTCGATTTCCTCAAAGACCAAGCCAAATATAGGCTACTAACACTTAGAGAATACTAAACTAACTTGAGTTGAACAACAATTAAATAAATTGAAGCTAAGAAAAAGAAGACCAAAGGTTTTTTGGGTTTTGAGAAATGAGTTTACTAACAACTAGACAATAAAGTAAAGTAAATTAAGCAATTAACAGCTAGATTCAATAAACAATTGAAAGCTAATTAAAATGAGATTCAAAGCAATTTAAAAGAGGCTTGGATACAATTGATTCAATCTATCAAGTTTAACAAGAGCTTCAATGGAGAGTCGAATAACTCAAATCAAGAATCATTCCATGAATCCTTGATTCAAAAGATTTTGACCATATAACCTTGAATTCATACTTAATAGAGTATAAATTTGTATCAAATTCAAATAATCATAGAAGCAAACCATCAATTGTACAATTCCTATACCAATTTGAGAATTGTGCATAGAAATTACCAATAATGATTATGAATCTAAGTTTTCTACAAATCTACAACCCAATTAAGATGAATTTATAGAAATCATTAAAATCTAGATACCTCCATTGAAATCTTTGAAGGTCCTTGTTGACCTTCATAATTGCATCCAAGTGGAAGGTTAGCTACTAGAATTCATGGAAAAAAGCATAAAGAAATGTGGATCTTACATTTAATTGAAAGAAATCTAGTGTTTGGTTATATAAAAAATGAAGGCAAGCTAAGAAAAATGGAAGAAAATAAAGGAAAAGTACAAGTTATATCTCTACCCTACTTCTAAATACAAAGAAATCTAAGCTAGAAACTAAAGAAAAGTGAGAGAGTCCCCTAAAAATCACCCAAAATAGCTTTGTATATGAAGGTTAAAAACAGGGACTGTGGTAACCGATTGATCTGTCAGTGAGGCGATCGATCAGCGTGCGAAGCGATTGATTAGCTGATCGATTAGTCTGCGATACAAAAAAAACACCCTCTCTGAAGTTTGGTTTTGGAGAACCTCTGAAGCTGCAGGAGATCGATCAGTGGATTGAGAGATCGATCGGTCGTTCAATCGGTTGATTGGTTTTCTTCTTCTTTTCCATTTGTTTAAACTTCAATTCTTATAAAAACAGATTAAACATGTTTAGGCTATTTTAGAGGATAAAATACAGTCTAGTATGTAACAAAATGGGTAATAATATCTAATTTGGGCTTTGAGATTACAGTTTAAGAGTGTAATAAGTTGGGCTGGTTAAGAGGTGGGGTTGGGTAGTGCTCTCCGCCGGTGAAGAAGAATTGTAGGCTATGAGAGGAATTTTTAAAGAGAGATAGAGAGAATAAGTTAAATTACTTCTATGCCCACACACATGATCATCACATGATATTTTCCGTTTACTAAATAAATGACAACTTACAGAAGGGTGAAATTGTAACTTGACTAAAAGTGTGGGGGGTTGATTGTCTTAATGGAAAGATTAAGGGCCAAAATGAAATAAGGTGTAAACTGTAAGGGTAAAAAATGTAATTAACCCTAAGTAATTTATATTTTATCAGAAATAATACTTCTTATAAATAATATCACTAAGTTCATTTGAAGTATATTATTTGGTGTTAAACAATACTTGATGTTTGTAATGTCATTTATATACATTCAAATTTATAAAATAATATACATATTACAAAAATATCTAATATTTATAACAATAAATCTGAAACAATACTCCAAAATGTACTGATACAAATACGTACCATACCAATGATAAAAATGGTACACTGTGTTGACTCCACATCTTGATTTTGATGATAACTAAACCTTGCGTTAATTTGCTAATAAATTTAATTAGTGTGCAGATCAATGAAAAAATATATTTTACACCTAACGTTTAATGAATGTCAAAATGGATGCACAACAATTCAAGAATCGAGCAATGCACCAAAATAGAGCCATGACACCTATCCAAATATCAAACCAGTGATGTGCATTCAAAGAGATTGAAGTTGCTCAAAAGGAGAATTTATTAAGCCTATAAAGACTCAATGACGTTGATATGAATTCAAAGAGATTGAAGGTGTTCAGAAGAAGAATTCATCATGTTTGCAAAGACTCTATGAAGAATCCAAGAAAAGTTTTTGAAGAAATAAAAAATGAATTCAATCCAAATTGAATCAAAGGCTTTATTGAATAACCACACTGGATTAAAAGCTTTAAAAAATTACTATATCCCAAAGAGAAGATTCCTTGAAGTACTTGAAGTGTTTTTGAAGTTAAGGTTAATCAAGGAAAGCATGAAAGAGATTATCTGGGTGATGTGTTGACACATGAGTTTGATGTGTCGATACATGGAGATAGAGAACAACTACTGGAGGATGCAGGCTTGATGTGTTGACACATGAAGTCATGTGTCGACACTTGGGGACTGACGACTATATTTTTAAATATTATATTGAACTGGGCGCGCATTTAATGAACCTCCAACTACCTCCAATGAGTGAAATCAATTCAGGGCCTTATATACAAGCCTTCAAATGCATTTATGGACAAGAGATACAAGATTATTCTATCCTTTGATCATCAAGAGCTGACAATTCCTTACATTTATTGAAAATTCTCTTTGTCTTCAAGAGTTGGCATTTAGTGAGCTATTCCATTCTTACCTACTCTTCAAAGAGAGTGTGTATTTCATTTGTATACCTTATTTACACTTGTAAGTTAGAGTTTAAGTGTTGTCTAGTGGAAGAAAAACATTTGTAAGTTTAAGAGAGCTTGGACAAAACTCTTGTAGCATTGAAGCTTGGGTGTAAGCTTCAAGAAGAATGAGCTAGGCACTTCAACTGGCCTCTACTTTGTAATTGGAGATTGCATAGTGGAAGAAGACTTCAAGGAAATCTTGGGGTGAGGACGTAGACCACAAACTGTGGTTGAACCTCGGTAATTCTTGGTGTCTCTTTTTGTGCTTTTCTTTCATTTCTTGATTGATTATATTGCATTGTATACATTTGAGTTACTGTTACATTCACTAAATTAGTTTTAATTTATCTTCATTACAATTAGTTTTTAAAACCCAATTCACCCTCCCTTTTAGGTTGCCTTTTGGGCCAACAATTGGTATCAGAGCTAGTATTCCTGCATTTGACTTAACATCCTAAGAATTAATCCATGGCAACTAACTTTGGAAGCTCTCTTGGTGAGCGTTAATCCACAAATAGACTACCTATGTTTAATAGTGCCAATTACAACTATTGAAAGAATAGAATGAGAATATATATTTAGTCCGTTGATTGTGAATTGTGGAGAATTATAGTAAATGGTCCTAAAACTCCTACTAAGAAAGTTGAAAGAGTTGATGTTCCTAAGCTAAAATCCGAATGGGATGAGGATAATTTGAAAATGTTGCAATCTAATGCTAAAGTTATGAATATTTTATATTATGCTCTTGATCCTAACGAATTTAATCATATTTCTACTTGTGAATCGGCCAAAAAAATATGGGATAGACTGCAGGTAACTCATGAAGGTACTAATCAAGTCAAGGAAATCTAAAATCAATATTTTAATTCATAGCTATGAATTATTTAAGATGAAACCGGATGAATCCATTACCGAAATGTTCATAAGATTTACTGATATTATTAATGGCTTGAAGTCTCTTGGAAAGGTTTATCCTAACAATGAACAGGTTAGAAAGATCTTAAAATCGTTGTCAAAAACTTGGGAAGCTAAGGTCACTGTCATCTAAGAAGCAAAGGACCTCAACACATTACCACTTGAAGAACTCTTGGGCTCCCTCATAACACATGAGCTTTCTCAAAAGCAACATGCTCAAGAAGATGAAGAAAAGAAAAAGAGGTTAGTGGCATTCAAGTCCACCAACCAAGAAGATGAATCGACAAGTGATGAGGATGATGACGAAATTGCCCTAATCATACGAAAATTCAAAAGCTTCGTGAAGAAGAAATAAAAAGGTGGAAAGAAGCATGAAGCTAAAGAAGATTCTAGCAAAGAATCAACGATTATATGCTATGAATGCAAGAAGCCCGGTTAAATAAAGGCTGAGTGTCCCATGCTAAAAAAGAAAGGGAAGAAAGATCAAAGGAAGAGGGCAATGACTGCTATGACTTAGAGTGACGATGATGAATCCGGGTTCGAAGAAGAAACCGAATCTCAAGAAGTGGCCAATTTATGCCTCATGGCTCATGAGAAAGAGAATAAGGTATCATCGTCTAATTCTTCTCAATTTACTTTCAATGAACTACAAGATGTTTTTGATGATTTAATTATTGAATTCAAAAAGATGAGAATAAAAAATGATCTTCTCAAAAAGATGATTTCTACTTTAACTGAAAAGAATGAGGACTTACAAAAAGAAAATAAAGATTTAAAGAATAAAATTTGTGTTTTGAAAGATAAAGTCAAGGAAAACTCTTTTCAAAAAGATTCCTCATTTTCAAAGGAAAATCAATCTTTGAGGAAAGAAGTTAAACACTTGGAAACAACTCTTTTTAAATGTGTAAATGGAAAAGAGAAGTTGGATGCTATCATTGGAAAACAAAAGTGTTCACTTGATAAAGCGGGACTTGGTTTCAAACCCTTCAAAAGGAGAAAATTTTCAAAAACTAGATTTGTTTATTC
>CM065383.1:43680000-43690000 GCA_033060915.1 Euryodendron excelsum
AATGAGGCTGAAAAAGAAAGAGATGGTGGAGAGGAAGAGATACAACAAGCTGAAGAAGGACAACATGCTGAAAAAGGGATAGAAGCAACAGAGCAAGACTGAGAGGATGACTCATCTGCTACAGAATCTGATGTTCCTCCTTCCACTTCTGGTCACAAGTATGGGCTAAGGGATAAACCTAGCAAGAAGTTCTCTAATACCCAATAGAACTCCTTTGTCCTAACCCCCTCACCACCAGCCTCTTCCCACTGACATCTCCTCTCCATATCCCTTCTCTCTCTATCCCATTTGCATTTTCATTCTTACATATGTATGCATTTTTGTAAAAGGATGACATGTCATCCTCCAAGACAATTTCTTTTATAATATTTTGTGAATGATCATTAACTAATCTTTTATAATGACTTTTGTGAATGAAATATAACCTTGTTGTTGTAGCTTGAGCCCTTGATGCTTGAATGCTATGCTTACTGCCCTGTTTATACATATTATTCTGTTTTAAGATTTTTTTACTGTTGTACCTGTCTATGTTATAAACTTGTATTTATTTTTTTGACAAATTGACAAAAAGGGGGAGAAAAATTGAAATAAATTGGTTTACATGAATAATGGAAATAAAATAGGGAGAAGAATGGAAATAAAATGAATTGTATGGAAATAAGACAATGGGAGGGATTAATGTAAGTACCCCATTTTTGCCAACTCGGTAATCTCCGGCCCGACCGGATTCGGTTTCCAACATCACAACACATGCAAGCTCAAGATGAGCCTTTCAATCTCCAATCCAACCAACTGGTCGTTTCTCGGGCCTACAAGGATCCGTTGTAGCTTTAAGCACCATTATTCCAAGCAGTTTTTCGGACCAGGCGGTCCCGGAAACCAACGCCATCCAGGTAGCTTCCCGGGATCGGGCGATCTTAGGGACCAACACCTCATCAAAATTTCAGACGGTTTACTTCTGGCCCCTACTAGCCCGCCAATGTAGAATGTCCGTCATTTGGTAGCTCTCCGAGACCGGCCGTTCTCGGAGACCAACACCACCCTTCTAAGTAGCTTTCTAGGACTAGGCGTTCTCAGGAACCAACACCACCCCTACAGGTAGCTCTCTAAGAATAGGCGTTCTTGGAGACCAACACCGCACAGGTAGTTTTCCAAGACTGGGCGGTCTTGGAAACCAACACCTAGGTCAACACCGGCGCTTGCTAGCCCGACTCGGTGAAAAATGACCAAACCGGCCCCTTGGGCCTCCATGCACGTTTTGGGAAAGTTCAAAATCTCTCAAAACGATAAGTCCATCCTTCTAGAATGTTGTCAAATCATCAGGCGTCCCCCGCACGCCATTTGGTCCAAATCCGATCCTATTCCGGCCTACTCCGGTCAAAACGATCGTTTTGGCCCCGAGTGCCTCGGCACAACACAAACCCCGTTAAAACGGCAAAAGACTCTCTCAAGACCATCCCTGAACAGCCCTGCACACTTAACACAACTTACCAAACCATTCCTGACCATTTCCAACCAACTCCGGTCAAAATGACTGTTTTGCCCCTGGAGGCCCAAAAATGCCCCGAAACAGCACCGGCCTTGGAATCTCGAGCAGAGGGTTTCACCACACGCCCTTGTTTAACCCAAAGAGCACCCTACAACACTAAGCTCACACGACGCGATAAAAGTGCCCTGGAGCGTCTCCCAGACGCTCCGCCTGAATTGTCTTTTCCCCCGATTTCCTGGTTATAACGCACCATCAACCTACTTGAGAAATGCATAAATCAAGGAATTCTTGAAAGCTCGTCCATAGATCTTTCCATCGATACAGCTTGATCAAGTAGATCACCTCTCGAAGCCCTCCATCGTACGGTGTGAAAACCATAACTTTTAGCAATCCCTGGAGCGTCTCGCAGACACTCCACCAAGATTAACTTTTTCCCCGATTCCCTAATCAAAACGCACTGTCAAACGACTTGAGAAATGCGGAAATTTGGGAATTCCAGAAAATATTTCCAGAGTACTTTCCATTGGTACAGTCCAATCGAATAGATCGCTTCTCGAAGGCCTCGATCACACGAAATGAAAACAGCCACTTTCAAACACCCACGGAGCGTATCACAGACGCTTCGCGAAAGTGTCTTTTTTGGCACACTTCCCAAGATGATATCACTCACTTCCAAACATAATTCAAACTTTTCAACAACATGAAAGTTCATCAGAAGCACTAGGAGAACATCCCGAGTGCGACCGATTCCCCCGGAACCTTCCCGATTGACTCAATTATTGAGACAAAGTTTGGACGAACCTTCCCGGTGATGGAGCGTATGCTACATGCGCTCAAATTTTGATCAGATCGACTGACTTTCGATCAACGGTCGAGATTTAACTAGTACACAGGGTGCCACGTGTTATTTTGGCAGTGGAATAGTACCTGCGCATGTCCTACATGCGCAAGGCTTGTTCCAGATTGCCTATAAATAGAGGCCTCCCCCCTTGCATATTCTAGGTCCGAAATTGATATGAAACTCTGCTGAAATCACTCCAGAAACTTGAATCTCTACATATATTCCTCCCCTCCAACACTTAGGCTAGATTATACCCCTCCTAAGCCTATACACTCCATACACAAGGCCTCATACACACTTATACACTCCACTCTAGCCTCTCAAACCTTTTTGAAATCACTCAAGCTCCAATCAAGACATATATTGAAGACTCCAAATGTGTTGAAGCCAAAAGGTGGTATCCCTTTTACATTTATGCTCTCCCCCACTCTTCTCTTCTCCCTCCTAGCCTACTTAGGCTATTCTCTATTTTAATCTCCATCTTCAACCCTCCTTTCTTGCATGCTTGAGCCAAGAGGGCTCTTAGATCATGCCTAGAGGAAAGCAAGTAAGAGCCACCGTGTAGGGGAACCTCTCACTAGCCTACTTTAACATAGCATGGCCTATGAGCCCCTTGTTTAAGTGGTGAAGCCTAAAAGCCTTGTATGTGAATCATGACTATTTGCATATTACTATTTTGATCATTTCTTGTATGCTTGGCTTTATTTTATGCTTATTGTCATATTCCACAGTGCTTGCATGGCTCTTAATTTTATGACATTCCCAAATTCTACATGTCTTTCAAAAATTGTTCCAAGAGTTGGCCCCTTGAAATTTAGGATAGGATCTTAGAATTATGCCTTAGAAAAGTCCCCTACTAACCCCCTAATTCACATTTTTACATCATTGCATTACAACTTGCATAAAAGTTGCATTCAAACTCTCTAATTTTCAAGGTTTCTATTCTCCCAAATTTAGTGACTAAAATGGCCTCAAGGAACTCTCTCTTGAGTGGTCTCCCTTTATATTGGCCCTAGGAGCCCTAAATTGTTAGAATGACTCCCTTTTCTCTTTATGCTTGCCAAAGAATGATGTTCAAACTCTTTGAATTCTATGGTTTCTATTCTCTCAAGTTTAGTGGTTGGAATGGCCCCATGGACCCCTCTCTTGAGTGGTTTCCCTTTTATTGGCCATATGAACCCTCTCTTGATGGAATGGTTCCCTTGAAAAATGGTTTTCAAAATCCTTCTCCAAAGATGATTTCAAAAAATGCGTTCTCTCCATCTTTGCATCAAAAATAATTTTTCAAAAATTACCGTCATTATGTTGATTTTTGACCCCTTATACTCTTGTCAAGATAGCAGTTATAATGGCCATAAGGAAACCTTCATTGGGATGGTCTCTAATCACCAACCATGTAAACCATGTTCTTGGCTAGAGTCAAAATTTTCATGGAAATGATCTTCAAAAGGGTTGTCCACCAAAGTCCCTTGCATAGCATGTTTTGTCCTTCAAAATTCTCTCAAAAAATGCATTAAACCAATTTTCAAAACCAACTTCTAATCCAATCCTAGGTTAACTTGACCATAGTTATCCAAACCCTTGGTTAACTTGACCCTAGTTATCCAATCTTAGGTTAACTTGACCCTAGTTATCCAAACCCTAGGTTAACTTGACCCTAGTTATCCAATCTTAGGTTAACTTGACCCTAGTTATCCAAACCCTAGGTTAACTTGACCCTAGTTGACTAATCCTAAGTTAACTTGACCCTAGTTACCAAACCTTAGGTTAACTTGACCCTAGTTACCAAACCCTAGGTTGACTTGACCCTAGTTTTCCAACCTTAGGTTAACTTAGTCCTAGTTACCTCACCTTAGGTTAACTTAACCCTGGTTAGTTAACCCTAAGTCTTCTTAACCTTAGGTCAACCTAACTTAAGTTAGTTAACCTTAGGTTCTGCCTAACCCTAAGCTAACCCAACCAAGGTTAATACACTTTAAGGTTCCAACTCTTGAACCCTTTTTTCAAATGATCATTCAAACTGTCAAATTATCCTCATAACTTATTTCTCCAAAACCTCCTACCCTCATTACTTCAAAAACCCAACTCCATACACTCTTTTAATGTTCCTACACTCCATCTTTAAGGCATTTCCAAAAACGTTTTCAAAAGGTCACAAACCTAAGGTGTCCCTAGCCCTCTCATGGTTAGGGATTCCAAGGACAAGTAACAAATCAAGAATAACTTCTAAGGTTGTCCATATTAGGATTCCAAAAACTTAGCCATTTTCAAAAACCACTTTAAAAAACTAATTCATCAAAACATTCTAAAGATATGCCTTCTAGGATTTCAAAACAAGACTTCCAAAATACTTTTAAGTTGTCTTGAGTCATGCCAAAGCATTTTTCCAAAACTCCCTTGGAGTTAATCCAAAAGTATTTTCAAAACACTTCACTTCCAATTTCGAGTCAAAACTTCCAAGACCACAAAGAGTCTTCAACTTCTACAGACCTCAAAGTGTCTTAAACTTTTCCAAAGACCTCAAAGTGTTTTCAAACCTTCCAAAGGCCCTAAAGTGCCTATTTTCCATTGGGCTCTTGCCCGAATTACGAATGATCTGATTCTCACCAAATGAGATACGTAGGCAACCTAAAATGGTGCAGTCATAACTTTTATTTTAACTCCAATCCTTTTTTCAAAAATTCCAATCAATCCAAAGTTTCTATTCCAAACTCTTTCAAAACCCCTATTATTTTCAAACTTCTTCAAGAAACTTGCATCATGCATCATCCATCCGAAAAGTGATGACTAGACCCCGTTTTCAAAATTCTAAAGTGGATATTAAGTGGACAATGGTAACCGGTTATTCTAGTAAGTGAACAAAGGGTGATTAGACATGTAGGTACCGAAAGGGCGGAGTAGGGTGTTGATCTTGGGATATCTTCCTTGCACGTAACCAACTCTCGGACTATAGATTTCTGTTTCCGAAAGACCAAAATGGAGTTATTTTCAAAGAGAGCTTAAACATTTCAAAAGGTTGCCAAACAACCTATTTTCCTAAAAACCCTCTCTTGAGGGAGTTTTTAAAAACCTTTTTCAAAAACTCTAAGTTTAATCTTCGAACTAACGCTTAGTTCTAGGTGCCCTAACTCACCTTTATCAAGTTAGGTGGCGACTCCTATTTTTCTAAAAAGCCCTTAGTCAGATCAATTTTCAAATCTAGTCACATTTGTCCTTCGTGGAGAATGAGTTCTAGTGACAGAGTTCCGTGCTTTAGGGTCTCCGAGCCGAAAGGATCTTGGACACCTAAAAAACCAGGACGCGACAATTAAGATTGATTAAATGATGAATTGTATGGAGAATTATAAAGCATGATTTTAGGGAGAGTAAAATGATAAAGGAAAATTCTCCCTCCACTTAATTTTGGAATTGCTATAAATTGATACTTGCTTTGCTTTGATAAAACATCTTTTAATAAAAACTCTTCGAGAATTGTTTTTGACAAAAGAATAAAAAGAAAGGATATTTTTCTTGGAAGCACCAATTGCAAAACGGAGGGGGAGCCTTTTCATGGTATGAAATCTGATTCTATTCATTTCATTCTTATACCTAATCTTGCAAAGGTTTTGTCATCATCAATAAGGGAGAGATTGTTGACTCCACGCTTTGATTTTGATGATAATTAAACCTTGTATTAGTTTGCTAATGAATTTAATTACTATGCAGATCAATGAGAAAATATATTTTACACCTAAAGTTTAATGAATGTCAAAATGAATGCACAACAATTCAAGGATCGAGCAATGCACCAAAACAGAGGCATGACACCTATCCAAATATCAAACCATTGATGTGAATTCGAAGATATTGAAGGTGCTCAAAAGGAAAATTCATTAAGCCTATAAAGACTCAATGACGTTGATACGAATTCGAAGAGATTTAAGGTGTTTAAAAGGAGAATTCATCATGTTTGCAAAGACTTTATGAAGAATCCAAGAAAATTTTTTGAAGAAATAAAAAATGAATTCAATCCAAATTAAATTAAAGACTTTATTGAATAACCACACTGGATTAAAAGCTTTGAAAAAATTATAACCTAAAGAGAAGATTCCTTGAAGTACTTGAAGTCTTTTTGAAGCTAAGCTTGATCAAGGAAAGTATGGAAGAGATTTTCTAGTTGATGTGTCGACACATGAGGACAGAGGCCAATGCTTGAAGAATGAATGATTAAGTGTCGACACATGGGTTTAATGTGTCAACACATGGAGACAGAGAACAACTATTGGAGGATGCAGACTTAATGTGTTGACACATGAAGTCACGTGTTGATACCTGGGGACTAACGGCTATATTTTTAAATGTTATATTGAATTGGGCGCGCATTTAATGAAGCTTCAATTTCCTCTAATGGGTGGGTAAAATCAATTCAGGGCCTTATACATAAGCTTCCAAATGCATTTATAGACAAGAAATACAAGATTATTCGATCCTTTGATCATCAAGAGCTGACAATTTCTTACATTTATTGAAAATTATCTTTGTTTTCAAGAGTTGGCATTTAGTGAGCTATTCCATTTTTACCTACTCTTCAAAGAGAGTGTGTATTTCATTTGTATAACTTATTTACACTTGCAAGTTTGAGAGAGCTTGGACAAAACTCTTGTAGCATTGAAGCTTGGGTGTAAGTTTCAAGGAGAGTGAGCTAGGCACTTCAACTAGCCTTTACTTTGTAATTGGAGAGTGCATAGTGGAAGAAGACTTCAAGGGATCTTGGGATGAGGACGTAGACCACAAGTTATGATTGAACCTCAGTAATTCTTGCTATCTTTTTTTGTGCTTTGCTTTCATTTCTTGATTGATTATATTGCATTGCATACATTTGAGTTATTGTTAAATTCACTAAATTAGTTTTAATTTATTTTGATTACAATTAGTTTTTAAAACCCAATTCACCCTCCCTCTTGGGTTACCTTTTGAGCCAACACACTGGTTAGTATGGAATTAATAAATATGCTCTTAACCTCTATTATTTTAAGGAACCAAAAGTTATGACTAACTAGACTAACCCAATTGGTTCAACTGGGATAGGTAGAGTAATTTTTTTGGTTTTTTCCTTTATAAAAGGTATGTAACTATCTTATTCCAATGTGGGTTGGTGGCTTAGCCCTATAATTACGGCTCGTTTGGTTGGGTTTTTTTTTTCGAGCTTTTTTGACTTGCCTTTTTTTGTTTATAAGCAAAAAAGTCAAGATTTTGAAGCTTTTTTGCTTTTTTTTTTTTTTACTTTTCTGCTTATCTTATCCTGTTAAAAGCAAAAAAGTTACAAAATTTAACTTTTTTACTTATAAGCTAAAAATGAAAAATAAAAAAAGCTTGAAAAAAGCTGTATCAAACTGGCCCTTAGAAAGATATTCAATCTAGTTGTGGTTCTTGGGGCTGTGTGGATATGACAGAAGGTAGGAAACGATTTAATTGGAAGTGATTATTTGGTGTTCGTGGAGCACCACGTCACTTTTGCTCATTCTCTTACAATATAGTAAGTTATTCTTTTCTTGAATGTGTCATAAGGTAAGCCCAGTGTTTGGAACACACATAATGGGAGAAACCTTTGTATTGTGGGAGGAGCAACAAGAATGACTTAATGCTCTAAGAGTATTGAATAATTTTTTCGTCTAATTGTGGTTCATTCTTTTCCCTAATACTTACTTCCTCATACATTTTGATAATGTATAATAATTAGTCTCTAAACTTTTTTTGTTTTTAGTTTTTTGAGAATGGATCAATTACATGTATAGTTAGCAAGGAGAGGGGGAGTTAGAAAGTTAGTAAACTAAAATTTACAAAATTGAAACGACAGTAAGAGTAGATATTATCTATCAAAACTATTAAATACTAAGAGATGGCACATTTGGTAAAAATTGATCAGTGTATACAAAATGTTGATATTTTTTTATTTATATTTTTTTTTGGGTACTTTAGAATAGAACAGACAAAGAAAAGGAAAAGGAAAGAAAAAAAGAAAAGAAAAAAGACTGGACTACTCCCTTACAAAAGTCATTCCCACCATGTCTCCTATTAAAAGAGATTGCAGATCATCTGGTGGGTCTTCCTTAAGCACAAAGCACTCATTCTGGTCAGCTCCCATTTTTTATAGTTTATCAGCACAATTATTTCCTTCTCTCAGAGTGTGTCTGAGTGTGCTTCTGCATCTCATTAATAGAAATTTGGAGTCTTCTATTAGAGTTCTTTGCGGGAAACTCTGGACATCTCCTTCTTGTATGAGCGTTAGAACCTCTTCCGAGTCTGTTTCCACTTCCACCTCATTGAGCCCTTTCTTGAACATGATTGTTATGCCTCTATATATGCCCCATTATTCAGCTTCAGTATTGTTACAATCATCAGGTTTTCCAATAAATCCATGAAGCCATCTTCCACCTTCATCTCGAAACAAACCTTCAAATCCTGCAGCTCCAGTATTTTCTTTTGACCTTTCATCTGTATTTAATTTAATTTAATTTTTCCTACAAGATGGGGGGGGGGGGGAACCATCTTATATGTTTAGAATTATTCAGACCATTGGTTTCAGTGGAAAAAAGGAAAGCCTCCACTATGTCATTTCTATACTGGCTGGCTTTTCTAATACTTTAAAGAGTGCTGGTATCCTTGTTTTCAAAAACTTCTAGATTTCTATCTTTCCAGATTTGCCACAGGATTACGATGAAAAAAACACAGTTATCAGAATTGAACTAGACCGACCAGTTGAACCGATTGAACCGAGAACTGAACCCTATGCCGGTCTGGTTTGATTATTTTACCGGAAAAGCAATAGAACCGCTTTGAACTGGATGAACCGGGTGATTTTTTTAAAAAACCGTTGTATTGGACAATTTACATAGAACCGGACGAGTTTTTAAAACTAAGCCAGAAAGTCACATTTGCCCATCATTTATAACTTTTCCTTTGTATCAACTGATTCGACCGTGTCTTGTTTGGTCTTTTGATGCAAAAAAAAAAATTAAAATAAAACTAACAACTAAAAAATATCAAAACCCTCTTTTACAACGTGAGAGAAAATAGCAAATTAGGGCATAAAGCCCTTCGTCAAAGCCCTTCGCCCGCACTCATGCCGCCATCGTAGCTTCTCCATGATCAAATATTCACAATAATCAGGAGTCAAGGCGTGGGTTTGTAGGAGCGAAGTCGAAAGAGTCTTTGATAAAACTTTGTCTCCATCTTCAGATTCTTCACCAATTTGATTTAGGGTCTCTATTTGTTTTCATGGTAAGCGCCCTTTTTTCTCTGAATTACTTATATACATGTGTATATATACATACACAAACTAACAAACATCTAATAGGCAAAGGGCCTTGTGAATCTATGATATATAGATACGTGTATGTATATGTACATATGAAGAATTGGGTTGAACATTTATATTTCATTTTGATGCTGGATTGGCTTAGAATTGTGATTTTTTATTTTTATTTATTTTTTCTTGAATGACGATTGAAGACTTTTTTTTGGCTGTTGTTGTTATCATATTTTATATTTGCTTAGTGTTGTCAGTGAGGTGAAATTATAGCATTTCAAAGGTGATTGACTGTCTTTCATATTTGAATTTTTTTAAACTCATATATGTCTTGTTCCATCAATTTCTCTTCTTTAGTTATTGAATTTTAAATTAAAGTCAG
>CM065383.1:43695000-43730000 GCA_033060915.1 Euryodendron excelsum
AAGGATGAAACTGCTTTGAGTAGGGTGTATAATTTTATCAAGCAGGGATCTAAGTTTGTTAACCAAAACCTTAACCAAAATTTTGTAAGTGACATTACACATGCTAATAAGCCTAAACTGCCTAATGCTTTCAGGGTTTTCAACTTTGGGAATAAGAGTTACTAGGTTCTGTTGATTTCCTTAGGAAAACATTTGTTTTGAAAACAGTATTTAATAAATAGGCAAACAGATTGCCCAATAACATTCCAAAATTTGTGAAAGAAAATCTCTACCTGGTGCTTTAAAAGCTCTAATGTTTTTCACAGCAATTGAAATCTTTTGTCCGAAAGTGGGGTATAAAGGTACAGGTTGTCCTACTAAGTGAATCTGGTACTAAAAGTATCCTCCTCATCAGGTTGGTCAAGGTCCGAGTCTTTTCTAAAAAGATTTCTAAAAAGGGACTGGACACAAGACTTGAGATCTTGAGTTTTAGAAATCCATGCTTTATGTTGATTGTAGTTTGTTTGTTTGTTTGTTTTTTTTTTTTTTTTTTTTTTGGTGCTTTAGAATGAAGTTTGTTTGCTACATCTGAGCCTAGATTTTTCTTTATAATTTTTTGTCTTCTTCATCTATTTATATTGTTTTCCTCCTTGGATTTTCTCTATTTTGCACTACCCTTTTGAAGTCAAACTCTTACCATTCCTTTTATTATTTTTTTATTTTATGAGAATAAGCAAATATATACACAAACAAGCGGGCAAATCCCACACGTTAACCGGAGTGAAATCCAAATACTTGCAACCTGTGAAACGGGAAGCGGAGTTGAGGGATATGCACTCAATGCCAAAGGCATAGAAGAGCGACATGAGAATGACACACAGGGAGGGAGCAAGTTCTTACCATATCTAAATTCTAAATTTCTCCTTCTTTTTTTTTTTTTTTAATTCAAATCTTCTATCCTAACTTTAAAAGTAAAAAAACAAAATATCTATTTCCAGCTAGCTCACATATTGTCTGCAGGATCTTATTTGTGCTGCCCGTGAACTGGGCTAGGTAGCTATAATACCCATATATATATATATATATATATGTATTTGGTACATTGGGGTGATAAAACCCTAAAGAATGAGTGGGTTTAGTCGAACCCCAACCTGAATCAAGAGTGAAAGTGCTACTAGGCCATTACTACTCGGGCTAATCCTTCTGCTATCTCTCTACCAAAGAAACACCCAGACCACCAAACAACCAATAATAAAAAAATTAACGAAAGAAGATTAACCCAGAACCATGAAGCATTTGGTTGTAGTTCCACAATCACTATACCTTGTTTGGTTCTACGATTTGTTGAGGGAAAGGGCCAAAATTTTTTTTTTTTTTTAAAATGAAAGAGAGAAGTAAAATTCTTTGCCTTTTTTAGTTGGATTATACGAATATGAGAAGAAAATAAATAAAGGAATTTCTCAAAAATGCCCATAAAAATGAACATATGCAAGTAATTTTTTCATTTCCTTTTCCTTTTTCTTTCTGCCACCAAATTCTTGATCGAAAAATAGCATTCCAGCGTTCGCTGTGGAAAATGAGATCAGTCTCTTGAGCAGACTTTCCTATGGTTCTTGACCAAGTGGTTAGTCCATAGTTACTAAAATGGGAAGTAAAAACGGTAGACATTAAGGGAAACGAAAGCGAAAAATGTAGCAAAAAAATATAGAGGGAAACGGAAAACGAGAAATGATTGAGAAACTTAATAAAAATTTTATTAAGAAGCTTTCGTAGAACTCAAATGAGAGCTTTAAGAAACTTAGTGAAAACCATTGGAAAACTTAGTAGAAATCTACATGAATAATTTTCTAGCTATTTAGTTAGAACTTAAAGGAAAAAAAATGTATAAAAATAACTATTTTAAGTTTTTGCAGTGTTTTCTTTTATTTTTTCAAGAGTTTCTGTTAAATATTTCAAATATATTCTAATCGGTTTTCAAGAATTTTTAAAAAGTTTCCGGAGCTTTATTTTTTTTAAATTTTCAAATTATTTTTGTACTCGTGCTGATTCACAATTCCACAGAAATGCGTTTTTCTCTCCCAAATGAGTTTCCTGGCAACCATGAGTCAGTCCCTTTTAGACTTGCTTGCTCATGCTAAAACGTGTTTTTCAGTTTTTTTGAGTGAATGCTTAGTTCTATTGATGTCCAGCCTTGCAAGACAAAAAAAAGAAAAAGAAGTGGGAATAACAATAACTTAAACAGATGTTTTCTTGTCTAAGAAATAGGACTAATTACATTGGTAGTCCTTGCATTTTTGGCGCCCTAGTGATTGATTAATTGAAGGTAACTGAAAACTAAATTAATTTCAAATCTGTTATCACTACAATGGATTGGTTAATTGAAATTTAAAATGACTAATTATATTAGTTTAAAATATCTTGTCACTTACAATAACAAAAGTTGTTGGTCAATTGAGACTCTATCATTATACTTACCTATACTATTGTAATTTTAGATGCACAAGGTTTTATCTTCATGTACATCATATCTCATGCTAATGACATGCTCATCGGATTGCTCACCAAATATGTTGGTACAAACTCAAACTATTTTGCCTCTACACATAACAATATTATTCTCGTATGATTTTTTTCATAAATGCGTGAGATATTATTCTTCCACGAGCGGAAGCAGTACGGGTGGTGGAAGGTAAGTTTCTCACCTATGCCTTCATCTCAAACGATTTTAATTATTTATGTGTTTCTAGTGTGCTCTTTTAATGCTAATGTGTATTATTTTTTATACCATGAATTAACATTTTCAATATTTCACCATTTAAGTTTTGTAATTTCTATAGGAGGTAAGTTCCACACCTATATCTTTGTATCAAATTATTGTAATTTATTATGTGTTTTTTTTTTTGTGTATTTTTAATGCTACGGTGTATTATTTATTATATCATGAATTAATATTTCAATTCCTCCATTTGGTTGCTATGCTGATATGTTCGAATTAGTAGTTAAAAAGAAGCAATTCCTCCATCATATTAATCAAGCTGTATGTACTGTTCATTACATTTGCTTAGTTTGCCAATTTATTTGTTTTTCAATCGTTTAAGGATTACGTCAATATGAATGATAACCGTAGTACAAGAAAAGAAAATTGTTGCAAGATAGTTGCATTTTAAATTTTGTATGTTGAAGTTTTAGATAAATAAGAGTCGAACGTATCTATAATAGAGAAGTGCTTGATTGAATTTTCAAATAACCAATTGGATATGTTTTTTGGACGAATGATTTGTGTTTTTTTTTTATACTATTTTCTTTTTTTAGTAAAAAAATGATGCGATAAAAGTTTATTACTTCTTTGTGTATAATGTGAGGGAAAAGTCAGACATTTTTTTCTTTAAAAACCTTTTATGTGATGGTTGGTTGCCTTTCTATGATTGGTGGGAGCCAAATAAAAATTTAGTAATGATAAATAGGAATAGCATTTTGAAGAAAATGAAAAGAAATTAGTATCATAGTTTCAAGTTAGCTTCATGACCTTTCATGCTTTTATATTGACATAATTTTTTTTAAAAATTTTAGTACTTAATTTTTAGTTTTACGAAACAAAGTATTGTTCTCAATTATAAGTTTTATAGTTAAAAAATTAATATTTAAAAAATATATAATTTTATAGTTAAAAATGATTTATATTAATAGATTTCAAAGAACCGGAGTCACAAAAAAAAAAAGAAAGAAGGTAAATGTAACATGTAAATAACGTTTTGTGTCATCTGTGCTACACAATGATTAGGTTAAAAATGTAAAGGTGAATATATATTAAGCATAATTATGTTCTCAAACTCTATCTTTTTTTTTATTTTTCAAATACTGCTAGTAAGACCTAAAAAAAAAAAAATGTAAATGCAAGATAAAAGTTAGAAAATGAAAGTAACAGAGAGTAGTTTGAGAAACAGAGTTATTTGAAAAGATCTTTTTGTAGGAATAATTTCTGTATTATCCTATCTTTTTCCTTTCTCTGTAGTCCAAATAAAATCTATGCTCTTCCTTTATTCCTATCAAATCTACTTAGGCATTTGTCATTTGAGTTCGAGATAAACCCAAATACCGAAATAAAATTTTACATAGAAAACGAAAAGTAAAGAGACATATTTTTAATATAATTATATATCTGTATGTTATTCGGTCTCACTAATTTAGTTTTGTGTGTGAAAGTAAGTATTTCAGAGCATAGCCTACTTCCAAATACCAAGTAAAAACTATTCACTTTGCCACAAAAAGGCCAAAAGTGAATAATTTAACCCATATCTTGTTTCTAAAGGCTGAAGATACGGTTAGTGTTTCATGATTTAAATGTTTCAAAAATAGTTATTATCGGTTCTCTCTCTCCCAAAAAAAAAAAAAGAAAAAAAGCTTTCTTGCAAAGCTTTTCAAGGCTAACATTTCGTTAAATACTAGCTTATATGCTCACAATTTCAAACTTTTAAAGCTTCTATTGTCTCACGTGGCCTTCAATATAAAGCCTTTTAAGGTCTTAAATTACTCATATGGCCAAAAACTGTCTTTTAGACTCCTAAACTGTCTCATGACCTCAAATTTAATGTCTCTTTAAGGCCAAAAAAAAAAAAAAAAAAAAATAAATAAAAGGCAATTTTCACGTTGGTGGATTTTAGATTACTCGCTGGTGTAACCATGCTTGATCTTTGATTTGTACCAAAAAAAATTATTATTAATATTATATCGTCAAAGTCATGGTGGGAACTGTTCATGACCAATCATTCACAAAAAAAGAAAGAAAAAATAATGGTAGGTGGGATTTTTCGGGAAGGCTGGGCTGAACTCTCAAGCCCACGTAGATGAGTCCAAACTCTCTGCAAGAGAAGAAGGTTAGAATGGGTCGACCCTAGGTGGGCCGATCACACTCCGATGATTAAGTTAGCAAACTTAATCGAGATCAAAATAAACGAGAGTTGTGAATGTTTTGAGTTAGTTGTCCATACCTGGCTCTCGAGGATTTGAATATTCATAGTGTGATCAATGGAGTGTTTTGCTCCATGCCTATTAGCAGATCATCATGGTCTGCTGGGTAGGCATCATTGCATGCCATCGACTGAACATGTGCAGGGCTGTCTTACCGCCATTGAGGATTCCGGCTAACCGGACGTGCACGTCGACGTCGCGTGGGGAGCTACTTGCGTATTTAATGTAGGTTAACTCCGCATTTAATGTTCAATGATCGCTAGCGGTTTGGGCTCGCCTCGCGCGGTTTGGGCCAAGGTTGGAAGGAGGTGGACGGCTTGGGCCGGACCATCCCTTGGCTCTGTTCGGGCCGCCAAGCAACCCAACTATACTTCATGTAGATTGAGCTCCATCCACTGGGTTGGGCCATAGGCTATTCCCCCACAATTGCCCCCAGCCTTTGTGTCGTTTTGACTTCCCAAACGGCCAAGGGCTGTAATGGTCACCTAACCACGCGAACGGTGGGGATTTTAAAGCTTCATTGATGGGGTGCCATCGAATCGACGGCCGATGCGACGTTTCGGCAGAGCGTCATGATTGCTGTCGTTTTTCTGCGCACTAACTGACGGCTTTGATGTATATAAAAGGGTGACCCCCTGTTTGGAAAAAAGAACTTGGTTTTTCTTAGCCTTCTTGTCTAGCGTGTACGTCGCCTGTCTCGACACCCACCACTGTAAGTGTTTTCAAGCCCACACTTCTTTTGCTCTTCTCTTTGTTTCTCTTCTTGTGTTTCGACGGTTGCCCCCTGATGGCATCGCGTCTTCGTAGAATGCTAGACGATCCGTTGGCCCTTGCCACTTTTAAAGCTAGGTTTGACATCCCAGATGAGATTGGCTTAGAATTAGTTGACCCCGATGACCATTGTATGGGAGAGACCGAAAAGGGGGTGCCGTTCCCGATTATCGCTATCGTAGAGGGGGGGCTTAGGTTTCCCCTCCATTCTTTTCTTCATAAGTTTATAGTAAAAAATAAGGTGGTGCCCTCCCAGTTATCATCGAATGTTTATAGGATCATCTTTGGTATGCTTGAGATTAATCGGCGCTTAGGTGTGAACCTGGGGCTCTCCGAACTGGACTATTACTACTCGCTTTGTAGGGTTGGGGGGAGTTTCAAAGTCTACCTCCGAGCCATAGACAAGTCCTTAAAGTTAGTGAAGTGTCTGCCTTCCTCCGGGAAGGGCATTGACGATGTTAAGGTTTGGGTAACCGGGCCTTGGGAGTTCGACAACATTCCTGAGAAGGATAGGCTGGCGTTCCGATGCTCTAGAGTTTCCCTTGGAATAGGTTTGATGCCGACCTCTTATTCTGTGTGTCGTTTAATTTTTTATATGGATCCGAATCTGATTGTGGCATTTTGCAGAAAAGAAGGAGAAGCGGTCGAAAGCACGAGACTGGCTCGTCAACTTTGTCAATCTGAACAAGGTTTTGGACTATCTTGGTGAGGGCAGTTTGAGGCACGTTGCTCGGACAGTGCACGTTTTGCTCACCTACCCGCTTCGATATTCGACCTTCACCGCCAATACAGGTGTCCCTTAGAGTGTTCTCGTGAGATTGGCGAAGGAAGGTGCTAAGGGAGATTTCGAGGAGATTCCTGTCAGCGTTGTAGTTGAAAGGGCCCATAGCCCTACTGGGGTGACAGTTGCAGTTGCTCCTCCATCAGAGCCCGTTGTCGAAGAACAACGTGAAGCACGATCGAAGTTACACAGTTCGGCATCGAGTTCATCGCCACTTACGGTTCCAGACCGCCGAGTTAGGATTCCGGTCAGAACCTAGGAGTCCACACCATCCCCCAACGAAGAAGACGGTATGAGTTTGAGGGAGAGGATGTTTGCCGCTGCCGGCAAGCCGCTGAAAACGGCCACCACAACTTCCACCAACCCTCCATCTGCCGAACGGTGATTGCTCTTGTGGAGGAAGCCCCTCCTGTTCAAAAGCGGCCGGAGACTCGGCAGCAAACGAAAAGGGGCCCCGAGGTTACCGCGCCACCCCTAGCACCCAAGAAGCCAAGAGGAAAGGGCGTAGTGGACGAGGTCGGCAAGGCTGTAACCATCACGTCGGATATTTTAGGCCAACCCCTCACGATAGCAGATTCAATGATTAATCAGGCCGAGGTAGCTTTCGGTGTTATGAAGAGCGTTCTTTAGAAAAAAGATATGGCCAAGTTGGGTGAGGCAAGCGACGCAACCGTCTTTATGGGTGCCTTCCATGATTCGCTGCTGGTAAGTAGGCATTGTCCTTTAATCTGTTTAAAGATTCTTTTGAACACTTGTTTTAACACGACCTTCGCTTTTTGGTATAGGATTGCCTGAATTCCTTGGAGGCGATGACCCACTTCCAGAAGCTTGCCGAGGTGCATCACGAACTCATTGAAGAACATAGCCGCTTAAAGGAGGAGTGGATCGACGCCAATAAAGATCGGATCACCTTCAAGAAGCAAGCCGAACAAGCATCCGCTGAGCTTCTGTTGATGAAGGCGAATTAAGAAAGGAGAGATAGGGAAGTGACCGACCTCCAAAAGAGATTCGATGTGCAGTCCGTGGATCTGTACAAGGCTAATGCGGTGGTCGAGGCACTCCAAACTGAAGTGGCCAAGCTGAAGGCTGATGAGGAGGAGATATTACAGAGAGGTGAAGACAGAGGGGCCAATCGTCTGGCCATTGAGATGGCGGATCTGAGCCGCGTCATATTTCGACAAGGTTGGAGCGGTGCCCTTCATGTCGCTGAAGTGGACAGGTCTGCTGACATCTGGTGTCTATGCCCGAATTACTTTAATACCACTGAAGACGGCATTGTGGACCCAAAGAAAGTGGTCGCCAACGTCGAGTATCAAAGGCAACTCGCTTTAGAGGCTGTTGCCAAGAAGGAGAAGGCTGAGAAGGAGAAAGTTGCTGCCGAACAGTCCAAGAGTGCATAAGAGATTGTAGATTGCTCGGCAGAGACATCTGTGCAGCTAGGGGACAAATCGGTGTAATGATTGTAGCCTTTCCTTTTTTTGAACATGTTTTTGTAATCAATCAATGCCTATTTTTAATGGAAAGCTTTGTTTTATCTCTTATCTAGATACTATCCACCCATGAATCTGCCTGATTTGTTTTGAAATTCATTATTTTGTCTGATTTCCATTTTTGGTCGACCTGTCTAACTTGGACAGGACCAAATTTTTACATTTGGTCTTTGTAGCTTTCTTTGGCTGACCTGTCCAACTTGGACAGGACCAAGTTCACACTTGGTTTTTGTGGCCTTCTTTGGCCGAGCTGTCCAACTTAGACATGACAAAGTTTTTACACTTGGTTTTTGTTGATTTCCAAAGTGCTCGGAGTTGATTTTTTTGAACAATTTCATTTTCCATTGATCTCATAAAAGCTTTACACATTTGTTGAGTTGTTACATCGTATGGGATTCAGCACTACTGGTAGAATTTCTTCAAATTGTTCGCATTCCATGGTCAAGGCAACTGTCTTCCCTCTTCAATAGTCTCCAACCGGTATGCGCCAACGCCGACCTGGGATGTCACTCTGTAGGGGCCCTCCTAGTTGGGGCCGAGCTTGCCAACTGCTGCGTTCTTAGTTACCCCTAGTACTTTTCGTAAGACTAGGTCACCTTCAGCGAAGTTTCCTTAACGAACCCTTTTGTTGTAGGAGCGTCTTAACTGTCGCTAATATTCAGTATGTCTGATTAAGGTAACTTCCCTTTTTTCTTCAGCGAGATCCAAATCCTTTGCCAGCGTCTGGTCATTGAGCCTTGTGTTGAAGGCTGCCAATTTGATAGTTGGTAGCCCTACCTCCAAAGGTATGACTGCTTCCACCTCGTATGCCAGAGAGAACGGGGTTTAGCCGGTAGACCTCCTTGGGGTTGTTCTATAGGACCACAGAACGCTGGGTAGTTCTTCCGTCCACTTCCCTTTGGCCCTTTCCAACCGCTTTTTGATTCCGTTAAGCATAGTTTTGTTTGAAATCTCGGCCTGCCCGTTGTATTGGGGATAGGCTAGTGTCGAGTAATAGTTCTTGATCCCCAGTCCTTCACAAAATGATCTGAAGATATTACCATCGAACTGGGTACCATTATCTGAAACAATGGCACGAGGGACCCCGAACCTTGTCACTATGCTTTTCCATGCGAAACTTTTAGCGTCGACTTCTCTGATGGTTGACAAAGGCTCTGCTTCTACCCATTTAGTGAAGTAGTTGGTTGCCACGATGAGGAACCTTTTATTGTCCAGAGCTTGAGGCAAAGGTCTGACTATGTCCAGTCCCCACTGAACGAAAGGCCACGGACTGGTGTCAAGCCCCGGTTTTTGGGGTGTCCAAGGTCCTTTCGGCTCGAAAACCCTAAAGCACGGAACTCTGTCACTAGAACTTGTCCCCCTAGAAGGACAAGTGCGACTAGGTTTGAAAATTGATTTGACTAAGGGCTTTTTAGAAAAATAGGAGTCGCCACCTAACTTCATTAAGGTGAGTTAGGACACCTAAAACTAAGTGTTAATCCGAAGATTAAACTTAGGGTTTTTTGGAAAAGGTTTTGAAAAACTCCCTCAAGAGAGGGTTTTTAAGAAAATAGGTTGTTTGGCAACCTTTTGAAATGTTTAAGCCCATTTTTGAAAATAACCCCATTTTGGTCTTTCGAAAACAGAAATCTAAGGTTCGGGGATTGGTTACGTGTAGGGAAGATATCCTAAGGTCATCACCCTACCCCACCCTTTCGGTACCTACATGTCTAATCACCCTTTTGTTCACTCATTAGAATAACCGGTTACCATTGTCCACTTAATATCCACTTTAAAATTTTGAAAACGGAGTTTCGTCATCACTTTTCGGATGGATGATGCATGATACAAGTTTTTGGAAAAAGTTTAAAAATAATGGAGGTTTTGAAAGAGTTTGGAATAGAAACTTTGGAATTGATTGGAATTTTTGAAAAAGGGATTGGAGTTGAAATAAAAGTTATGACCGCACCATTATAGGTTGCCTACGTATCTTATTTGGCGAGAATCAGGTCATTTATAGTTCGAGCAAGAGCCCGATGGAAAATAGGCGCATTGGGGCTTTTGGAAGGTTTGAAGATACTTTTGGGTCTTTAAAGAAATTTAAGACACTTTGAAGTCTGTGGAAAAGTTCAAGACACTTTGAGGTCTGTGGAGGAGTTTAAGACACTTTGAGGTCTTTGGAAATTGAAGACCCTTTTGTGGTCTTGGAGGTTTTGAATTGAAATTGAATGGTGGAGTATTTCTTGAAAATGTTTTTGGATCAATTTGAGGGAGTTTTCAAAAAATGCTTTGGCATGTCTCAAGAGAACTTGAAAGTGTTTTTGAAATCTTGTTTTGAAAACCTTAGAGGCATGTTTTGATGAATTAATTTTTGAAAGTAGTTTTTGGAAATGGCTAAGAGTTTGGAATCCTAATATGGACAACCTTAGAGGTTATTCTTTGATTTATCACTTGTCCTTGGAATTCCTAACCATGAGAGGGCTAGGGACAACTTAGGTTTGTGACCTTTTGAAAACATTTTTGGAAATGCTTTGAAGATGGAGTGTAGGGACATTAGAAGAGTTTATGGAGTTGGGTTTTTTGAAATCATGGGAGTAGGAGGTTTTGGAGGAATAGGTTATGAGGATAATTTGAAAGATTATTCAAAAAGGGTTCATGAGTTGGAACCTTGAAGCATGTTAACTTATGTTGGGTTGGCTTATGGTTAAGGGTGACCTAATGTTCACTAACTTGGGTTAGGTTAACCTAGGGTTAAAGGACTTGGGGTTAACTAACTAGGGTTAAGTTGACCTAAGGTGAGTGAACTAGGGTCAAGTTAACCTAGGGTTGGATAACTAAGGTCAAGTTAACCTAGAGTTAGACAACTAGGGTCAAGTTAACCTAGGGTTGGCCAAGTAAGGTCAAGTTAACCTAAGGTTAGATTGGAGAATGGTTTTGAAAGTTGTTTTGATGCATACTTGGAAAAAGTTTTGAAAACAAAACATGATATGCAATAGATTTTGGTTGGCAATCTTTATGAAGATCATTTCCATAAAAATTTTGACTCTAGCCAAGAGTATGGTTTATATGGTTGGTGATTGGAGACCATTCCAAAGAAGGTTTCTTCATGGCCATTATAACCTTTATCTTGACAAGAGTGGGGGTTTCAAAAATCAACATAATGATGGCAATTTTTTAAAATCATTTTTTTGATGCAAAGATGGAGAGAATGCATTTTTAAAAATCATCTTTGAAAAAAAATTTTGAAAACCATTTTCCAAGCGAATCATTCCATCAAGAGAGGGTTCCTATGGCTAAACAAAAAGGAGACCACTTAAGAGAGGGTTCCATGGGGCCATTCCAACCACTAATCTTTAAAGAGTGAAAACCTTGGAATTTAAAGAGCTAGAAAACAATCCTTATACAAGTTAAAATGTCATGATGCCAAAGTGAGAGTTAAGGGGTTAGAAGGGGATTTTCTAAGGCATAATTTCTAGAGTCCCATTCCAAACTTCAAGGAGCCAACTCTTGAAACAATTTTTGAAAGAGATGTGGAACTTGAAAATGGTATAAAATTAAGGGCAATGTAAGCATGGTGGAACATGACAATAAGTATAAAATGAAGCCAAGCACACATGACATGATCAAAATAGCAATATGCAAAAGGGTCATGACTTACATACAAGTCTTTTAGGCTACACCACATAAACAAGGGGCTCCTAGGCCATACCATCTTAAAGTAGGCTAGTGAGAGGTCTCCCTACACGGTGGCTCTCACTTGCTTTCCTTTAGGCATGATCTAAGAGCCCTCTTAGCTCAAGCATGCAAGAAAGGGGGGTTGAAGATGGAGATTAAAATAGAGAATAGCCTAAGTAGGCTAGGAGGGAGAAGAGAAGAGTGGGGGAGAGCATAAATGTAAAAGGGATACCACCTTTTGCCTTCACTACACTTGTAGTCTTCAATGGATGTCTTGATTGGAGTTTGAGTGACTTCAAGAAGGCTTGAGAGGCTGGAGTGGAGTGTGGAAGTGTGTATGAGGCCTTGTATGTGGAGTGTATAGGCTTAGGAGGGGTAGAATCTAGCCTAAGTGTTGGAGGGGAGGGATATATGCAGAGATTCGAGTTTCTAGAGTGATTTTAGCAGAACTTCGTATCAATTTCGGACCTGGAATATGCAAAGGGGGAGGCCTCTATTTATAGGCAAAACTTTCGGACACTGGCGCATGTAGCACATGCGCCTGTGTAAATTTTACACAGGCGCATGTCCAACATGCGCGAGTACTGTTCATCTAGCAGAATGCCACGTGGCACCCATTGTACTGACTCAATCTCGACTATTAATCGAAATTTGGTCGATCTGATCAAAATTTGAGGGCATGTAGCATACGCTCCATCACCGGGAAGGTTCGTTCAAACTTTGCCTCGATAATTGAGTCAATCGGGAAGGTTTCGGGGAAATCGGTCGCAGTCGGGATGTTCTCCCAGGGCTTCCGGTGAATTTTCATGTTTTTGGAAAGTTTGAATTATGTTTGGAAGTGTGAGATATCGTCTTGGGAAATGTGCGTAAAAGGACAATTTTATGGAGCGTCTGTGATACGCTTCGTGGGGGTTCGAAAGTAGCCATTTTCGTATCACATGATCAAGGCCTTCGGGAAGCATTTTTTTCGATCGGACCGTACTAATGGAAAGAATTCTAGAAATACTTTTTGAAATTCCCAGATTTACGCATTTCTCAAGTCATTTGACAGTGCGTTTTGATTAGGGAATTGGAGAAAAAGTCAACCTTGGTGGAGCGTCTGCGAGACGCTCCAGGGGTTGTCGAAAGTTGCAGTGTTTGAGTCATACGATGGAGGGCTTCAGGAAGCGATCTATCCAATCAAGCCGTATCGATAGAAAGATCTATATACGAGCTTTCAAGAATTTCTCAATTTACGCATTTCTCAAGTTAATTAACGGTGCGTTGTAACTAGGGAATCGGGAGAAAAGACAATTTAGGTGGAGCGTCTGCGAGATGCTCCGGGGAACTTTTATCGAGTTATGAGCGTTTAATGTCATGGGGTCCTCCTCGGGTTAAACAAAGGTGTATGGTGAAACCCTTTGCTCGAAATCCAAGGATCGGTGCTGTTTCAAGGCATGTTTGGATTGTCAGGGGCAAAATGGTTATTTTGGCCAGGATTGGCTGGAAATGGTAAGGAATGGTTTGATGTGTTGTGTCAAGCGTGTAGGGTTGTTCAGGAATGGTTTGGGAGAGTCTTTTATCGTTCAACGGGGTTTGTGCAGCGCTGAGGTGTAGGGGCAAAACGGTCATTTTGATCGGAGTGGGCCAGAATAGGACCGAATTTGGACCAAATGGCGTGCAGGGGATGCCTAATGGTTTAACAACATTTTGGAAGGATAGACTTGTCATTTTGAGGGATTTTGAACTTTCCTAAAACGTGCCTAGAGGCCCAAGGGGCAAGTTTGGTCATTTTTCACCGAGTCGGGCTAGCAGGCGCCGGTGTTAACCTAGGTGTTGGTTCCCGAGACCGCCCGGTCTCGGAAAACTACCTATGTGGTGTTGGTCCCTAAGAACGCCCGGTCTTAGAGAGCTACTTGTAGGGTGGTGTTGGTTCCTGAGAACGCTTGGTCTCAAAAAGCTACCTGGAAGGGTGGTGTTGGTCTCCGAGAACGCCCGGTCTCGGAGAATTACCAAATGACGGACATTCTACGTTGGCGGGCTAGCAGGCGCCAGAAGTGAACCGTCTGAAATTTTGATGAGGTGTTGGTCCCCGAGATTGCCCGATCCCAGAAAGCTACCTGGATGGCGTTGGTTCCCGGGACCGCCCGGTTTGGAAAGTTGCCTGGAATAATGGTGCTTATGGCTCTAGCGGGTCCTTGTGGGCCCGAAAAGCAACCAGTTGACTGAATTGGAGATTGAAAGGCTCATCTTGAGTTTGCATGTGGTGTGATGTTGGAAATCGAACCCGGTTGGGTCAGAGATTGCCGAGCGGGTAAAAATGGGATGCTTACAACTAGTAATGGTTGCGAGATCTTCAGCTGGCTGGTGTATGATGGGGGAGTATCTCTGACACTTGTCACACTTTAAGACGTACTGGGCTGCATCTTTCTACATGTAGTGCCACCAGTATCCCTATGAGATAGCTCGGTGCGCTACTGATCTTCTGCCGACATGGCTTCCACATATCCCTTCATGGATTTCGAACAGGACGCCTTGCACTTTGTCTGGATGGACGCAATGCAAGTATAGACTCATGAAGGAATGTCTGTAAAGCTCCTTACTTGGTGACAACCAGTATCTGAGAGCTGTGTGTTTGTTTCGCCGAGCTTCATTCTTGTCCTCTGGCAGTTCATTTTTGTCGAGGTAGGAGATAATTGAGTCCATCCAGGATGGTCCCAACCATTCTTCAGCCAGGGCTTGCTTTTCTTCCTGAAAGATACTGGGCCTGGCTAGGGTTTCCACGTTGATTGTCCTTTTTGACCCTGACTTCAAGGTTGTTGCTAATGTTGCCAGAGCATCCGCATGTGAGTTGTTGTCCCGGCTGATCCGTCGAAACTTGTAACTGTTGAATTGGCCTAGCAGTTCTTTGGCTTTAGCTAGGTACTGTGTCATTTTATCATTCTTTGTTGTGTATTCTCCTGTGATCTGGTTGACAACAAGTAGGGAGTCTGAATAAATGACGATCTCAGGAATTCCGAGTTCAATGGCTCGGCGTATTCCGGCGAACAAGGCCTCGTATTCAGACTTGTTATTGGAGGTGGCGAGCTCGAGTTTATAGCTTGTTCGATAGTTAGGCCATCTGATGTAATGAGCATTATGCCCGATCCTGCCCCCCGGTCATTGGAAGCTCCATCAACGTAGAGTTGCCAATTATCAGCTTTTTCCCAAAAATCCAGAGAGAGGTCTTCGTGTGGTTGGGCATGAACTTCTATTTGGTCGGCCTCTGGTGGCAATTCAGCGGAGAACTCGGTCACAAAATCTGCAAGGACCTGCCCTTTTACGGCCGATCTGGGTTAGAACTTGATATCAACTCCCCTAATTCCACGGCCCATTTTGCCAATCTTCCAAAGAAGTTGGCCCTTCTGAGAAGAGGTTTGAGCTGGTGGTTCGTGAGGACGTTGATCGTGTGAGCCCTGAAGTAATGCACCAAATTGTGGGATGCTACTATCAGTGTGAGCGCCAAATTTTCAAGTGGTAAATACCTGCTCTTTACCTCGAGAAGTATTTTGCTAACATAGTAGACAGACAACTGTTGCCGATCTTGTTACCTAAGTAGGACGGCGCTGATTGCATACTCCGATACTGCAAGGTAGAGGAAGAGTTCCTCATGCTGAAGTGGGGTGGAAAGCAAAGGTGGTTGGGTCAAGTATTTCTTCAAATCGCTGAGGGTTAAGTCATATTCTGGAGTCCATTTGAACTGTTCTCGTTTCTAGAGAAGCTAGAAGAATGATCGGCACTTGTCTGATGATCGGCTGATGAACCTGTTGAGTGCTGTGGCCATTCTAGTTAGCTTTTATACCTCATTGGCATTCTTCGTGGCCTGAACACTTTGGATCGCACTGGTCTGTCGCAAATCCACTTCAATGCCCTGATGCGTAACCAAGAACCCCAGAAATTTGCCCGAGCTAACTCCGAAGACGCATTTCGAAGCATTCAGCCTCATTTTGTACTCCTTTAGGATGCAGAGTACCTCATTTAGATCCCCTAGATGAGAGTTGCTGACTTTGCTTTTCTTTACCATATTGTCGATGTAGACCTCGACAGTACTGCCGAGTTGCTTTTTGAACATCTTTGTCACCAACCGCTGGTACGTGGCCTCGACGTTCTTCAGACCAAAGGGCATAACTTTGTAACAATAGATACCCCTTGGAGTGATGAAGGCCATCTTCTCTTGATCGTCAAGGTGGAAGGGAATCTGGTGGTACCCTCGATAAGCATCCAAGAAACTCATCCTCCTAAAGCCAGTTGTCGCATCCACGAGCTGGTCGATTTTGGGGAAGGGGAATGGGTCCTTGGGGCATGCTTTGTTGAGATCAGTGAAGTCTACGTAGACCCTCCACTTGCCGTCCTTCTTTTTTACCACCACTGTGTTTGAAAGCCAGCTCGGGTAGTTGATTTCCCGAATTGCCCCAGCTTCCAAAAGCTTTTCTGTTTCTTCTATAAAACGTCGACATGCTGGGTTGCCGCCCTTCTCCCTTTTTGGACCACAGGTAGGCATTTCGAGTCGACCTTTAGCCGATGACAGGCAACATCGGCATCGATTCCCAGCATGTTATAAGGGGTCCAGGCAAACACTTCCAAGTAACTTGTTAATAACTCGATCAAAGACTGTTCCTCTCGTTTGGACAAAGAGGTGCCGACGACAAAGTACTTATCTCCCTGCCGATCAATATGTATCTTCTTTAGATCCTCCACAGGCTTGTTCTTAGGGGTTTGTCCCACATCGTCGATGGTTGGGGTGTCCTCGTGGAGCTCCATCATTTGCACATTCTCAGCCTTTGTCTTGGTTGAACATGCTGTTAGGAAACATTGTTTGGTAACTACTTGGTCTCCTCTTATCTCCCCCATTCCACCAAGGGTCAGGAATCAGATTAGTTGATGGTAGGATAAAGGAATGGCCTTCAAAGGTGTAACTAGGTTCGTCCCATGATGGCATTGTAGGGGGAGGGTACGTTGACTACCATAAATTCTGTTTGCAATGTAATTCCTCTAGCCGTTACTGGAACCGCTACCTTCCCTATGGGCCAAACTGGATCTGAGCTGAATCCGACCAGTGGGTTGAGTGATGGTTGGAGGTCGGACTCTTTGAGTTCCAGTTTCTTAAATAAGCTGTAGTACATGACTTCGAATGAACTCCCTTGGTCGATGAGCAACCTCTTCACGTCGAAGTCCGCCATTCTTAGTGTTACAACCAAGGCGTCATTGTGTGGGGTCTGCACCCCCACGAGATCTGCATCGGCAAAGGTAATGGATGTATGGCATTCGCCGATTTTGACTTTCTTACTCGGTGGTTGTATCTGCATTACTTCCCTTAAGTGTGCAGCATTCTGTATCTCGGCCAGGTATCTATGTGGGTTGACGGTTCCTGACTCAGCCGAATCGTGCAGCATATTGATTACCCGGACGGGTCTCACTTCTATCTCCTTTTGAACTGTGTCTTCCACCCGCGGTTGCTCGGTTGCATTTTTTGTCCTGTCCCAATCAATGAATTGGTCGAGCTGGCCAGCCTTGGCCAAGTCTTCCAAATGGGTTTTGAGGTGCCGACATTGCTCCGTCTTGTGCCCCTTTTCGCGGTGGTAGGAACAGAACCTCTTCTAATCTCGGGTTGCTGGGTCCCCTCCTAACTTTGGTGGCCACTTGAAAAATGGCTTATCACGGATCTGGGGCAAGATTTTATAGATGGGGTCCTTAAAGACTATATAGACCCCCTCATTCACCCTTTTTCCCCGGTTGCTATCTTCTGATCGAGGTTTCTTGGCATCCTTTTTATTTGTTTTGTCGGCAACAATACCGACCCTGGCCGAACTTGGCTGGGGCATATCTTCATCCAATCGTGCATAACACTCAATTCTCAGCATCAGCTCCTGTATTGTGAGGGCTAGTTTTTTCATCAAGGACTGCCACAAGTGATGTTCCCTGGAAAGGCCGATTTTGAACTGAGTTACAGCTAGTTGCTCGCTGCACTCGTCAATTTTGTTGTAAGCCTCCCAGTAGCGTCGTGCGTACGCCCGCAATCCTTCCCCTTCCTCTTTCCATAGGGTCAGTAAGAAATCAACCTCCTTCGGCTGCAAACTGTTTGCTATAAAACGAGCGGTGAACAGCTCGGGAAGTTGCCTCTAGCTTGACATGGATTTGGATGACAACTTATTGAACCATCGTAAGGCTACACTTCCCAGAATGGAAAGAAAGATTCAGCACATCAACATTTGGTCACCGCACCAAACTACCATCAACTGTTTGTAATGTCGAACATGGTTAATCGGGTCGGCCTTCCCGTCATATAAAGTGAACTTTGGTGGGTTGAATTTTTGAGGAACTGGGTGGGACTCAATCTCCTCTGTGAACGGCAAGGATGTGATTTGGTCTAAGGCCTTGTTGACCAGGTCGTGGGCTGTGCATTCCTTTGTTTGTTGCTTCCTATCTTCCTATTTTTCATTATACCACTTATCCTAGTCTTTTCTTTGCCGATCTCCCTCCGCATGATCGTCATTTGGTGGGGTCTCACTGCTCCCCCTCCGCCGATCTCTTTGCCTGTTGTCACAATGCCCAGTACTAGAGGTGTAGCTCCCTCTTACCCGCGGCACTGGATCGTCCCTGCTTCCAGCAATCCTCTCGTGGTTGGGGGATCTTTCTCTCCCACGCCTGTCTCTTCCAGAGATTGCCTCCCTCATGACCCGAACTTGGGAGGTGAGGAAGGCAATCTCTTTGCCACGCCATCGAATTTCCCTTTCCGCCGCACGGAGTGTCTTCATTTGGGACTCGTCCACTGGAGGGCGATAGGGCAAGGTCCCGGTGGTAGTTCCTGCGAAAGTTTCTATCCCTGACATAGTTTGCATTTCTCCGTATTTCATCTGGTGCTTCCTGGTGACTTTCAGTATGGGTCCGTATTTCCGACCTTAATGTTGTCTCTCGATGCCGATCTACTGGTGTAGATTGGCAATGCGCCAAGTTAGTCTGATTTTTGCTGGAGGAGGCTCTGCTACCTCTCCCATCATGGTTCTCTCTTCTTCCTCTTCGGTCTTTCAAACTCATGGTTTTGTTACGCCTTCCCACAGATGGCGCCAATTGTAGGTGGGATTTTTCGAGAAAGCTGGGCCGAACTCTCAAGCCCACGTAGATGAGTCCAAACTCTCTGCAAGAGAAGAAGGTTAGAATGGGTCGACCCTAGGTGGGCCAATCACACTCCGATGATTAAGTTAGCAAGCTTAATCGAGATCAAAATGAATGAGGGTTGTGAATGTTTTGAGTTAGTTGTCTATACCGGGCTCTCGAAAGTTCGAATATTTATAATGTGATCGATGGAGTGTTTTGCTCTATGCCTACTAGCAGATCATCATGGCCTGCTGGGTAGACATCATTGCATGCTATCGACTGAACGCGTGCAGGGCTGTCTTACCACCGTTGAGGATTCCGGCTGACTGGACGTGCACGTCGACGTCGCGTGGGGAGCTGCTTGCGCATTTAATGTGAGTTAACTCCGCATTTAATGCTCGAAGACCGCTAGCGGTTTGGGATCGCTTCTCGCGGTTTGGGCCAAGGTTGGAAGGAGGTCGGCGGCTTGGGCCGGACCCACCCTTGGCTCTGATTCGGGCCGCCAAGCAGCCCAACTATACTTCATGTGGATTGGGCCCCATGCACTGGGTTGGGTCGTAGGCTATTCCCCCACAATAATAATAAATGATGACAAGCTTTCTAGTCTTACATTTGCCAACTCAATTGAAACAAAGCAAACAAAAAAAGTGGAAAGCCATGCTCCGTGGTTTCAAAATTCATGTCAAAAAGAATTTGTTGTAAAAGGTCAAAATCATATATTGGCAGCAAGGTACTAGACAAGCACTCGTGATCAATGCTTTGTGAACTTGAGTAATTTGACGATTCTGTAACATTATCATTCACTGTAAGAGAAATGTTACAGAGAAATGATAGTAACAGCCATTTCAATCATCGCACTCAGATAGTCATTCTATGACTGAGACACGTACATTTTACTTTCTTGCGTTAATCAACTATCCTCTAGAGGTGTGCAGGATTTATATTGGGTGGGATTCGTGCTAAATTCATAACAGACCCATCTTGATCAGTTTTAAATTTTTGAATTTAAAAATAAATTGATTATTTTATAGAATTGAATTGAACCAATCCGAACTTATTCAAATTGATTTGATTTTTGAATTTTTTGATTATTTTGTGCACACTACTACCATCTCAAATCCTTTTGATTTGACCCACCGAAATTTATTCTTTTAACTTTACTCTCTCCGGATCAAAATTTTCTCACTCTACACCGATGAATGGGTCCTTCACTCCTTCCCCCCTCTTCTCATGTATCTTATTGTCTTCTTTTTTTTTATTATTTATTATTTATTTTTTCTACAGTCTTTGTAAAGCCCACAAATTTCTCTCTCCTCTACGGTGTCCGATGGGTTGTCACAAAAAAAGAGGGCAAAATTAAGAAGAACAGACATAATTACTCTGAAAGTTTATTGAAGCAGGATAAAGGGTTTGAATATAATCAAAAGAATTCTTCAGATATAAAATCCATGATCTTTCCCTCTCGTTTGTATCTCCTATATACAAGTTCTAATCGTTTACCAATTGTTTCTCCCAAATTCTTAGTTTTTTAATCTGTTTAGCAACTACTAACAACCAATAGCTAACAGACATAACAGATATGGATTATTGGTAAAGACATAATTGCACTTAGCTAATCTCTTTATTTCCTTAATGGCCCTTCATCAATCCATCCTCCATAAGATGAGACTTGTCGTTAGGGCTCAAACCCAGGGTATTGCTGCTATAGCTGATAAAAAATTTCCTAGGTGGCATCCTCTGGGGCAGCATTCGACCATTGTACTAATACTTGTATGTTGGCGAAATTGTTCTTCTTAACCATCCTTCGATCCAATATGGCAATGGGACGAATTGCTAACTCTCCTTCAGCCCCTACAGATGGCAGTGTTGGTTGGACTTGGATCTGATCCCCTACTTTTTTTTTTTTAGCAAGGACACATAAAAAACAGAATGGATTTTCAATTTTTTGGGTAAAGCTAGCTTATATGCCACACTACCAATTCTTTGTAAAATCTAAAAAGGTCCGAAGAATCCTGATGCTAGCTTAGCATGTTTGCTGAATGCTACTAAGCTCTATTTGAAAAGTTATAGCCATTAAAACACCCAATCTCCGACCTCAAACGATCTTTCAGTTCTTTTCTTGTCAAGTAGCTGTTTTATCCCGTGTTGGGCTTGTACTAGATGCTCTCTCAATTCCCTTAACACTTGGAACTCTATCAGTGAGAATGTTATCTATAGCAGCTATCTTGGAAGAAACTAGAATATCAGTAAGTGGAGCTTGGCCATACCTGTAGAGACATGGTAGGTAGTATTGTACCACCATTCTGCTAGAGCTAACCATTTATCCCATCACTTAGGTATGTCACCAGACATACATCTCAAGTAATTCTCTAAACACCTATTGATGACCTCCCCCTATCTATCGGTTTGGGGTGATAGGAGAAGCTCATAGACAATTGTGTGCCGTGCAATGTGAACAATCCCTTCCAAAACTGACTGGTAAATATTGAATGTCGATTACTGACCGTGGTAGTTGGTAATTCATGGAGCTTGTAGACTGAATTCTTGGGCCATAATTGTTGGGGTGAGACAATGCAATAAAGTGTGCATACATGGTTAATCTATCCACCACCACCATAATCACATTCTTGTTATTGGTAGTAGGTAAACCTTTAATAAAATCCATAGAGATGCCAGTCCAAATTCATGTGGGGACTAGTAGAGGTTGTAAAGTCCTGGAGAGTGAACATTTTCTAACTTGTTTCTTTGAAAAACATCACATTCTTCCATATACATGGAGACTTCCTTCTTCATACCTTTCCAATAGAATGATTGTCTTCATTTCTTGTATGTCATTTCCTTACCAAAATGGCCCGCTGCAGATGTGGTATGAAATTCCTTTGATAACAGTACCTTAAACTGATTATCCTCTCCCACTACTAATCTTCTTTTATGATACAATAACTAAGCATGCCATTGATAATTAGGATGAGATTGGGGGTCTTGCAGAATCTTAGTAATAATTTCCTGCAGTGATCAATCTTCTGTCCAGCTATCCTTCAGCCCCTGAAGCCAATTACACTTAGCCTCAGAAATTGCTTAAAACCCCTTTTTCTTCGCCTTCTACTCTAGACAGGGCATTTGCAACTCTATTCTCTTTACCACTCTTGTAGACTATCCCACAATCAAATCCAATAAGTTTGACTAGCCATTTCTACTACATTAGAGTAGTCACTTTATGCTCCATCAAGTACTTTAAATTGTAGTGATCAGTCCTTACTTGGAAATGCCTTCCAAGTAAGTAATGTCTCCATCTTCCCACAACCTTAACCAATGCTAGTATCTCCTTCTTGTAGGTAGATAAACCTCTAATTCTACTAGAAAGTACCTGGTTGTAAAATGCTATAGGTCTTCCCTCCTGTATCAGTACTACCCCTAACCTAATATCTGAAGCATCACAATCGACAATAAAGATTTTTGAATAATTGGGAAGTGCTAGTACTAGGGTTTCAGTCATAGCCTTTTTAAGTTGTTGAAAGGCTTCTTCTGTAGCATCCCCCTACTTGAAGGCATCTTTTCTGAGCATCACTATAAGGGGCTCGGCCAACTGCCCATACTTATATATAAACCTCCTGTAATACCCTGTTAATCCTAGGAACCCTCTCAAGGCTTTCAAAGAGTTAGGTCTAGGCCATTTAATCATACTATCAATTTTTGCTGGGTCTGTAGAAACTCCTTCTTCAGAGATGATATGACCCAGGTAATCCACCTTTCTTTGACCAAATGCACATTTATTCTTCTTGACAAACAATTTATGGCTTCTTAAAACATCAAACACACTTCTTGACTGTCTCATATGATCTTGGTAGTTTATAATATAGATCAATATGTGATCAAAGAAGACTAATACAAACTTCTTGAGGAAAGGCCTAAACACCTCATTCATCAAGTTCTGAAAAGTTGTAGGTGCATTTGTCAATCCAAAAGGCATTACAAGGAATTTGTAGTGGCCTTCATGGGTCCTGAATGTTGACTTCTCAATGTCTTTAGGATGTAGTCTAATCTAATGATATCTAGACCTGTCCAACTTAGAAAAAACCTTTGCTCCATTTAACTCATATAGCAGTTCATCAATGTTGGGAATGGGAAATTTATCCTCAATGGTTGCTTTATTTAATTCTCTGTAGTCAATGGACATTCAGGAGCTATCTTTCTTTCTAACTAACAACACTTGAGATGAAAAAAAACTACTGCTAGGTCTGACAGTACCTAATTCCAGTAACTCATTCACCATTTTCTTAATTTCATTTTTTTGGAAGTAGGGATACCTATATGGCCTAACATTTATTAGGTTGCTGCCCTCCTTCAGGATGATTCTGTGGTCATGTGATCTCCTAGGGGGAAGTCCTTTGAGTTCTTAAAAAATATCATTGAATTTCTCAAACAATACTTGCAATTCTAGATTCATCTCAGCAACATCTTGTTGAGCCTGTATTTGACATAACTGTGCTATGGCTCCATGGACCTTCTTGTTCATTAATTTTTGCATTTTCTAAACTGAAACAATATCGATTGTAGGTTAGGAATGCCTCTAAGGACATGCTTTCTGCCATTCAAACTAAATTCCATTCTCAAGTCCTTGAAATCCTACACCACTGGACCCAATATGGCTAACCATTATATTCCTAACGCCATGTCACAACCACCTAGTGGTAGAACCCTCATTTTAGTTTGAAATTCCACTCCTTGCATGGTCCCTTTGAGATGTTTACACACAAGCTTGTTGTTGAGTATGATACCATCAACCACAACCACCCTCAATGCTGGTGTGGAATCCAACTTACATCCAGTTCTTTTGGCTATACTAGGATCCAAAAAATTATGCGTGCTTCCCATAGCTACCAAAATAGTGATCTACTGTTGTTTAATTTTTCCTTTGATTTGCACAGTTCTATAAGATACCGAACCAATGAGTGCGTGAACTGAGATCTCTAATCCTTCCTTACACTCCTTCCCATCAACCTTTAATTCCTTTTCAATTTCTTCTTCTAATTCATCACCTTCTTGTTTAGCTTCTAATAAAAACAACCACTTCTTCTTACACACTTGCCCTTCCATATATTTCTCATCACAACTATAGAAGAGACCTTTTGCTCTTCTGTCATCCATCTCTCTTTGAATAATTTTTCTAACATTGCTGAATGCATTGTGATCATTCTTGGGTTGAAAATTGTTGTTCCTATTGCTGGAGAAGGCTGGTTTAGGGCTAAACTTAGTTTTCTTAGCAATTGCATCAAAACTTTCCTCCTCTAACCTTGCTAATCCAATTACTTGTGAAATGTTAGAGGGCTGACACATCTGTACTCTTGATCTCAATTCTTCTTTCAAGCCACTAATGGAACAGCTAATAAAGAAATCTTGAGGGAAACCCATTGTTCTATTTGCTAACATTTCAAATCTTTCTTGATACTCTATCACAGAGGTCATTTGCCTTAACTTGGAGAGCTCCCCAACTGCATCATCATAAGTTGTAAGGCTGAATTTAATGGTTGACACCCATGAGAAATCTTTCCAAGATCTGCAGTGGTGTGTCTTTTCGAACCATCTGAACTAGTGAATTGCCTTGTCCTCCAAATGTAAAGCTACTAGGCTCACTTTCTGACTTTCTTCAATCATATGAAAGTTGAAGTATCTTTCACATTTGTAAAGCTATCCCAATGGATCTTCGCCATCTCAAAAAATCAACTTTGGCAAATCTAGTCTGCCACTGATTCTGAACATTTTGGGGAAAAAACCCAATTAGAACATTCGGCAAAATCTAGTTGCACTGTGTTCTTAGCTATGTTCTGATTGTACTTTAAATTCATGGCCAAAACTATGGCTTTGATCTTTTCCACGGGTTTACACTGTTTGTATGTGGTTTCTTTAAAGCTGCTATAATTCTCCTCTAGATGCTTCATATCTTGCAATCTAGTTCCATCCACAATTATTGATGAGCTTCACAGGTGAGAACCGATAGCTCTGATACCAAATGATGGGTTGTCACGGAAGAAGAGGGCAAAATTAAGAACAGAGCATTCCTAATTGCTCTGAAAGTTTATTGAAGTAAGATAAAGGTTTTGAATATAATCAAAAGAATTCTTCAGATACAAAATCAATGATCTTTCCCTCTCCTTCGTATCTCCTATATACTAGTTCTAATCATCTACCAATTGTTTCCTGCCAAATTCTGAGTTTGTCAATCCGTTTAGCAACAACCAACCGCTAAGCTCCTAACAAGCATAACAGATATAACATATGGTAAAGGCATAATTGCACTTAACTAATCTCTTTATTTCCTTAGGTGGCCCTTGATCAGTGCCTTCCCCTCTGCTCTCACCTACATCAGATATTTTTCTTCATTTCTTTTTATTCTTTTTTTTTTTTTTTCTACGCACTCCATGGAGTCCAGACCAGATTTTCCTCTCTCCTCACCTACATATGATATTTTCTTTTTTTTCTTTTTGGCTACATATTATGAGAGGTGAGATTTGTGTAACTAAATTTGATATTTAGTGGAGCATTTTTTTTCTTCTTGTTGATTTCTTAGCGCTGTTTGGTAACTCTTTTTTATTTTTTTTTTTTTTTTTTCAAAAACAGCATTTATTAACTATTTTTTGTTTTATTGTGTTCAAAAAATGAAGAACAAAAACAAAAAATAGAGTGAAACAAAAAACAACAACTTCAAACCACCACCAAACCACCACCCCAGCCCCCACCGAAACCACCACCTCGCCACCACCCCTGCCCCCACCGGAACCACCTCCAATCCCTAATACCAAATCATCACTCTTCTTTGTAAACTCCAACCTCGTCCCCCACTAGCCTAACCTCCACTGCCATCCCCAATCCTCAACCTCCTTTTAGCCGAGTAAAGAGAAGAAAAGGGGAAAAAAAGAAGAGAGAGAGCCTACATCGATTTGCCACCATTAGACTGCAATGCCACCACAGCCTTTGCCTACCCCGATTTGCCACCACTGTTCAACCAACCCTAGTCCCCTCTGTCTACCCCGATTGACCACCAACCGATCTTAGCCACCACCTCCATCTCACCATCGGCACTAGCCCCACCCCCCACCGATCAACCACCATCGCTCCATCGATGTACCACCACAGCAATTTCAATTGAGAGAGAAAAGAAGAGATGGTTGACAGGAAGAGAGAAGAAAGAAGAAGAAGAAAAAGAAGAAGAAGAGAGAGAGAGAAAGAGAGAGAGAGAGAGGTGGGTTAATGGAAGGTATGTTGTGCTTGGATTACTAAACATTTTTTTGTTTTTATTTTTTTAAAAACAGACAACAAAAAATATACAATAAAAATACAGAGCAAAAAATAAAAACTGACAGCATTATCAGATGAAGAGTTTTGTAATTGTTACTTTATTTTTTCAATATCTTACACAAGTAGAGAAATCAATTGATATGAGCTGATTTATTCATGTTTGTGAAAAGGAATTTTTTTGTTTAGTCAACAATAACTTAAAGAGTCACTCATCCTTTGGATCCCTTTCTAGCCGAAATATTATACATTAAAACCTTGCAAATTGGCTAGTGCCACGGATTTAGAACTTTAAAGTGTTCAAGTTCGTGCAGCTTTAAATAATTTATGTCTAAAAATTGTTAAGTAAGCCTTAAGAACACTAAAAGAAAAAAGCTAAAAGAACAAGTGAGCAACACTAAGAGAATAAAAGAGCACTAGTGAGAGTTTGAAGAATGCTTTACTTGTATTCACAAGTTGATGCCTTATAAATGAATGTCTCCATCTATTTATAGTTGTCCACTTTCTCAATGAACGGTGAAGATCAACTTGATCCAATGGTGGAGATTAACTCGAGAAGTGTATTTTATATAAATATCTAAAATATTTATATACAAAGCTTCTCAAGGAAGCCTCCCTCCTATTCTAGAATATCTTACACACTTTTTATATTTATACATATGAGGAAAAGTCTAGAACCCTCTCTAACAGCCCCATATGATAGAATGCCCAAAAATTATCTAGACGATTCTAAACTTAGTGGATTATTTGGCATCCTCTTAGACCTATTTTTGAGTCATTTTAGTGGGCTTGTGACACTGACACCATCATGAGTTGAGTGTTGCTCTTTTTTTTTTTTTTTTTCCCAAGAGGATTGGTGGGGTAAAGAGAGGAGAGAGAGAGACAGAGAGACAGAGAGACTCATCCAAATGACTACCTTAGTCAATTTTTTTAGTTTCTTCCATAGTAGTAAAATACGAGCGCTATGTAAAATATGTGTTTAATAGGATATTTTTAAAAAAATATGGTAACAAAATTTGACATAAAAATTACAAAAACGTTAATTGAGAGAGAAAAGAAGAAATGGTTGACAGGAAGAGAGAAGAAAAGAAGAAGAAGAAGGAGAGAGAGAGAGAGAGAGAGAGAGAGAAGTGGGTTAATGGAAGGGACGAAACTTCCATGATGTTTCCCTTAAGATATTTTGTGTTTATATATATCTATATGTATATAGATTATTTTTTAATTTATTACATCAACAATTATAACATAAAAATGTTTACAAAAAAAAAAAATATGTTTAAAATATGAATATATAATTATATGGGTATCATACAAATATTAATTAAAAAATTAAGATAAAAAATACGATAATATTTATAAACAATTTCTTCTTGTACATATTGATAGGTATTATTTTTGTCTCATATATATTAATATTTTAATACTATTATTAAATAAATAGCTAAATTAAATTGCTGGATAATAAATTTTATTTTTCTTATTTTATTTTTTCAATACTTGATATAAGAATATGTTGATTTATCAATTTTAATTTGTAATTTAATATTTTAACTCATAATAGGAGTTATATAAAAGTATGTTTAATAATTTAAGTACATCAACTTTTAAAAAAAAATACCAATGTGTATGACATGATATTAGTAAAAATACAAAAATTTGAGCTACATAAGCTTTTTTTTTATAATTAATAAAATCGAATGAGTTTAATGCTCAATAATTATACTATTATAACTATTTATTAAGTGTAGAATCAATAACGTGCTTCTATTATATTAGATTATATTGTAATTTTTTATCGACTTTTTTTCAAAAATATATTACGTGAAATGTTTAATATGAGTACCATACGCTCCAATTAAAAAAAACAACTATTTTTCGTTAAATTCCAGATTTGGACGAAAAATATTATAAGTTTTTTTATTTATACGTACGTACAAGTATAATATGTGAATAGCTTTGTTTTCTAAAAATTTATTTTGTTACAGTAACTGATACTTTTAGATTAACATTTAACTTTTGGGCAGGTCTAGGAGTAGTCACGGTTGATGGACAATTGCCAGCTGATGGCCCACTATATGCTAGTGAGTCTCAGTTGATGTGAAGCAAATCAACTAATGATTGTCCATCAAGACTGCATTAGTGCGCCTCAATTGATGTGGAAGATATCATCCAGTGGTTGTCCATCAATCATTACTGCATCTAGCATTTTTCTTTTAACACTTTTTCACTGGAAGAGAGTGTCAGGTATGCAACAGGGATGGTTGAAACGCGATTGTTAAATTGGCTGCTTGCATTCCTCTTCACTGTACATGTAACAGGTGAATACAGACTCAATTATTGGACTTTTAAAGGCCCAAAATCTTAAATGCATGAGAGCATTTTAAGGCCCAAATTTCGAAGTCTCCCAAACCCAAAATCTGCAGCCCAATAAATGCGAAGTTGCTGGTAATTATGGTCTGACCCATTAAAGTTTTTCATGAAATTTAAAGACCCAAATTATGGCCCAACTGCTGGTGTTACTTTTAAGGCCCGAATTGCAAGAGATTTAAATTATATTCCATTTCCTTGAAATAAACAAAAATAAAAAAGTTCCAAAACCATGGGTAAATGATGCTAATTGTGTGACCAAGTCACACTCTATGACACTAATAATCTGAGTCAGATTTGGAAATACATTTATAGAAACTCACCAATATGTCTTCATATTCACGAACCTGACTCTATCATTATGACCATTAAAGGACTAATTGTTTCTTTAAAATTATGGTTGACTTGATTTTAATTTAAACTTGTCCCGACTAGATATGTAGAGAATTCATTTTAATAGACACAGTTACAACTGTTGTGAACTCTAAATGTTCACTTAAATTCAATTTTTCCTAAATAAAATAATTATAATTAATTAATTAATTTTTTGAAAACTATGCAGACTTGATTTAGATTTAATCTTGACTAAAACACATAAGCAACTCACTCAAATAGGTGCAGTCGGCAGTCATAACCTTGTGAATCTAAATATTTATACCAAATTAAATTTTATTAAATAAAGTTCAAGTTCACAAATAAATAAATTTTTTTATTCCATAATTACAGTGGACTTGATTTCGGTCAGGATTTATTTCTGATTAAGATATGTAAGCAACTCATTCAAATGGATACAATCACAACCCTTGTGAACCTAATTGTTTACTAAAATCAAACTTTTTCTAAATAAATCAAAATCTAAATAAAGATAAATATTATCATTTTTTAGAACTATGATTGTTTTGATTTCAGTCTAGATTTATCTCGACTCTAATATGTAGGCAATCCACTAAATTAGGTATAGTCATAATTTTGTGAACCCAAACGTTCATTAAATTAAATTCGATCAAACAAAATAAACATAAATTTATTTTCAAGAATTGTGAACTTGATTCCAGTTCGAATTTATTCCTAACCCGAATACGTAAACAACTCACTTAAATGAATACAATCGCAATCTTTGTAAACTAAATAATTCACTTATATTACATTTACCTAAAGATATTAAATAAAATATAAATTTATTTTAGAACGATGCATACTTGATTTCAATTCGGATTTAATCCCGACTTAGTTACATAGGCAATCTACTCAAATGGACGCAATCGCAATATTGTGAACCCAAATATTCACACAAAATTAAATTGCAATAAAGTTCAACTCCATAAATAAATATTATTTTTTGAAATTATTTTGGATTTAAGCTTGACTCGAATATGTAGGCTGCCCAGACAAATAGGTACAAATATTTTTCTAAATAAAGTCACAACTAAAATTAAGTATAAATTTATTTTTTGAATTACGGTAAACTTGACTCCGATCCGGATTTAATCGCGACTTAGATACCTAGACAACATATTCAAATTGGTTACAGTCACAACCTTCTATACCCAAATGTTCACTTGAATTAAATTTGACCAAACAAATTAAATATTATTTTTTTTTTTCAAAATTATGGCAGACTTGATTCCATTCAGGATTTATTTCCGAACTCAGACATGTAGGTGTTGGCCCAAATGGCAACTCACGAGGGGGGGTGAATTGGGTTTTGTAAAATTAATGGCAATTAAGATTAATTAAAATTAATCTAATCAATATAACAGTGATCAATCTATATATAATACAATGTAATCGAAAGATGAATGAAAAACAGAGCAATAGAAAGCACACCAACAATTACTGAGTTTCAACCACAATTTGTGGTCTACGTTCTCACCCCAAAATCCCCTTGAAGTCTTCTTCCACTATGCAATCTCCAATTACAAAATGGATGCTGATTTATCAAATGCTTTGCTCACTTTTACACAAGAACTTCTTCCCAAGTTCTTTCAGCCACCAAGTGGTTTTGTCCAAGCTCCACTCAAACTTACAAGAGTTTTTCTTCTACAAGAGAACTCTTAAACTCTCACTTACAGGTGTATAAAGATATACAAATGAATTACAAACTCTCTATCAAGAGTGGATAAAACAATAAAAGCTCACACAATGAAGACAAGAAGAATGTTCAGATTTTTCAGTTTGATCAGTCAGTGGTACTTGTTTTTCTTGTATCTCTTGTATATAAATGCAGTTGGAAACTTGTATATAAATCCTTGTATTGATTTTGTCCGTTAGAGGTTGTTGGAGCTCATTTAATACAAGTCCAGTATGTTATAACGTTAGAAAAACTAGTCGTTATCTCCTAAGTGTCGACACTTGGTTCCATGTGTCGACACATCTGGTCTGCATTTTTCAGATGTTGTCCACTGTCTCCATATGTAGACACATCAACTCCATGTGTCAACACTTGATCATTCAATCTTCAGATTTTTGGCTTCTGTCTTCATGTGTCGACTCTTCATTTTCATGTGTTGACACATTGCCCAGAAATCTTGCTTCTGTCTTCCCATGATCAAGTTCAGCTTCAGCACTACTATAAGATCTTTATGGAATCTTATCTTTGGGGCATGATGATAGATCAAAGTCTTCAATTCATCAAAATTATTTTTTATTCAATTCGGATTGAATCTATCATTTGATCACCATCTTTTCTTGGTTTTCACACTATTAGAACTTCATTTCATTATTGCTGAGCTCTTTTTCTTTATTGCCGATCTTTCTCCTTTATTGCCGAGCTATTTCATTTACTGCTGAGCTCCTTCATTCATTGCTAAGCTTTCTCTTTCATTGCCGAGCTCTTTCTTTCATTAGGATCACTTCAATGAGACTTCTATAAGCTTGATGAAGTCTATTCTTGAACACCTTTATTTTCTTTGAGTATATATCATCTTCATTGAGTCTTTACATCTCAGATAAAGTCTTCACTTGGATTCTTTGTAAAGATTATGCAATTGTGATGAATTCTTTTCTCAAACATCTTCAATCTCTTCTCAATCAAATCAACTTCAATTGATCTTTGCACATTAGATGAAATCTTCTTTTGAACATCTTCAATCTCTCAAATGCAAGTCAACTTTATTGAGTCTATGCATACTTGATGAAATCTTTATTTGAACACCTTCAATATCTTCGAATGCAAAACATTCGTTTGAAGTTGGAATATGTGTCAATGTTCTGTTTTGGTACATTACATGACTCTTGGAGTGCATTGCTTGATCTTGGTTGTTGTGCATTCACTTTGATATATATTAGACTTAAAGTCAAACTTCTAAGTGTAAATTATAATCTTTATTAATCTGCACACTTAGCAAATGCATTAGTAAAATAATACAAGGTTTAGTTATCAAAAAAATCAACTTAGGGATTAATCTTGAGTCAACAATCTCCCCCTTTTTGATGATGAAAAAATTTTCACAAGTTAAATGGATATACAATAAAATGAAGTGAACAAAGTTAGATTGCATACCAGTGGAGAACTCTCTATTTATTTTATAATTAAGCAAATGATGCTTAAAAGACAAAAGATTTTTCAAAAACACCTTTCAAGGAGTTTTTAACAGTTAATTCAAAGCATAGTGAGGGAATTGATTCATGTTACTCTCCTTGAGAACATGCTATATATTTATCAATTAACACTCATTTCATTTCATTTCCATTCAATGCCATATGCAATTAATAAATGCCAATTCATCAGACAATTCATTGTTTATTTTATTTTAATTCTTGTCTAATTCTATTCCAATTCTAATTCTTGTTCAATTCTTCTTTAACAAGCACTCATTAGCACTCATTGTTTATTCATTCTTATCGAATTCTTCTCCCCCTTTTTATCAATTCATCAAAAAGAGAGAAAGAAAATGAAAATTAAAGACAGGCACAATAGCAAAAAAATATTATAACAAAATAAATTGTATAATTAGGAAAGCAAACAAACAAGCAAGTCATCACGGCATCAATTGTGCAAAAGAGCAAAATTAGATTTCATTCATTCAAAATGATATAACAAAATGTTTTACAGTTAATATCCAAAAAAAATAACAACAGAGGTTATTACAGGGCCATGGAGTAAAGCTTTTGATGTTGGAGAATTTGTGGAGGAGGTTAAGGAGATAGAGAGGGAGAGGGTGATAGATCAACAAGATTAGATGCAGTGTTGGAAAGACCAGAAAAGGGTCGAGGCCTCAGACCATATGATATGTTTCGTTTTGCTAGACCAGCTTTATTCCTTGATACATCAGATAAGCTATCCTCAGACTCACCCTCAGACTCAACCTCTATATCCTCATATTCTTCTTCTGGTTCCTTCTCTTGTTGAGTTCTGGATGGAGTTCTGTAATCAGTTTCAGAGTCTTATTCTGCCTCATTTATCTCTTCATTAACTTGTTCGTTTTTTACTTCCTCTTCCTCAATCTCAATTCCTTGAGCCTTTTCAATTGAATCACATCTTGCTTAAGGCTCTTTAACTGTTGCAACCCATCATCAAGTTCCTGGTTCATACTTTGAAATATGTCCATCATATTGCCCAGAAGTTCATCAACTGGAGTGGCTTCAAGAGATTGGGTTATGGATTTTCTATGTCCAGAAGCAGATGCTCTTTTGTGGGAAATGCTAGCAGGGGCAACTTTGTTAGGCTTTAGAACCCACTGGCCATCAACTTTCTTGTAGCCCATTCCCCCTAGAGTGTACTTACTGTACTCATCACGAAAGGAGTCAGGCTTTCTGTAGTTCTTACCCAATAGATTCACTTGAAAGTGTTTGAAGATTTTGGTGAGCAACATACCATAGGGTAGATTTTTAGAAGAGGTGGTAACGGCATTGGCCAAGTTTGTGAGAATATAGTATGGGACATCAATTTTGGTGTTTGTAAGGAATGACCATAGGAAAAACAAGTCCTTCTCACTCACATGCTCAAAACTACCAATTTTTGGCAGAAAAATTTTGGCAACAAAATGGTGTACCAATCTCAGTTCAACAAGAAGGTCATTGGCTACATTTTAGGTGGACTCAGGCATGTCTTAACCATAGAGAACATGAAGTTTTCTCTTTCGGCTTATGGTCTCAAAATAGGTTTCTTCATCATACCAAGTGCTTATAATCTCAACAATGGTAAACTCATTCAGGGTGATCATCACTCCCTTCACATAGCTAGTCAATTCTGTCTTTCTAACCTTTTTCATAAGATTTAAGTAGAAATGCATAACCAATTTTGGGTATATATTCTCTCAAATCAATGTGTAAGGTTTTCATCCCAAATTAGTAAGGATATGAGGGAAGTCTAAGTTCTCATTTTCAAAATACTCATAGTTAATCCATCGTCCATTTAAAATTTTACTGAGACTGAAAATATTCATATACCTTTCTTTAGCCATTGCATCTCTGAAGTGTACCACATCCCATCCCGGTTGTTCTGAAGAAACCCTTTTAACTGATTCTCTGATTGGAGGTATAACCCTTTTTCATTTCTGACTTCGTGTGGAGAAGTTTTTAGGGTTTTCTCTTCCTTAGTCAACCTTGGGAGCCATGTTTGTAGTATGAGGATTCGAAGGATGGGGAAAGGGTTGTGTGAAGACGGAATGAGATCGATTAAGGTTTATAAGATGAATGAAGGACGATTTGTGTTGGTTCGAAGGTAATGGTTGGTTTTTGGTGCGAATAGGGGAGCAAGAAAGAAAAGGAGTGAGAGTGAGAGTAAGAGAGAGAGAGGAAAATTTTGAATGTTTGTAAAGTGGGCTTTGTCAAAGTATATAGGCCCGACTCATGTGTCGACACATGAACTTGGTGTGTCAACACATGCCTGTTAACAAAATAAATTGAATCTACTATCGTGATGCGTCAACACATGCAACTAGACTAAGGCATGTGAAGTATAAGGAATTCAGGAGATGACTTTTCAATATGGAAGGAAAATTTTGTTTTGATACGATCATGTAATGAATTATGAATATGAGAAATGCAATACACGTAAATGATAATCACATTTAAAACATTCAAAACATAAATTCACTCAAATTAAGCAAGTATTATGATACAACTCATTCCCAATTCTCTTCTTATCATGCAAAAATGATCTTCACTCAAAGGTTTAGTAAAGATTTCAGCCAATTGCATGTTGGTGCACACAAAGTTAAGTTCAATATCACCTTTTTATACATAATCTCGTATAAAGTGATATCTAATTCCAATGTGCTTTGTGCGAGAGTGTTGAATAAGAATTTTAGTCAAGTTTATAGCACTAGTATTATCACACTTAATAGGAATATAATCAAACAAGATTCCATAATCTTCTAGCTATTGTTTAATCCATAATACTTGAGCATAACAACTACCAGCTACTACATATTCAGCCTCAACTGTGGAGAGAGTAACTGAATTTTGTTTCTTACTATATCAAGATACAATCATATTGCTTAGGAGTTGGCAAGAACCACTAGTGCTCTTCCTATCAAATCTACTCTCCGTATAATCAACGTCAGTGTAAGTATTCAAATTAAAGCAAGTGCCTTTTGGATACCATAATCCAAGGTTAGATGTGTGCTTGAGATAACGAA
>CM065383.1:43732500-43735000 GCA_033060915.1 Euryodendron excelsum
TTCTTACCAACACTATCTATACCGATGATCTTCCCTTTGCTATTGTTACTAAAAGTGACAAGACCTCCATTTTTTGGTGATAGAGATGTGAATTGTGCTTCATCTCCCGTCATATGCCTTGAGCATCTACTATCCAAGTACCAATGATCTTTCTTAGATTTTGCTTGAAGGCAAACCTACAAAAAGAATTTATTTGACCTTAGGTACCCAAACCATCTTGGGTCCTTGGGGGTTAGTCCTCAATGGTCTTCTAGGGAACCATGCATTGCTAGGAACATTAGATTTTTGTAAAGCATAGCTTCTATTAGCAATATGTCCTATTTTATGACAATAAAAGCATGAGATTTGTGGTTTTTCAGTTAAAGCATTAAATCTGACTTTTGAAAATTTCTTTCTTTTAAAAGGATTAAAGCTAAGACCAGCTTTGTCTATAGAACATTTTTGTTTTTCCAAAATTGCATCCATTTTTTCTTTTCCATTTACACATCTAAAAAAAGTTGTTTCTAAGCTTTTAACCTTATCAAGTAAAATTTGGTTTTCTTTTGAAGAATCTTTTTGAAAAAAGTTTTTCTTAATTTTATCATTTAAGACACAAACTTCATTTTTCAAAACTTTATTTTCCTTTTGTAAATCTTCATTTTCCTTAGTAAGAGTAGAGATCATCTTTTTAAGAAGTCTATTTTTTATTTCCATTTTTCTGAATTTACAAAGTAGATCATCAAATGCATCTTGCAATTCATTAAAAGTAAATTTGGAAGAGTCAAATATCTCACTATCATCCTCATGAGCCATGAGATAGAGGTTAGCCATATCTGGAGGTTCGGCTTTTTCTTCGGATCTTGATTCTTCATCATCAATGCATGTCATGGCTGCCACGGCCTTCTTCCCTTGATATTTCTTTCCTTTCTTTCTAAGCAGAGGACACTCTACCTTTATATGGCTAGGTTTCTTGCATTCATAGCATATTATATTGGATTCTTTACTAGGTTCTCCTTTCGCTTCATGCTTCTTTCTACCTTTTTACTTATTCTTCATGAATCTTCTGGATTTTTAAGTGATGAGAGCAATTTCATCTTCATTGTTATCACTTGCTGATTTATCATCTTGACTGGTGGATTTGAATACAACTACCCTTTTCTTCTTTTCTTCATCCTCTTGGGCATGTTGCTTTTGAGTAAGCTCATGAGTTATTAGAGAGCCCAAGAGTTCTTCAAGAGACAGGGTATTGAGGTCCTTTGCTTCTTGAATTGTTGTGACTTTAGCTTCCCAAGCTTTTAGTAAAGACCTTAGAATCTTGCTCACCTGCTCATTGTTAGGATACACCTTCCAAGAGATTTTAAGCTATTAATAATATCGGTGAACCTTGTGAATATTTCGGTGACAGACTCATCAGGTTTCATTTTAAACAATTCATAACTATGTACCAAAATATTGATTTTAGATTCCTTAACTTGATTGGTACCTTCATGTGTAACCTCTAGTCTATCCTATATTTCTTTAGCTGATTCACAAATGGAGATACGATTGAATTCATTGGGATCAAGTGCACAATATAGAATATTCATGGTTTTAGCATTAGATTGTAACATTTTTAGATCATCTTCGTCCCATTCGGATTCAAGTTTAGGGACATCTATTCTTTCAACTCTGGTTGTAGGAGTTTTGAGACCATTTACTATGAGTCTCCATAATTCATAATCTACTGATTGAATATAGATTCTCATTCTATTTTTTCAATAGTTATAATTAGTGCCATTGAACATAGGTGGTTTGTTTGTAGATTGACCCTTACCAAGAGAGCTTCCAAAATTGGTTGCCATGGATCTATTCCTAGGATGTTAAGCCTTAAACAGGAATACAAGCTTTGATACCAATTGTTGGCCCAAATGGTAACCCAAAAGGGGGGTGAATTAGGCTTTTCAAAAATTAATGAAAATTAAGATTAATTAAAATTAATCTAATCAATATAACAGTGATCAATCTATATATAATGCAATGTAATCAAAAGATTAATGAAAAACAGAGTAATAGAAAGCACACCAAAAATTACCGAGGTTCAATCACAATTTGTAGTCTACGTCCTCACCCCAAGATCCCCATGAAGTCTTCCTCCACTATGCAATCTCCAATTACAAAATAGATGCTGATTTACCAAGTGCTCAGCTCACTTTTACACAAGAACTTCTTCTCAAGTTCTTCCAGTCACCAAGTAGTTTTGTCTAAGCTTCACTCAAACTTACAAGAGTTTTTCTTCTACAAGAGAACTCTCAAACTCTCACTTACAGGTGTATGATATAGAAACGAATTACAAACTCTCTATCAAGAGTGGATAGAACAATAAAAGCTCACACAATGAAGACAAGAAGAATGTTCAGATTTTTCAGTCTGATCAGTCAGTGGTACTTGTTTTTCTTGTATCTCATGTGTATAAATGCAGTTGGAAGCTTGTATATAAACCCTTGTATTGATTTCATCCATTGGAGGTTGTTGGGGCTCATTT
>CM065383.1:43745000-43870000 GCA_033060915.1 Euryodendron excelsum
CAAACACCATATTAGTGTGAGTGTGATCGCACAGGTTACCAACCTGTAAGCAAAACTTCACAACAATCACAAAGATAGAAATCTTACAAGGATTAAACAACATCATTAAATATAAAACTATCCCAGAATTTATATAAACCTTCTCACAATTCTTCCCTCCTTTAAGAATTTTATCTCGAAATTCATTACCAAGTTGGAATAGGTATGAATACTTATTCCTCATATTTTCGTCATTACATCATACCTGTCACCACTGTAGGAGTTGCCTAAGCATTCCTCTGAGTCATAGCATACACCTGTGCCTAAGTTTGTGGTTCAGAGGTAGTCCCATGTCCTTGTTGAATACTTCCCATGCTCCTCTTCCACCACAACACTACCCACAGAAGAAGTGAATCGCTCCCAAAAATGATGCAAATTTGAGCTTCCCCATAAGACAACGGATGTCGCGATTAAGGTATAAAATCTTATGAGTACCAGAGTTGATTTTCTCAAGTACTAAGCCAAATATAGGCTATCAACACTTGGGAAAGACTAAACTAACTCAAATTGACTAGCAACTAAGCAAATTGAATATAAGTAAAAGAGACCAAAAATATGTTTGAGATTGGAGAGATTTTAATTAACAACTAAAGCAAAGCAATTAAATCTATTGTAGCAATCAAAGTAATTAATGACTATATTGAGATGCAATTAAAAAGGATTGTATACAATTGATTCAATCTACTAAGTTAAACAAGAGTTTCAATAGAGAAATTTATAACTCAAATCAATGATCACTCTATGGATCCTTTTATTTGGAAGATTTAGACCATAGAACTTTGGATTCATGCTCAATTGAGTAATGATTTATGCTTAATACAAAGAATTATAGAAGCAAACTATCAATTGTGCAATTCCTATACCAATTTGAGAATTGTGCATAGAAGTTACCAATAATGATTATGAATATAAGTTTTCTATATATCTACAAACCAATTGAGGTGAATTTAGAGAAATCAAAAGATGAATCAATCTAGTTCATATACCTCCATTAAAATTTTTGAAAATTCTTGATAGATCTTCACAATTACACCCAAGGATGTGATTAACTACATGATTCCATAAGAGAAAGGATAGAGAAATGTAAATCTTGCATTTAATTAAAAGAAACCTAATGTTTGGTTGCATGAAAAATTAGGAAAGCTAAGAAAAATACAAGAAAATAAAGGAAGAGTACAAATTCTATCTCTACCTTACTCCTAAATACAAAAAAATATAAGCTAGAAGCGAAGAAAAAGTGAGAGAGTCCCCCAAAATATCGCCCAAAACAACTTTATATATGTGGGTTAAAAATAAGGACTACGGCGACTGATCGGTCAGTCAGTGAGGCGATCGATCAACCAATCGATCGGTCTAGGATCGGTAAAACACCATCTCTAAAGTTTGGGTTGGCAAGGGCCTCTGAGTCTGCAAGAGAGCGATCGGTGAATTTTCAACGTCACCAATCGATTGGGGAAGTTGAGAGATCGATCTATAGGCCATCTTTTTGAAAATCCGATTTTGACTGATCGGTTGGTTTGTATGGGTGGTGCTTGGAGAGGTTTCCTCATGACCATTATAACCTTTTCTTCTTCTTTTCCCTTTGTTTATGCTCCAATTCCTGTAAAAACATATTAAAGCATGTTTAGGCCATTTCAAAGGATAAAACACTAGTCTAATATCTAAACTAGAGCTAACAATCTACTAATTAGGAGATTGAGATTATACTTTTGAAGTGTAATCAAGAAGCCGCTATAGAACTCTGAGTACAATTTCTCACTATATGCCTTGACTGTCCACACTAATAACATTTTTCGCTCCACAGTACTGGACAATCTCTTATCACATGTCTCATTATCTCACATCTATAACAAACAACTCCTCCACTTCTATCACTAGAAAATCCCAAACCTGAGGGCCTCACTAGAGATCTCCAAAGTCCTCAGCCTCTTGGACTTCCTGATCTCGGACTCTCTGATCTTTGGTTAGACCGTGCTCGACCCTATCCACTGGACATTGTAGATTCTGGTAATTTTTGTGCTGAAATTCCAGCTTCCACATCAAACCTTCCTTTTTTACATTGTTCTTTTCTACTAGACAATTCTTTTACATCTTACTCTATACTTTTTTTTATTCATCAAGTCAGCATACCTCACCATCTTAATAGTTGAAACCCGTGATCGGATGCTCAACTCTAACCCCTATTGGAACCTTCTGCATTTAGCATCCTCAATAAGCACTAAGTCATGAGATAATCGTGACAATGCTGTGAACTGCACTTCATATTCGGATACTGTCATCTTCCCCTGTTTTAGAGAGATAAACTCCTGCTCTTTTTGATATTTGTAAATAAGTGGAAAGTACTGCTCATTAAATATCTCTACAAATTGTTTCCATGTAATTGGTACTCTAGAAACCCATCATTCGTCTCATCACCTCCCACCAATTTCGAGCTTCACCTTTCAATATAAATTTAGTTAACATCAGTTTTTGTTCATCTGCCACGACCATTATCTCAAAGATTGTTTCTAATTTCTTCAACCATTCCTTTAACCAATGGATCGATTGCCCCAATGAACTCTAGAGAGTTTAGTTTTATGAATTGTTCGTGCAGTGTACTAGTCCTCTGCATCGGTCTAGTGGACTGATATTCAATGTATTGCGCTAGAACATTAGCCACTTTATCGGCTGTATCTGGTGAATTTTGAACACCCTATTTTTGGTGCCCCTACCTTCTACCTAGAGCTGATGATGCCTCCTTTTCAACTCCCCTTGGTAAATCTCTTTGGGCCGTTCTTTCTACATCAATTCAAGGCTAGCACACAATTTATATGACCCACACATTCCTACCAACTTAAATGGACACAATAACACCCTATAGTCCACTACAACTCTAGACACTAACTCAATTACGTAGCCTTGGTCGTAAACCTTGGCTTAAACCATAACTCTGATACTAATTTGTCACGCTCACTCCTAATCAGGTGTCATTAACACAATCTTAGGGTGAGTATAATCGCACAAATCACCAACCTGCAAGCGAAACCTCACAACAATCCTAGAGATAGAAATTTTACAAGGATTAAATAACATTATTAAATATAAAATCATCCTAGAATCTCCATATAAACCATCTCACACAAATAGTCTTTCTTTGAAACAAGAAATTATAATTAAAATATACGCTATATATTGAACGAGCCCGATCTACACAACAAGAGCTGATATGACATTTTATTATATAAGTGAGGTTATATTAAGTGTTTGTTCCAATATCGTTAGCCAAAGGTTGGGAAAACAAATGGAATAATGGATAAGAAAACAAAAAAAAAAGAAAAAGAAACCAAAGAAGAGAGATAGAGAATGGACCATTATTGGGATAAGGAAAATATATCTGCTCAAAGGTTGGGAAAACAAATGGAATATGGAGAGAGAGAGAGAGAGAGAGAGATTGGGATAAGGAGAGAGAGAGAGAGAGAGAGAGAGAGAGAGAGAGAGAGAGAGAGAGAGATAACGGCCATCACTAAGAGAAAGGAAATATGAGCTTGTTTGGTAGAGCTTTTTGGTTTGATTTTTTTTTTTTTTGCTTATAAGCAAAACAATCAATTTTTTTACTTTTTTGCTTTGTTATTTTTGCTTTTTTGTTTTTCTTTAGCTTATAAATACAAAAAAGTAAAAAAAAAATTAATTTTTTGGCTTATAAGCTAAAAAAGCCAAATGAAAAAACTTTGAAATAATCTTTACCAAACGTACCCCATATCTGCATGTATGTGTCCAACCGAAGAGGTAGTTTAAAGTTTGAACTCCTTTCATGTAAGGGTAATATCATACAATTATAAAAATTGATACAGAATTTCTATTTCAGAATAATATGAGTTATTGAAAAACTTTTACTTTAACATAAAATACCCATCATGGGGAGTCTTTATTACTAAAATGTTATTGAAATATCATTCTAGAGTAAATTTTTTTACAATTTTTCTTTTCAGAAAAAATGACATTTTCTTTCGTATAATTACTAAGATTTTTAAAATGCCAATCTATTTCGACTAAAGTTCTCCCATTATTTAGCCTGTGGCATCAAACCAACGCGCCAAGTACCAAGTTTGGTAATTACAATTTGCACATCCAAACAAGGTCCCGTTAATTTGTAGGTCTAACCGGTTGCATTTATGGTCCTGTCCTTTTCCCCTCATAGGTCATGGCCCATGACAAATGTGAACACATGGAGGGAACTTCTCTAGGCCTTAAAGCACCACATGTTTTTACTAATCTGTTTACATGGAAATAAGGCTCCCATCTGTTAGCTAGGTTTTTTGTCTACACCTAATAGGACGGGACTCGCTTTTGCATGAGAGGTTGAGCAAAAATAATGTAATGCTTCAAGAGTTTTGAATAATATTTCTACATGGAAATGAGTCTCCCATCTATTACTTGAGATATTTGCCTCCACCTAATAGGGCGTGACCCGCTCTAGTATGAGAGATCGAGCAAGGATAACGTAATACTTCTGGAGCATTAAATACTTGAGGAAGACTTGGTAGGTTTTGGTAGGTGTGGATTTTGCTTCTGTACATAATTGAGTTTCCAATATCATTAGCCAAAGGTCGGGAAAATAAATGGAATAATGAAAGGAAAAAAAAGAAAGAAAAAGAAACCTACCATCACCTAAATGAGAAAGAAAAAAAGAGAAGAGAAAAAACACTAACACTATGTATTTATACCTCATTGGCAATGGGTCCGATGTAAAACCGAAATGGTGACTCCACTTGGTTGGAGAGTAAGGGAAGTGCAGGCAAGCATAAGTTATGACGGAAAGGAAGAGAGGAAAATGGAAGAGAAGAGAGCTATATGACCTCTTGCTTGGTTAACTAAAAGAGAAGGAATGGTGGCTTTTCCTTCTTATTTGGTTTAACTATGATTCACAAAGGAAGGAGAGTTGTATAATGCATTTATGCTATTATAACAAGACTTTAGTATTAAAACTGACTTAATTTTTTGGTTTTAACTTGATTGGTATAATTAGGACAAAAGAATAATAATAAAAAGAACTTCACTACCCCTTTATTTCCTGTCCGTTTTAGAGGGAAAGAAGTGTTCAAATGTGGTCCATCTCTCCCTTTCATTACCCATCCATACACTTTTCTGTGTGGTGGCCACAAACCCAAGTTAAGCAACTATTTAGGTAGTATACTACCTAAATGAGTTCTAGCATATGATAGGTCCATCTATTGAAGGATATAACTAGCTTTTGTGTTGACCCCTTAATGTGAAAATTGAAGGTGCCAACTAACTTAGTTGATAAATTCTCATCTTACCATAACGGGGGATGGAATAATGGGATAAGAAATTCGAGAACATATATTCAATTTTGAGATTGCAAATCCGACAGAGAGTAATTTCCTAATTTGGACTTCAATCTAAAATCCTCGAATTGCTTATCCTATCCAGCCTTGGATCATTTAATTATGTATATACAAGATAAAAAGTCACGTCTAAATTGTATATTATGACCAACTGGATAGAAAATTGAACACGATATTACTAAATGAATACAAGACCTTATTTTGCGAAACAAATGCTGCCTAAATGCTCTATTCATTCAAATTAGGAGCTCATCTATACTATATCTTATAGCAATAGGTTAGGAGGTCTTTGAGCCTTAAACTCTCAATTCAATTTTTGTAGAATTTTTATTTTTTATAATATTAAAAGACCACATGTTACAATTTGATTGGTTAGTCTAAAAACTCTCACTAATAAAATTATATATGGTATATCGATGGATCTTTAATTCCTATTATATATTTCCTAAAGTCATTTCCTTAAAATTTCTAAAAATTAAATTTTTGGTAATATTAGAATAACATTGTTACAATTTGATTGGTTAAAAAAAATATAATTTTACTATATTTTCCTCAAATCTTACATTTCTTTCAAAATTCAAACTATTAGATATTTGGTAATATTGACAAAATACTTATTATTTTAAATAAGTTTTGACACATTATTATGTTATTTAGACTAGCATAATATCCATTTATAGTTATTTATCGATAGCAATATGTTGTTAGGTCTTTAATATTTTTTAATGTTGAAAGACCCAATATAACTTTTTTAGTTTTTTAAACTTTGAAATTACTAATATTAAATCTGTTATAATAGTGTAGGTTTAACCATAAAATATAGAAACTTTTACTTTTTTCATGATTAATAAAACTTTAATAAAATCTATCTTATTTTAAAAATTTTTACATAAAATTCATATTTTTAGATTTTCTTATGTTCTGCCCTTATATTTTTAGAAAGTCTTTCATTTAATTCAAAATTGTGAAATTTTCTATTCAATTCCCTTGATTTTGTTTAGAATGACAAATCTATCAATACAATATATTATAGCAATTGGTTGTTGTGTAAAATTTTTCAAATTTTAAATAATAATATTATATATCTTGCAATAGTATTGATCTAACGATAAAATATAAAAAAATTTACTTTCTATTCATGATTAGTAAATATTTAATGAAATTGGAGTAATCTAAGTAAATCAAATCTCCTTAACTTAAAATTTTAAAATTTTTTAAAGGTAATTATCAGTTTTGAATAGTTATATGTGCAGTATTAAATGTATTAATTAAATAAAATCATCTAATATGTGTAACGTATACATTTGATCAATGTAATCCCTTAACAAGATTGTAAGATAAAAAAAAAAAAACTTTATAACATTCACAATAAAACTTAGTTTCTTATTACAATCAACTTTTAATTTTTTATTTTAATACTATTAAATATTATAATTTAGTTTAATTGTATTATTAATGTATAGATTCATAATTTATTTTTATAACATTTTTATATTTAATATATATTATTTTCACTCCGTGCATGCATAGCACGGGTTGATTTCTATTAGGTTGGTATATGATTCTATTAATGAGTTCGAGCATTCATATATGGGCAGCTAGCCCATCTATTATTGATCAATGTCATTGCAGGATCTTACTGTTCTTCCCGTAAACTGGGTTAGGTAAGGTAACTATAATATTACTCCCAATCCCAATTGAGGTTGGTGGCTTAGTCCTACCAATCCAAGCATGGTGTATCTACCAACCAGACACCAACCCCCACCAAACAACCAAAGTGTTAGAGTATATATTCTTAAAAAAGGAAACAAAAAAAAAAATTAAGAAAGAAGATTAACCCCTGACATTGGTTTTTTTTTTGGTTGTAATGATGATAACATTAGGAGATTTATTGAATATTTAGAAATTAATTGAATGATACTACTCTCTTATTTTGAGAAGGCGTACAAGTATATCATATGAGATTAATTAGCTTATATAGCAGGTTTCCAAATATGAAATTGAATGAAAATATACAAGAAATAAAAAAGGCCTGAGTAGCACTTTTAGCAACGAGAAAAGTCTTCACTAAAAGCAGCAAAAATTGTCTCTAAAAGCATCTAAGAGAAACTTTTTGTGACAATTGCTAGTCTTTAATGATGGATTTTATGGCCTTTAGCGACGGGATTAATTAGCGAAATTTTGTCATTATTTGTGATGAGTTTACATATCATCATAGAAGAGCAAGACTTTAGCCTCTTCTCATAAAAGCTTTTACAAAGAAGTTATAACAAAGATAAAAAAAAGCATTTTGCAATGAATATTGTTGCTTTAAGCAACGATTTTATTAATCTAAAAAAACAAATTTTCTTGTAGTGGAACCATGAAGCATTTGATTACAATTCCATAATCACTTATACATTGATTGGTTGTAGGATTTGTCAAAGGAAACGAACAAAATAGAAAAAGAAAATAAGGGAGAGAAGTTAAATTCTTTGCTTTTGTTAATTGTGTAAGGGAAATTTTCCACACATGTTGTAAGTTGCCAATATAGAACTTGAGCGTCTGGCAGCTTCCCCATCACTTGCAAAATCAACGAGGGTGAGCATCGGCTGGAGCCACAGTGTTTTAAAAATCAGAATGGATCGGCCAGTTCAATCAAAATATTAAGAATCAGTATGAAAAGCGGTCCGGTTTAGGTTTAAAAACAGTTTTAACAAAAGCCCTACAAAACTCGGTCAACTTAGTAGTTAAACTGCTGAATCGGGTATAAAACCATTAAAAAACCTCGTTTTAGTAAAAAATTATACAAAATATTAAAAAATTCAAAATTTTTTATTTACATATTTAAATATATTTATGACATCATAGTTTAATACCACTTAACTCAATGGTTAAACCAATTACCCTTAATCCAGTTACTTTTCTAATTCACTCAACAACCTGGTTTTCAAAATATTGCTCTGAAACTCAAGTCTAACTAAAATAAGTGGTTTGCAAGTAGAGAGAATACAGAGACAGAGAATGAAGTGTATTGCTTAGTATATGAGCATCTACCTCTTTTTGAGCTTCTTTATGTTGATTTATTACGTTTCACTAGTATTCTTGGTTGTGGACCGATCAATCAAGCTTGCCCCTACTCTAGATGGACGTGAGTCATTTTCTTGTTTGTGAAGTGTGATTCTTGACTTTGGGCGCAAGTCGCCCATCTCCATGTCCCTCGATAATTAGGGAGAAGTAGGCCTTCCCCTCAACCAGCTAACTTGACTTGGTCAACATGATACTAACATGACAACTTTGCTATCATGTAGCATTCTTGTGCGGAAAATACTTCTCTCAAATTGTATTATGAATATGAGAAAAAAATGAAAAAGACATTTCTCAAAAATGCACTTCTTTTTTGTTTGATTTCCCATAAAAATAATCATAAAAAATTAATTTTATTTCTTCTTTTCCTTGTTTTCCCTACCAAATCTTAGATTCAAAAGTAGCAGTGTTTGGCTTGGAAAATGAAGTCAGTTCCTTGTCTATACTTTCCCATGGCCGTGGACCAGTGGCCAGTCCCTCAACATGTGGTGTGGTCAAGTCTTTCGAGTGAATATTTGGTTCTATAGAAATTGCTTGATACAATGTGCACGGTGTAAAATAGAATTATTAATTCATACATTTTATTTATGGGTGATTAAAAAATAGATATTTTTGACAAATATATATTATTTTTCTTATAATTCTCCTAATTTTGTCTCACTAAAAAAAAATAATTTAACATGTTTTACTTTATTTTTTTATTTTTTCTTTTCTCTCTACAAATTCAAGATTCGAATATATTCTTGTTACCATACAAGATCCAGATTAGTTATTTTGAGAGTGAGCATATAAAAACTCTAAAACTAAGCATTCTTAAAAATAAAGGAGCAGACAAATTTAAATTAGTGGTGAAGCCTACTCAAGTGTGAAAAGGACAGTTGTGAAAGAGTTGAAAAGGACCGCGGCAATAACGAATTTCAATATTAATTAGTTTATTTTAATCCCAAGATATCTATTCACCCAAAAATAAAAAAATAAAAAATAAAAAACAAATCTATGCATTCACCAAACAACAAATTTTCAACAGAGGCATTCAATTGTTGAGTTAAGAATTTAACTAAGAAACATCAAATCATCATTCAATTGTTGAATCGTCTTTTTTCTAATGTTGCTTTGATTTCACGGTTAGGATTATAACGAATGAAAAAATAGTTACGTTAAAATACTTACCATGAAATTCATGGCAGAGGAAACTCGCTTCCTTCGGAAACGTTTCCAAATTGCTGAAACTCTTATAAATTTTAAGAGGAGCTTTCAAGAAATGTATCCGAAATATTTTAAAAACTCACATAATATGAAAAAGTTTACTAATACTAATACTAATCTAGCATTAGTATTTTAATTGACCATGAAAGTATTCTAATACTTTATATTGTTATTTTAAAAGTTCTTAATAAATTATTTATTTATTTTGTATCACCTAACCCTTTTCCGTTTTCTATAACATTTTTAGTTTGCCTTTTCGTGTTTCTTATCGTTTTCGGCTTCGGTGTTCCATATTGGCAATATGAAAGAAACATGGACATTTTTTTGAGTTATAAAACAAGGAGGTAAAATTTCTTTGGGAAAATGCTAGCATCATGCTTGCCAAGTCTGCCGGCATTCCATGTTAATGGTGGGCTACAACTGAGGATACACACATCAATCGATACTCGCCTGTCCAAAAAGCACAGCTGTGCTAGAGCTTCTCATTCCTTTTATGATGCTACAACTAGTCTTACATGTCTTATTGTACATTGTTTTATAAGTTTAGTTTTTATGTATTAACCGTGTAAAATATTTTTACATAAATAAAATATTAAAAATTATTTAGTATGTTTAAAATATTATGTCGATGTAATGATGTAATATGCTCAACTAATTAAATATAAATATATATTTTTATTTTAAGTTAATTGATCTAATTTTTAAAATAATAAAAATAATAACTTTTTTAATATATTCATATTTACTGCCGAGTTGATAATAAATATTTAGTACTTTCATATCTCTATTAGGTGCAGGGTTCGAATTTTTCCAGTCGAATTGCACTCGGCAGTTTCTCACCAACCAAGTCAATCAGAGGTTGGTGGGAGGATGCGCTGGCAAGGATCAAGTCTTTCTCCTTTAAAAATTGTTGCTCATCATCAGAGGAGAATATGTTTGGTCTCCATTGCTCCACTAGTAGAGAGAGAGAGAGAGAGAGGATTACCTCTCTGCGTTTGGTTCTGCTCACCATTTTGCGCCGTCTCAGTGGCCTGTTTGATTTTCTGGTAAGCACCTGAGAGTCACTTGGGTTTCTACTTCATGCGAATCCTCCAAATCTGGGATGGATTCATTTATTGTACGCTCAAGTTTACCTTCATATGCATAGAGAGAGATAAACACTTGTATAAATGTATGTAAGTATGCATGTGTTTATCTTCATGCCGAATACAATTTCGAAACCCAAATCATGTATATCGTCGTATCCAATAATTTGATTTATTGAGGTTTTCTTCATTGATTGAGGATTTGAATCTAATGGGAAATGCCTTATGGTTCAATGTTTCTTCGATTTTCATTTAATGTGATTTGTTTGGCTGCTGAGAGAAAGTTAGGGAAAGAAAATAGATCAAATCTATGGTTATTGAATAAGTATTGATGGATCTTAGCTTCTTCATGATTTTGGAACTGAGAGAGCACAAAACATAAATTTGAGAGGACAATTTATTTAGTTGAGCTGAGGCCAGGCCTTGTATAAAGGGTGCACACATTTGACTCTCCCTAGACCTCGAGTGGGAGGAGCCTTGTATAGTGGGCTCCCCTTTTTGAATTTGATTTAGTTGAGCTGATTGGTCTGTGTCTTGGTTCTTTTATTCTGCTTCATCTGATTTTCTATTGAAGAAAACAGAGTGCTAATAAAATTTGTTTTCTTTATTACTATCTTTTTACCTCAAGTTTGATTAATTTCATTTCACAACCATCAGGATGAATTCCCCTGTACTGTGTGCTCATCTAAGTTCATTTTTGGTTTTTAAATTTCTTGATTTTGGTTTTACCTTAGTTTGCTTCTTTGTTTCAACAGATTGAACATTTGGTTCTAGACATTGAAATTTAGGGCTTTCTTTGCTGTGATTATTTCTCGTGATTTGGTTGTTTGTTAAAAGAAGGTAGGTACTGAAAATAAACTGAATTTTCGGTTAACTTTGTTATCCTTACTATTTTTATTATCTGGGAGCTAGCAATTAAACTGGCTGAATTGTTTGTCTATTGGTAAGCAACACAATAGGAAGCAAAACCTTCATGTCATTATTCTTTTTTATTTTCCCCTTAATTATTTGGCAATTAGACAGATAATCAATGAAGTTACGGTTGTTGCAGAGAAGTTCAATGAAAGTGAAGCTTTAGTCCTACATTTGTGGAGACTATAAACTTGAAGGTTGATCAAATTTCTGCCAGTTTTAAGATAGTGGAGCGATGGAGGCTAAACTTGCACATGGCTTGCAATTCTCAACATGGATTGATTTGGAGAAGATGGTGAGGCAACCAAGTGGTTCCTTGCAGTTTTCTCAAAGATCTAGGGAGCGAAAGAGGCTTGAGATTCTTATTTCTAGTCATTTGCAACCTACAAAAACTGCCACTCGGCATAAACCTGTAGCATTGAAGGTCTCGTGTTCTTATAGGAACTTTCCAGGTAGTTATAAATATTTGATTCAATTATTCCATAAAAGACAAAAGCACGACTTTCATGCTGTTGGATAGTATATAATTGAATGCAGTAAATTTACTGTTGTGGAACACATGATTCATCACTTTATATCCTGTTTTGGTTGAGTTTTTATTGTCTCGATAAATATCAGTTGCGGTGATAAATCAATTTCCTCTTTTGAAAATTTAAAAAGCGTGCTTCACTAGCTCTAGCTGAAAGGGATATCTCATGCGGCCCCTTTATTTTGTCATTTTTTTGTGCTTCTCATGGGACATCAAAGCAACCTCATCATTCTGAGCTTCTCACTATTCTTCCAGCCAAGCAATAGCGTCTGGCAGCTGGAACTCCAGCACAAAAATTGTTTGTTTGTTTCTTTCTCCTTTATTATCATATTACACATGCATGATCATGTTTCTTAGAACAAACCATTATTTAGATTGGTGTTTAGTGATGAGGAGTTTGTGGGTTTTAAAATTGCTTCATTTTGCATTTGATCATAATTTGTTTTTGGTTTCATGGAAATGGAGCACAACTTGGTTCTGAGCTTTTGACTGTAATTTCTTGCAATTGGTTAGACTGAATATTTTGTGCAGTCTGAGACAGGTAGACTACAACAGGAAAACGTCACTTTAAAAATAGCTTTTGAGTTTGAGCAAGGAGACTAAAAGCTGTTGGAAAATTGGGAAAATAAAAATGTTCACTACAGTAAGATTATGACTCTGATTGATTTGAATTCTGTCCAGGGAAGGTATTTATCACCTACCTTTTGGGGACTTAGTACCAGCTAGGTGAATGCCTTTCATGGGTTGTCCAACGTATTTTACATCCAATTTTACAGATAAACAGGAGGGTTGAGATTGTGTTTATATGATTTTGCATATCCTTTTTGAGGGTATGCTCTTCTTCTTCCTCTCCCCTTCTCTTTGCAAAATACCAGGTTACATTCTAAGGTTATTGTTCATAGCCCATGAAGCACCATAACCCTTATTAATGAAACCTAAACAACTCCTAACCATGCCCATGCGCTTTAGCCTTTAAATTCCACAAAAGAATAGCTCAGAATGGTTAATGTCCAGATAATTCTAACTACTTTTTTCTGCATATCCAGAAACCTTCAATTTTTGAAATCAACATGATTTCAGCTTCTTTCCCTCTTTTGAATCCTGTAATTTGTCTCCTACTTTATACCCTAACCCTTGAGATTGTCTTGCCATAGACCCACCACAAAACCAAATGTGGGCAGCCTTAGTGAAATGCAAAGAGTAGGATATTTCTGTAAGTTTCATCCCTTTTTGCCATGTTTTCCCAATTCAAGTGCAACTTTTAAAGTGGTATATCATATCACTTAAAAATTTCCTGATTGCCCTCTTTTGTTTTTAAGTAGCATTACCTTTAAATATTGGATTGGGAAAAAGATAGGAAAAAGAAAGCGCTAAAGAATTTGAAAGAGTTTAAAATGAACTGATTAATTAGGCTTCCTCAACAAAATATGCACTTCAATTGTACATATAGTTCATTTTATAGCATGTGGATCATGGAATGACAAGAATGAGACATGTATGAGCACAGGCGAAAATCCAAAATATACATAGTGATACGGGTATGATTTTGGTTTTGAAAATTTTACTCTCTCTTGTAGTTAAACTTATTGAACTGCTAGGAAATGGCTTTTGCAGCTCAAAAGGAACATTACCCAGGGCTGGGCTCCATTTATCAATGGTGCTGAGAGGGATAGCATGGAAGACAATCCTAATCTTTGGCAATATTTGCAGAAAGGGACTACATTGATGCTTGAACCTGCGTTCTAACGTTTGGTTGCTTAAGCTTTTACCATTGCACTAAGCAATGCCTCCAAAATCAAAATAAAACCAATTTTGGAATTTTAGTTTACCAAAATGTTTATTTAGTATAGGTAAAATGTCAAGTGCAAAGAAGTCATGGCCTGCACCATGGGTTTTCTTGAGATGGAGATCAATAGCAAGTGACACCAACCCTTGTCACCAGAGAACGAGACAGGTCCCATCCAACTAGTTTCTCCCATACCAAGTAGTTTCTATATTGCATTGTTTATTCATTCATTCATTTATTTACCTCCTTTTTTTTTCCCTACAATAAAATGAGATTGATTTGGCACTGCCTTCTTTCACCATGAGAGTGTTTCCACTTATCTTCCATCTCAAGAGAAACCCATTAGGCAAAAGGCCAGCAAAGTGTCATCCAAGACTCGCAAGATGTTTTTGCCATCTTGTGGGCCCATAAAATTTAGTTGTGCTTGCTTAGAAACTCTTGAACACAGCCAACTCTCAGCAACTAGCGAAACTTTATAATTTTTTAATATATTTTTTTTGTGGTGACATTCTAATGAATATTTGTCATTGTAATGGTTTCTCATGAAAATCTTTAGAGGAAATATATGTTTGCGAAGTATTGAATTAGGGAAGTTATTTCTTGTTCTCATTGGAGTACTGAAATTAACAACTTAAGGATCGAATTCTCTTTTTCTCACACACCCAACAAACCAAACCACCAAATATTCAACTCTGCTGTAGTGATTCAAGTAATAATCTCTTTTGGTATAAAAGTTTAATCCGAGTCTTACTTTTGTAGGTTCAATATTGCAGTCTGGAAGTTTTCCTGTTTCTTTCGATGAAGCTATTATTTTAAAGGTATGAAATGATCCTTTGATCTCTTGTATGTTTAATTCAAGCAAACTATGATCTTAAGGGTGTACAATCCATTTCTTATGTTTAGACTCAGTGGCATTCTGCATCTGTTAAATTGTTGAGCGTGACTAAGCCATGAAGTTGGGAAGTTGCATTTAGATGATTGGCTCGTTTGAGATAGTTTCAGCATTCATCTTATTGGAAGTTATTAAAATTGCAGAATAAGTCAGAAGAGATTGAACCATTTCTAAATGGACGGTGTATATATCTTGTTGGTCAGTTCCTTATCTAGATCTTCTGCAATTAGTTGACCAAATATTTGACACAATTTCTATTTAACTATATGGTGTGCAAAGTGCAGGGATGATGGGCTCTGGGAAAACAACTGTTGGCAGGATTTTGTCTGACATACTTGGTTATTCATTCTTTGACTGGTTTGTATTGATATTGCTTGTCAATTGAGTTTTCTTTGCAAAATAATTGTTAGTGTAAGGGATACATCATTTGAGTCATGTGGAGGACTGTCTTCTGAGAGGATTTAACCAACCCAGAGGATTCTGAGACTGTACAATGCAGATAGGATCCGTTGGTTGCTTATTGGTACTCTGGAAACTGGTCCCACTTCTTGCACATTTAAAATTTACTGCCCTAGAAGTGCCCTTGACACATTATACTTCCTGCTAAATAATAATTGGACTGTTTTATGTTTGTGGATGTCAGTGACACATTGATAGAGCAGGCAGTTGGGAAAACTTCTGTTGCTGAAATCTTTAAGCTATATGGTGAGAGCTTCTTCAGAGATAATGAGGTTAGTAAGTTTTGATTTGTTTGCTGCAGTTTCTTTGCTGTTGGAGCAATAAGTGGGCATCAATTTCTCCATTTTTCTTTAATTTTCCCAAAAAATGCGGATTCGTTAAATTTTATTTTACGACTCTGCTTGTCTCTGTGTGTATAATCCTCTTTTTGCTGTTTCACATTTACTCTGAATGCTTACATCGCCTTCTAAACAATTTGAACTAAGCGAAGTACATTTGCTTCTCATTATGGTTGAGTTACTTTTAATTTCCTTTCTTTCCTTTCCTTTTCTTTTGTTTCTAAATAGCATGTAAATGGTTTTATCTGTTTTCTTAGCATTTTTGTCTCTTTGTTATCTTCAAGGTCATTGTTTTGTGTTACCATTTTTTGGTAATTTAAGTTCTACATGACAAACTGCCTTAAATGCACCCAAAACTACAATATTTGGATATGACAAGGTGCAGTGCTTTAAAAGGATGGGCTTATGTCACCTGGAAGCGGATCATTCCGATACGTGAAATAGGAATGGGACGTGGTACACCGTATACTCTAAAATGTGGTGCATATGAGTAGACTTGTATGGATTAGACTCTTAGAATTTAAGGTATTTTTAGAACAATTTTCTTTTAACATTAGACATCCAATAAAATATAATCTGTCTTTTTAAATTAATCATGTAAACAAACATTTCTAGAAGCTTTTGTTGTATTGTCCTGCCAAAACTCCACCCTTGCTAGATTTTAGTTCATTATAACTGATTTTTTCCATCCCAGAGTTACCAGAAAACATTAATACCCTACTGATTTACGTATTGGAACGCACGTCTTTAAACATAGTATACTTTCGTTCCAAAATGGTATGAACTAGTCATGTCACGTTTTTTTTCTGCTGAAGAATCTGTTCACCTTTATCCATCTCTGCACTTATTTCAGAAACTTATATTAATCACTGATCATGTCATAACTGGGGCAACATTTAGTGGCGGCTGCTAATTTGGTCAATGCCTCTCCTGAATTTTAGCTCTGAATTTTTACATTAGTCACTGATCTCATATTCATGTGGACTTAGTTAATAGAACACTCTCTGTAGGCCTTAACTTAATTATTCCATGCATTTTGGCAGTTGATCTTATTAAAAGATCAGGATCTCCCTCCATCCCATCCCCAAATCCGCTTCCACTGATTTTCAATGATGCTATTGTATTCCTTTGGTGGTATTATTTGTTTATTTATTAATCTCTCTTTTCTCTTTTCTATTATTGAAGCCAAAAGGGTAGTAATTAACTTCTGCCCTGCAGACAGAGGTATTGCAGAAACTGTCTTCAATGCAACGGCTAGTTGTTTCCACAGGTGGAGGGGCAGTTATTCGGCCCATCAACTGGTACCACATTGGACATACTAATAAAATCCTCGATAATTGGATTCTCAGTGTGGCTCTCAGTTGCTTAGGTGGTGCTATTTTATGTGTTCAGGAAATACATGCAAAAGGGGATTAGTGTCTGGTTAGATGTACCATTGGAAGCCTTGGCAAGGAGAATTGCAGCTGTAGGAACGGAATCGCGCCCCCTTTTGCATCAGGAATCAGGTGATGCTTATGCAAAGGTGGGCATTTCATCCATCATATTGGACACACCAAGATGACATTTTCAGCTTTTCTATTTGGAAGATATATGATTAGTGAATTAAATATGATATTATTACTGGATTAAATATGATATTTTATCTGCTGGTTTCTGTTGACACTCTCTTGAACTGACCTGTAGGCTTTCACACGTTTATCTACTCTTTTGGAAGAGAGGGGTGAAGCTTATGCAAATGCCAATGCTCGAGTTTCCTTGGAAGGTATGACTTGCTTGAACCCATTTATCAATTTTGTCAGTTTGTGGCCTGTTTTCTTGTGTTTACTGTGCTGTTTACCTCATATTGGTTTTGTGCATATCATTCCTTAGGAATTTTTGCTTTCAGGATGCTATTGTTCTAGTAAATTCTAATTAGATTATATATTTTCGTGATGCAGACATTGCAGCCAAGCTAGGTTATATGGATGTATGCAATCTTACACCAACAGTTATTGCAATTGAGGTCTCTCTCTCTCTAAAGCACTTCTGAAACTCTAGAATTATATATTTCCTACTGTAACTTATACTAATATTCCTCTTTTAGGTTCAATTGAATTCTAAACACATTTCCAGAAACACCCTCTAAAATTGCATTGTAGGATCTCATGTAGTGATGAACTATATTTTTTTTTTTGCCTTCATATTGCACTAGAAGTGTATTGGAATGAGTGTTCTTCCAGGTAACTTGATTTTACATTTTGCAGGCACTAGAACAAATTGAAATCTTTCTGAAGAAATAGAGAAATTGGAGTATCTCAGGGACCTAGTCCACCGGGCTTTGTTGTTCTCTTTAACATGTAGTCTCAAGATCTGTGCTTTATTTCAACTAGTTGAGTTTTACAACCCCACCTACGTTCGAAATAAAAAATAAAAAGTAGTTTGGCAAGTTCTATGTTTCTGATCTTTTTTTTTTTTTAGTAGAGGCATGGCTTGTATAATGTGACAATATTTTGTTTCTATTGGTGAAGCTTACAGATGCTTTAGTTGTAAATATGGTAGAATCTTATTTTGTCACTTGAAGCATGGATATATATTTCTTTGTGATTTATAATTAAAAAAGCTGGCAATTTGTCCTTGAATTCTAGTTTGCTAATTTCGACTGTTTCTGTTTTGTGGCAAATATTATTTTTGTTGAATGCAAGACAATGAGTTATTAGAGCATGTAATTAGCTAGACTACTCGTGTTTAGTTGTGGCGAGAACTGTGTAAATCCTGAGAGGTGAGAGGGAAGATGAACCACATCCAGAGAGAGAGGAAGTTCACTGAATGCTTGTCAAATGCCCAGAAAATTGAAGCAAGACGTAGCGACTAAAATTGGTCTGTTGCTTGATATAGCTGAAGCAAAAAGGCAACATTTGTGTTAAGGTCTTCGTAGTGAGAAACTAGCCGTCCTCATGGACTGAAGCTGAGTTCTAAACGGAGGTAACAATAATTCTCGAAAACCTCAACATATCTGCCAAGCTTACACAGATTAAACTGGAATGGATATCTAGCTATCACTTTTGTTCTGGCTTCAAGATTTCTGATGTGAAGAATCCACTCAAACTTTGATTTCGTCTATAGTTCTGTTTGCAAGAGGCAGAGAGAGCCCTGAGACATCACATTTTTCTCAAAAAAATTTTATGCAAACTCAAACGTTGCCAGTATGGTAAACTTGATTCGCAAGAAAATAAAATCGCTTCAAAAAAATAAAAAAATGTAAGATTCTTTTGTCTTGATGGCTCATATCAATCATATGATATTATCCACTAACGCATCCAGAATGAATAGATTCCAACTCAAGACTCGTTATCAAATATGCAAATTGCAAAACATCTGAGCCAGAAGGTTGTAACGTCAGATGGTCAACAAGCCTGGCTAGAGTTCTTTTTTTTTTTTTTTTTTTTAATGCATTTTGACCCCAAATAATTCGAAACCAAGACACTGGTAGAAGACCAATCAACAAGCTCCATGCATTTTGAAATAATTCATCAGAAACTACAACAGATAATATGTAAAGTAGACTTACAGAAAGCATACACTTAGCTGGGTAATTGAGGAGCTCTAAGTACAGGTAACTTGCCCATACATACAAGGAGACAAATACAACAGGACAAGATAAACGGAGAGAAATTTTTTTACAACCTTTCAAAGTCCTTGGACCAACTCACCAAAATACTGTTGAGCAACTTCCGAGCCATTTAAATGAAAAGAACTCTACAACCTTCCCACGGATGCTGGAAACGGCTTCCACTGAAGGAAGCATAGAGATTTTCACAACGGCTTATGGTGGTCTCAAGGCTCGTCAGTTTTGAAATTGCTACCTTCTTCACTGGAACTGGATTTCCACATCCAAGCAGGAGGGAAGGAGCTGGGCCATGAAGACAATTCAACTGTATTTCTTACCATTTTCCCGAAACTGATATTCTTCTGAATAACTAAAAAAAACGGTACAGATAAAGCAATAAGGCAATGTCAAACAAGTTATCAGAAAGCAAACAAATTTTTTAAAAAAAAATAGCATACCTATACAATTAACCTGCTTTTAACAAAAACAAAAATAGCATACCTACATGATTAACCTGCTTGTAACAGAAACAAAAATAGCACACCTACACAATTAACCTGTTTGTTAAAGAAAAATAGTAATAATCAAAGTGCTTCTGATTGTATGCCCCACACAGAAATTTGCTAAACCCCAAGAAACATACCCACCACTCATGCACCTGTCAAATCTCTAAATGTAGAGATACCGTGCAAACATGCAAAATTTAGTCCGTCCGTGAGTCGTATATCGTCAAAATATACCCAAATTCTCCACAGTCGACACCCCATCTCTCTCAACTGAAGTTTACTTCCATGGGAAGTCATTGCAACCCAAATAGATTCAAGATACTTATCTGTTATATTCTGAATTTGATGTCATTTACAATTTTATGACCATCAAAGAGGACGCCATCAGATGGATGGCGGAAAGCCAGTCAATGCGATCTAAATATAATCAAGACACTTATAAGAACTAAATTTAATGTCATTTACAATTTCAAGACCATCAAAGAGGAAGCCATCAAATGGATGGTCAACCTTTGAATTGGTCGACAACCAAGGTCATATCATGGCAGATGACTTTATAACACTTAAAATAGTACACCAGAAATTGAAGAGTATTAGAAGTTTTATTTAGCAATTCAATAATTAGTTTTATCATTACTAATGTTAAATCTTTTTTTTTTTCTGTGTTAAGTACCACTACCATTAAATCATTCCTTTTTCTTTTTTTTCTTTTTTGTTTTGAGAAAGAGAAAGATGGAGAGGTCGTGGATTCAAGTCGTAGTAAAAGACATGATGACAAAGAATGAAATTAAAATGGAGCCAAACAGGAATCAGAACCTATGCAGCCAACACTAAGGGTGTTCACGGGTCGACCAAACCGCCAAAGTCGGCTTCACAAACATTGGAACCGATTTCGAATCGGTTTGTGATCGGATTGGGTTTGGGTGGGTTGGGTTGGGTTAGAAATGCATTCTTATTGCAAAATAATAATAATAATAATAATAAGTACTTAAATTACAAATAAATAAAAGCACCTAGTAAAAATCTATACACTATTAAAATTCAACCATTACATTAAGTCATTTTATCCATCCTATTTAAAATACATCATAGTACCATACAGTCATAAAATATATTGGTCTACCAACCATTACATTCAATTATTTTATCTATGAGAAAGAGATTTGGCCAATCGGGTCAGTTTGGGCGGGTGAGAGTAATAACGACCCGCCACCTGACCAGGAAAAAATTAAAATTTATAAACCTCACCTGTTACCCATCCAAATTAACCAATGAAACCGACCAAATGTCAGCAGGTCAGGTTGGCGGATCGGATCGATTTTTTAAAAGCCCTAGCCAACACAAAACATGCAGTTAAGACAAGGCTTAGTGAATAAAGTAAAAGAAGAAGAAAAGAGAGGAGATAGCCCTATCATAGTTGAATGCCAATAGTGTTGGGCATCACCAGGCATTCGTTTGAGAACCTGAGTGTATGCTAGCAATGGGCCAATGCATGCTAGCATCATCATCATCAATATCTATTGTAATGCATTATGTATCAGTGAATGATCCATCGAAGACATTGCTTTTTACTCTACGCACATACAACTAAAGGCCTGCGTCAGGCCCTGTTAGGCATGTAAATTCGGCATGACCCAGTCTGGCTCGGATCGTGGTCCACTGGGCTCGGACTGGGCTTTGCGGGCTCCCACCAAATTTCAAGCCGGGTCGGGCCAAATTTGGGATGGTAGGCTCGAGCCCAACTGTCACGGGTTGCCACCTGTGATACGTCTGAGGCCGCGAGGGACGTTCGCATGGAGAGTGCCAGAAGTTGGTACTAGGCTTTGGCATCATTGATGACGATAATAGTTGAAGTGGTGGAGAATGTCAAAAGTTGACACTTCTGTCAACCTTGGGGGACATTTGAGGTTGTGAGGGTTCCATGCAGAGGGGCATGTCGGAGTATGGCTGGCCAATGATAATGATGGCATGGCAATTTCGTAATTTGTATTTTTCATACTTATTGGATTTATGAATTATAACTCCTTAAGGGAGTAGGATGTTTTCTCCAGGCAGTTTGGAGATAGCTTAGAATACTATTATAAGCGGGGGTCTAATGTTGACTCTATCGCTCCCTGGTGCTACAGAAAGGCACAGCATTCAAGTGAGTTCTCCAAGGGAGTGGGCAAGACTTGGGAGCCGACTATGGCACGTGACTAAAGTCCTCATGCTAGTCAAGAAGCTACATGGGCGACATTGTGTCTAGTGGGGTAGATGTTGGGCATTGGTGTCGAGGATGGAGTTGTGACATTCGCATCCGCTATGTTGCATCGGTGCCATGGCGTGGCTTATGCTCATGATTGATTGGGCCTTGGTGTGCACACTTGTATGCCGTGTACCTCGTGCACACTTGCGCGTTGAGTTCAAGCTTGTGCACACGACTGCTTGGTTTGGCTAGCAATGGTGTGGTGGAGCACTACATTGTGGGCTCATCGGTTGCTATTTAGTTGTGCCTATCTTTGCAGGCAACAACCTTGACGCGGAGCACTAAGAGCTTCATAGTTGGAGGTGGTGTGCCAAACGGATGATGTTTGACTCACGCGCATGTCTGATTGCACATTGCTAGCTTGCTTGTCCTTCAAGGGGAACTAGCGCTAAGCACATTATTTGTTATATGTGCGCGCATTTGAGAATGGCGTTGCTATCGCCTTAACTTGGGTAAGTCGAAGTGCTTGAGCATTGGATGACGGAGCTTAACAAGATGTGCGGGGCAATACGGATAGATCTTAAACAAGCGTATAGTCATATGCCTCAGTGTTTGAGTTTGGCGAGACTATTGCTTGTTGTATAATCGCCGCGGGTTGCATTACTGTCACCATGATGGTGCCCGGCCTACCAGCCCGTGACACCAACCTACGGCCCTAAGGGTGGGCTCAAGCTCGAGCTCGAGCGGGCTTGGTCAATTATTTTTAAAATTTTAGTTTTTTTTTTAAATTTAAATTTAGTTTTTAAATTGGCATTTAAATTATAAACAGTAATTAGTTATAAATAATGGTTACACTAAACTAGAGATCTATGAATGATTAAACTTATAAAGTATTAATTATTATAGATTTATAAATGATAAAACTAATAAAGGATTAATTATTGTAAATTTATATAAACTATTAATCATTGGGCTTAGGCCTTCGGGCCGAGCTTGGACTGTGGTCGGGCTATCGCGGGTAAGGCGGGTGGTCTTGGCCAGGCTAGGCCCTAGTCAAGTTTGAGCCGGGTTTTGACTAGTGGGCTCGGTCCGCCCATGAGCCTCGGGCTAGATTTACATCCCTAGGCCCTGTGAGTGTCAATAGCTCGATACACATCACATGATAAATCGTGGACGTCAATACTTGAGAGAATGGAACAATATGACTATAAAAAGATGGGCAAGACTTTTCACTAGCCAAAGAAAATACATAAAAAAAAGAGGATGCTAATTGTGCCTTTTGCATGTGTTTGCTGAAAACGAAAGATTTGGCCAAGTTCACAGGATGAGTCTAACTTCAAAAATTATAAGGTCCCAGGTCAAGATAATCAACGGTCTTGCTACCGAACCACATAAAAATAAACATAATAATCAAATGCATCAACATTGGTAACCAAATGAATCTTACTTTTCACCCAAAAGGAAAAAAATAAGAACACTGGAATAAGAAGAAAGTAGAAGAACTGAAGAAGAAAGAGTCTACCGCGGAACATCTAATTTTTAGTTGAAATTATGAATTATGAAAAAACTTTCATGGACTAGTCTATATCATATTTCTAGTTAAATTACAAATTTGAGACAGCGAATTAAACCCCAAATCTCAAAACCAAAATTCACCTCACAATCACAACTCAATTTCAACGACAAGCCAACCCAAGAACACACCAAACCTCGCTATCCATTGAGAACAAGAATTTTTTTTTTTGGTCTTATGTACATCCAACTAACTCTGTGTGTGTGTGTCTGTGTGTGTGTGTGTGAGAGAGAGAGAGAGAGAGAGAGAGAGAGAATAAAAAAAGTGCATCTAAATATTCCTTCATGTATTGAATGCATACAAACTTACAAGTATGATGACACCTACTAGGATAATGATGCATCACTCTATTGACAAAAGATCATAATTTTTACTTTACTTTGTAAGTTCTTTTCGAAAACACAAATGTAATTTCCATAAAACACCATATAACATGTCTTGGCCGACAAGAGACGTGCAACAAAGCCCAGTAGCCCACAAAACCCTGGAACTCTTCAATGGTTTGCTGCCATTGCCCACTGGTCACTGTGTCATAAATATCACAAGATGCAACTAACCAATCACATCCCAGAACGAAAACGGGATGCAAAAATGACCCATTTGAGGCATCTCTACATGGGACCTCGCCTCCTATGCCAACATAGTGGGACGCCTAACAAATAATTACCTCCATGTTAGAACGTGATTGGTTAGTAGTGCCACATGACATTAATGCTGTTGCATGTATGAGCTACTGCATAGTTTCACTGGAAAACAGTATGTGGTTTGGCATATCCCAAGAAGCACGAATATAGGCACAAGACATGATACAAGACACGATAATTTTCAAAAGAATTAGGGCATGACACAGCAACAAATAAATTTATATTTGTAAGTACCTAGAACAATAAATATTATTTCTTCATTTACATTACAAATACATTTATACTTTATTACATCAAAATAATAAGAAATCATTTTCCACATTTTAAATATTCGAAAAGAAGTGTGAACAAAAATTCCTAATATCTATTTTGGAAAACCCTATTCGTAAACAAATAGAAAGTTTTGAAACTTAGTTTCCAAAATTAAAAAGTCTAAAGAAGGCAAGATTAATAAATATAAATCCACATTATTTTTATTTTATTACTAGATCCCATGTTTTTTTTTTCAAACTTGCAATAGGTTTCATGTACATCTAAGAAATGGAAACGTGTTCCCATGAGTCCAACACGTGTCAAGGAGTGTTTGATTAATGTCAGTGTCCGACAAAGAGATAACACCTTCTTACAAGTGTTCGTGCTTTTTAATTGGCCACTTAAAGGTGTAACCAACCAGTAACATTCTGATACAAAAACAGAATGAAATATCACCTATTTGAGGCATCTCTACATGGGACCTCCCTACTTTGACAACATAATGGGACACCTAACAAGTAATTGCCCCAGTGTCAAGACATGATTGATTGGTCATGCCACGCGGCATTGATGTACATGGAATGTATAACCTACAATATAGCATAATAAGTGGTTTGGCTTTCACTAAGCTACGCCACACTTAGAAGCTTAACTATACATAAATTTGAACCTATGTTAGGTGGAGTTCTGGTCACATATCTAATGCAAGTACGTGTCTAGGGGTTAGATTTATCTCATTCCCAAGCCCCATGATTTTTTATGAGTATTAAATAGGGATATTACATTCTACCTCATTGGGGTTTGAATGAAAATCAGATGATCCCTATGGTAAAAAAAGTGAATAGATAACTCCTCGTAGTTTGGACTAATGTGTCAAATGGATGAAATCCGTTAATATTACCAATGGGTGTAGCACATGCGCAAACTAGAATGTGTGGGATAGCTTCCATAACAAAATGGGTCATGGAAAATACATTTGTACCTTCCAAAAAATTTTCAGGTTTTTTCCTTTGGTTCTTCCTCCTCTGTAAAATACACTGCCATAGCCGAAGAACCCTATTGTCTTTTTTCTCTCTGTGACTTTTTTCCTCAAATCCTCATTGCCCATCACTCCCACACACCACTAGGCACCCTGACTACTGCAAAACACCCCCAATATATATATATATATATATATAGATGTACATATATTCAGCAACAGCAATTAGAGAATCCGCTTTGCTGATCCATTCTGAAACAGGAAGTTGATTTACTGAAATGTTCATTTAGTCAATCGATATTGAGTAAAGTGAATCTATTTTATTATTTTCTACATTGAATCTGACATGAGTACATCTTGAATACCAACACCTTCAAAGTAATTTATACAAACATGAAACAAATGTAGTTACAAAGTGCAGACTAGATACCCTTGTGGCCTTGTTGATCTTTACAAATATGAAGCCGTTTTCTTGTTTATTGGATCCTATGAATTAATGCAGCAAGGTGTTGAAGGCCAATGTTAAGATGGTCAGAAAAGCCCCAGAGAGAGAGAGAGAGAGAGAGAGAGAGAGTGGGTAGGTTCTGTTGGGGAGTGCTGGGTTTAGTTTGAGAGAGAGAGAGAGAGAGAGAGAGAGAGAGAGAGAGAGAGAGAGAGAGAGAGAGAGAGAGAGAGAGAATGGAGGAGAAAGAAGGAAGAGAGAGAAAATAAAGAAATTTTTTTTTTTTTAATAAGGTTAGGGCAATTTTATCTTTTCACCAAAGTCGTTATTGACTGTCCATTTTACACATTAGTCCAAACTAGAAGAAGGTCATCTATCCACTTTTTTAGCACATGAGGTCATCTGATTTTCATGCAAACCCCAAGGAGGTAAAGTGTAATTACTCCTATTAAATATTCATACATCTTAACATTCTTCTTTTGTTTCCCAGTATATTAGTTTTTTTTGTTTGCTAATATAGAACATTTAAGCATAGGCACTTCACAATTGTGAAGCTACCATGCCCAAAAAAGTTACATTATGAGGGACTTCTATTATGATTGGTAAAATTAAATTACCAAAATGCATGCACGTCCAGCTTGACATTTCTGACACATCCATTATCCTTGCGCAAGTGTTGTGTCCAACACGAGTACTTACTAGCATTTATGATGTAACTTAGACTGGCTAGACACTACTTTTGACAAGCCAACAAACAAATTAGCAGCAAGAGAAGAAGAAAAGAAGTTCCAGCAGAGAAGAAGAATAAGCTCAGGGAAGAGAGAAGAAGCAGCAATCTGCAGAGATGCAGAGAGGAGAAAGAAAAAACAGAGAGTAGAGAGAGGGATAAGAGAAGAGGGAAAGACTCCAACCATCGGGAGATTTCTTCCAAAAATCTACCACCTATCATCAGATTACATTGAGTCTACATAAAAAATAAAATAAAATAAAATACAGCATAGATTTCCAGAAGATTTGATCCAAAATTTGTTGGCTGCTTGTATGGTTGCTGGATGTCGAAAATAGTTGCTGGTCTGTCTGCTGACTTCTCAAAAATTATGACTAGCCAGCCCCAAGTTACATCAATAGCAGTGTCATCTAACATGGCAATGAATTCCAAGAAGATATCTTAAACAAATTTTTTTTTTTGATAAGTAAATACTAAATATAATATATCGAAAGGCATCAAGGGGATGCCACCCCCATGTACAAAAGCATCCTATACCAAAACCCACATGCTATGCACCTTACACTTCCATGCTCTCTATAAAATCCAAAATTGGCCTACATTGGGTTGTACTTCACCCGAAAGCCAAGTATACAAAATAGCCATAAAATTGCTTTTTAATCTATACAAAAGCATTTCAATTCCTTGAAAAGTTTTCCTATTTCTGTCCCCCCGAATCAACCACATTAAACAAAAAGGAGCTAGACACCAGGCCTTCCTTCGCCTTTTGCCCACCGTCCCAGCCCACCAACTCTGCAAAGCCTCAAAAACCCTTTTTGGAAAAACCCAAAATATACCGAAAGCTCTTAAACGTGTTGGCCAAACTCTAGTGAAACTCAAGCCTAGCTTCGATACTGTTCCAAATTGACTGAGCTATATTGGATCACTTAAATACTACACTCACTACAAGTAGTTTACCATGAGCTTTGATTTGCTACAAGTTCATATAACATAGCTTTCCCAAGTTCATAATATGGGTAGGATTAGAAGGTCGGATAATCTTTGACTTCACCTGCCACATCTTTTTTCATATTTCCATGATGAGACATTTCTCATGTTAAAAGCTTTTTTCTCCTTTGGACACTGTCAATAAATTCTGGAAAGCCTTCCGTTTAATTTCAATATAGAATAGTATAAACCTCAATCAATTTAACCCTTACCTCCTTCTTAACCTCCATATCTTATCTTCTAGATCATAAGCCCTAAAGATTAAAGCCATAGTCCACCATTATAAGATTGTAGGCAATCTTCACACCCTTCTATTAAAGTTTCATCTAACATCACACTGAATTGATTCATGTGAAACATAATATAATTGTTTTTTTGACAAATCAAGTGAGACATGATATTATAGCACCAAAATTCATTAAGAATCCTTCAAAGTAAGGTACAACTTCATCAAATTATACATATATACATGCAAAAACTAGAAAGCTAATTGTACATAGGCAAAATACATATATTTCCTTAATTTTGTTTCTTTTTTCCCCTCTAAAGGTAGCAAAAGAAATAACAACTTTTACAACGAAGTCACCAATATGTATGCTACTTCTCTATAATACAAACATCTACTAAACTATTTAAACAAAACAACTGCAAATTTTACAGTTTATACAATATACATAATATAGCAGAAAATAAGATGAAGATTATAAAGATTCATAGCTTATTAAACCATTTCCAATTAATCTGTAAGTATAAATTTGTTCTTTTAACTTCCATTTTTTTCCCCACATAACGTCTATACAGCACAATGTTACTTGGAACGCAAATCGTTCAGGTATATGGAACAGGAACAGGAATGTGGTCTGCCACATCCTCTAAAATGTAGTACAACATTAGTAGACTTGTATAAATTAAACTATTAAAATTTAAGGTACTTCTACAATAATTTTCTTAAATAATTAGACATTTAATAAAATATAGTCTATTTTTGTCAAATTAATCATCTAAAAATAGGTTTCTTGGAGCATTATGGCTAATAATTTTGCATATTATTCTACCAAAACTCCCTAAATTTTCATTCATTATAAATGATTTTTTTTGCTCAATAGGTGACCTTCAAGGAAATAAATAGGAAAAAAAACAAATAGATTTCCATTCATTATATATGATTTTTTTTCTTTGTTAGGTGACCTTCGAGAAAATAAATAGAAAAAAAAAGGTTGGGATCGCATTAGATTACTAAATTCTTGATTTTGGAACGAAGTGTACCATGTCTTGGAACACTATTCCAAAATCGTAAATTGCTATGGTATTAGAGTATTCCTGTAACACTCAGCATAACTTTGAATATCAACAGATCATAGCAAACATGTTCCAATGTAAGGTTTACACTTTCCCTCCTTATATTTGAAGGTAAAATGCTTTCCAGAAATATTTTATGCACTTTCCGGGATTTGGATGCAAATAATATTAGATGAAGTATGTTACACACAAAATCTTTTACTCCACCCAATTAAAAATGACCTATGAATCCAATTTCTATAAGTGATTTTCCACATCAGGTTATGCGAGCATTCAAATCTCGACCAATTCCTGACCACACTTGAAACGAGAGTGTGCAAGCATGAAACTTTGAATCCTCCAACTCTGTTCATCCTTCGCCAGCCTCCACTGGTATCAATTGTTCATCCTTTGCATCACATTTTGGGTCTTAATCTTAGCTTTCTGTCTCACAAGTCTTGACCTTGCTGGAAATTATCAAGTAGACCTATGAGGATTTCCCATTGCCGCCTCTTAACACAAGATTGTTCCTTCCTCCCTAACCACCATTCTGGGACATCTTCAAGCACTATCTCCAATCAGTGATTTTCATCAACTTTTTGAATATGGAGGTTTTTTTTTTGCTTCACTTTAATTTGTATAGGGAGTGTTTGAGAGGATAACACTTCTCTTTTCTATTTTATTTTGGGTTTAAATCAGTAGTTACTAGTTTATTTTCTCTTGTTTGTCAACCATTCAATAAAATGCATGAACTAGACAAATTCTATATTTCCAGCCACTTGAGCAGATTTCTGAGTTTCTTTCAGCTTTACACATCCACTCCAAGAGAAATTTTTAATTGAAAACCAAGTAATGCTGATCTCCGGAATTCGTTTTTGAACAACGTTTGAGACTTTTCAAGGAGTGTTGTTTTAATTGGCATTTTGTGGTATTTAGTTACATGTTTAAGCTTCGCAAAAAAAAAAAAAAAAATTAAGGACTTCAGCCAAACACCAGAGAATTAGAAGAATAATAAAATTTTCCATATAAAAAAATATATGAAATACTTTACAAAGTGAAACATTTTACATCAAAACAAAAGGAGCACTTATGGAAATAAATTTTCCTACTCCATACCCATGACATGCACAATGGTAACACAGAGGTACCTAGCTAGCATATGCACAATTGAACTACACATGCATAACAAAGCTCAGAGGGATAACATACCTAGTGAATAACCAAATTCATAATCCTACTGCCACACAATGAACAATGGAAGATCTATTTGGAACCACAAGAATCACATTGGACCAGACAATTGACCCACTTAATCCCCCGCACCTGTCCTTCTGAACCTCGATCTCTGCGCACATAATCTCCATTTCCTTGCCATTCCCCTTCCCTTCCCAAACTACACACAACCTCCCTCCCACATTCGCCATTGTTGCACCGCACAAAAACTTCGGCAAATCCTTCCCTACTCCTTTTAACTCCTTCCACTCATCCTCCTCCACATCATAGCCTCTAATCCTCCCCAAATAATCATAGCAGTACAACACCCCATCCACCACCGCTGCCCGCCCCCTCCACCCCATATCGAGCCCCATCGACACGTCTCCCCACTCCCCCGCCACCACATCATAAACCACTCCACCCCGATCCGCCATTGCATATATCTTATCATATATGACAGCACTAGCATGCATCCACTTGTCCCTATCCTCAATTGGGCTCAGCACCGCCGCCCACGACCCTGCCACCGGATCATAAACCTCTGCCCAATTCATCGACCGGGCCCAATTATCCACCAGACACCCACCCATTACATATATCTTCCCATTGACAGCCCCCGCCGCCGCAAATTCCCTACCGACCCTCATTTTGGGGCCCATTTCCCATTTATTGAACCGGCAATCGAAAACCCAAATACTATTTGAAGGAAAATCGTTTATCGCTCCGCCGATAACATAGATTTTGGAGCCTAATACGGCGAAGGCAGACCCAATTTGTTGCGAGGGGATAGGAGGAAGAAGCGAGAGAGTTCTAGGTTTTGTAGGGTTTTGATCGAGTACGTACCAGTTGAAGGAGGAGTTGACGCGGACGTTGAGGTAGAGGAAATGTTGGGTGCACTTGAGAAGTGAACGGGTAGTGTAGAGGACAGGGGATCGTATGGTGGACCGCCACGATCTGGAGACGAGAGAGATCGATGGGTGGTGGGAGCGCGGGACTCTGGCGATGCATTGAAGCGCGACGTCGTCTGGAAGGTTCGGGAAGAGGGAGGACGGTGGTGGTGGTGGTGGTGGTGGTGGTGGGTCGGAGACGGAGGTGGAGTTTTCGTCAGTCATTGATTGAGTCCGCCGGGTGAGCTCGCCGGAGAAGATATGTGTACAGATATATTTATAGGTAGACACTAAACAGCATACGGACCTCAAAAGCACGAAATGTTAACGTACAGATTTAATATGATTTTTTTTAAAAATACGATAATAAAATTTAATATAAAAATACAATAACATAAAAAAAAATATGAATATTTAATTATTTACATATCATACGAATTTTTGTTAAAAAGTCGGAACAAAAATATGATTACATTTATAAGCTATTTTTTTTATTATATATGTTAATAAATAATATTTTTGTCTCAAATATATTATTTTTAAAAATATATTATTAACAAACAGTTAAATTAAAGTGTAAATAAATAAATTTTATGTTATTATTTTATTATTTCAATACTTGATATAAGAATAGATTAGTTCACCAAGTTTAATTCTTAATTTAATATTTTGAATATCAATAAGAAGTTATAAAAAAATATGTTCACAAATATATAACAAATATATCAAGTATTAAAAAATATCACAAATATACCAAGTATTAGAAAATATTACAAACATATATAATATGATGCTAGTAAGATACACAAATAATAAATTTATACAAGTTTTTTTTTTATAATTGATAAAGTCGAATAAGTTTTGGTGATGATGTGTTTCTCAATCTAATCTGAAATGATCAGTCCCCGACCAAATCACATCTTCCCACATCATCTGGTATTCCTCGACCAGGTCCCCCTACAGCTAACCCTCGTCTGTCTTAAGCAAATCGCCCGTTCGGAAAGATATCCCACTCTGTTTGACTTTTACAATTACGTCAATAGGGCTCACACCTGACATCCGAATACCATGGCTCACACTTGGGGCGTGCGCGCATGGCGTGTATAAGCAACAATCGCCCTATCCCTAATACCGTTCTAACACACGTCATCATAGAGTGTAGAGAAAACCCTTTTGAGTGCCTCATCACAGTTCTAACCCTCTAACAAGATGCTGCCACGTGGAGAAGCAACCAACCACCCCCATGCAGGCATACAAAGCACAACAATAGCCAACTTCTCCAGGTACGGAGACAAGAAAACCCTAAGCAAACTAAACACTTTCTAGCAACAATATCACTCTCTTCAATCTAACTTGAATACTGGAGGATTTTTGGCAGACACTGCACCGATGTGTTTAGAGCAAGAGACCACCAACTGTCAAGAGAGAGCTCGTCGACGGCTTGGGGGCAAAACACCACAAGATTGCTGCACTATCAAGTTTAATGTCAATAATTGTAATATTATAATTATATATTAAGTATAGAACTAATAATATGCTAAAATTATATTATATTATATCTAATTTTTAAAATTATAATACGTAAAAACATTTAATACATATACTATACGGTCCAATTTAAAAAATAAGTATTTTTTATTAGGTTTCAGATCTAGACGAAAAATAAATTTGTTTTTAATTATACATATGTACGGATATTATACGTAAATAATATGAATATTTACTAACTATGTTAGACAGTTATTACAATATAATTTGGCAAGTTTTTTTGTTACAGTTTTTTTGGTAAGTTTTTTTTAAGTTTACAAGCAAAAAAAGTCAAAATTTTTTTATTTTTTTTTGTTTTTCTAGCTTTACTTTAACTAAAAATAAACAAATAAAATAAAAATTAAAAAATTAAAAACTAAAAATATCTAACTTTTTTTATTTATAAGTTTAAAAAAAGTTGGACAAAAAGCTAATACTAAACGGCCCAATGTGTGGTAGTTAATAACAGGAAGGTCGACTCACATTATCTGACTTGTACATTTCATCCGCGTGCTGTTTTTCCCAAAGTTACACCATTCAGCCATTTTGGACATGGACATTATAGGAAATTAGTTTTTTCAGGAACTCGAAGGCGAAATTCTTACTAATTTAATGAAATTTTTTAAGAAATGTTTAAAAATTTTAACATAATTTAAAAAAATTTATTAGAAACTTTATATTATAGAAATTCTCTAGAAGTGAGCTTCTTATATTTTTTGGTATTTTTCATAATTTCAAAAATTTTATTTTTAATAATATATAATTATTCTAATAAATTTCTATAAATTATTGTATGATATTAGTATTTTGATTGATCATGAAAGTATTTTAATACGTTATATTTTTATTTTTAAGTTTTTAAATAAACTTCTTATAGATATTCTATTTAATTTTATATCACATAGTGTTTCTCAGTTTCATAATATTTTTAAGACACTTTTCTCATTTCCATTTTTCGTATTACTTTCTGCTTCTGTTTTTTCATGTTTGCAACTATGACAATTATTCTCTTGTGATGACTGAAAATAAAGAGAAGAAATAAAATATTTTATTTCTAATAATAAGAATTTTTTGTTAATGCAATCCAACTATTTAGACTAATCAACAAATCTTTATCAAAAGATGGGAAAATTTTTAAGCTCAAGTGCTCCATGAATGGGAGATTCTCATGGAGGGTGTGGGAATGAGTCGAATAACATACCAGATGGGATATTCTTATTGTGCCTCTCCCATTTCATGTTTCGTACACACTTAAAAAATAGCATCTAAAGAATTAACGGCATGTTTGATACTGCTTGAAAGAAAATAGAAGGAAAAATTTCCTTCTTTTGTTTGGTTTCTAATTTAGTAGGAAAGAGAATAAAAAGTTATTTTCTTCACACTTTTTTTCTTTTATTTAATAGATATCTTATTATTTTTCTTCCCCTTTCTTTTCAATTTCAAACAAAATCAAGTGATTTTTCTTTTACTTTCCTCTTATTTTCTTTGCATATCAAATAAATGTATCACTTTCTTTTTATTTTCTCTCGCATTTTCTTTCCCTTTTTGTTTTTTTTCCCTTCCAAGAGTATCAAACAGACCCTAAATACTTACTCTATTACACTATCATAAAGAAAGAATAATCAATAATGTATATTGCAATGGCATATACAATTAGGCCTATCAATGAACTAGACCCAGATCAGATCCGAATCCAGTAAGATTACAATTCTGATCTGGACCCGAGCCGGACTGTTAATAGATGAATTAGACCCGATTACCAGGTCTAATCCATTTTACAACATTTTTTTTAATTTTATATTAGCATTCATAAGATTTGTAGTGAGTAATATAAACTTAATTATAAGATTTATTTAACTTGAAGTGTGTAATTAATTAAAATTAAAAGCTTAGCCCCCATTTTGTACAAAGTTATATAACATAAACGCAATAATTAATTTTATGAATTTATCCAACTCAAAATAATAAAATATATCAAGCACTAACAAAAAGAGAACAATGGATGATAACGAAACCCAATATTAGAAGTACCAAGATCCAATAGAGTATTATTTAGGAACGGGTTGAGCGGCCTCGTCCGAATCATGAAAATTTGTTTCATGATCATATTAGCAGGTTCAACCAATCTTCTTGCTTGAAGACTTCCCGGATCAATTCATTTTCATTCATGATTCATTTGTGTAAAATCTTCAAACCAATGCTCATAGCATTGCATTTTCATTTGTGTTCTCTCCAGTCCACCAAGATGAGCATCATCATATCCATTGCCATCATATCAGCCACTGGTGCTTCCAAACCACAGCACAAAATACTGCAGCAGAAAATTGATCCTTTTTTTTTTAATGACAGACTTAACTATTTTTTTTTTATCAAAAGAAAATATATATATAGATAAACTAATTCATACATCGGCCAAGAGACACCACACATTAGTTGAGACTCCACTCCACCAATCTCTAAACCCATTTTCATGTGACAGCAAACACTATGTACTCCTCCAGAGCAGTCATTTGCTTTGGCATCTAGGTTAGTGGCAGTAAGTGTGCGGCTAACAAAGCTTCTTGAGCTAGTATGGTTTGAAAGTTTTTAGGGTTTTAACTTAAAGGGAAAGGAATCAGAGTATGTGAGGGAGAGATTTTAGGAAGATATGTTTATGTTAATGATGGTAGAGATTTTAGGAGTGAGTTTGTTTTAGTGTGGACTCTTTAGCGTTTTGATTTTTATGTGTCCTATTTTGGGGAGAGGCGCCACGTTGCTTTTTAAATTTTGAGTTTGCATAGAATTGCATAATTATATTTGTATTTTCTTATCAGTATTTAACTTTTTTTAATTATTTACTTTTGATTAATCTTCCACCAATTATTATTATCATATTATTTTATTATTAGATAAGGAAAAAAATCTAATTAATTAAAAAAATTTGATATATCACGTGACTTTTTAATATTTTAGATTTTCTCACACTTCCTATTATTTTAAATTTTTTCAGATTTGAAAGATAAATTTTTAAAGATCTAAAAACCTCTCATCACATTTGTATATACATTTGTATATATATATAGTATAGATTTTCGGTGGGAAGTTCTTTATATTATAGCAGAAATCAATAATACCCAATCAAATATAAATTCAAAATAAAAGAAAAAAGAAAAATGGGAGTCCATATATTCACATTTACCAAGAACAATGTTTTCCTGTAACTTTCTCCTACAAATTCAAGCTGAAAATACCTGCAAATTCAAGCTTTGTTATGAACAAAGCACATCAAGCATCCAAATTGCAAAAAAAAAATGCAGATTTCGTCATGTATATACATTAAATGTATATATACAAAAATCCCTAATTCATCATGTTTATATATATACTATATATACAAAGAAGCCTAATTCGTGGTTGGTAATGTGGAAGTGGGTTTTGTTGGTGTGTGACGGGGTAGGTTTTGCGGAAGGGGTTTCAACAATCTCAACAAACACTCGCTCTAGGTGGCCGGCGTTGCTTGCTATGGTGGAAACCCTGTGTTGCTCGCTATGACGGAACGGTAGAACCTGTGTTGCTTCCTATGATGCCTGATGACGATGACTGGTAGAGGAGTTGCCGACGGCGGCTGGTAGAGGAGCTACTGTGGTGGCTGACGACAGCGGCTGATAGAGGAGCGCCGATTGGTAGAGACGGGAATGATGACGATGAAATTAGGGCTAGACAAATGTGCTCAATCGATGGAAACTTCAACCAAAAAATTACTCCCTTATCGGATCAAGTCAAAATTCGGATCTGCCGAATTTACCGGATCTCGCCATATTCGATCCGAAACTAATAGGATGAATTGGATAGGGATTAACGGATCGGGTCTCACAAATTGAATCTGATACTCATCAGATCACATTCGGATCAGATCCGATCCATTGACAGATCGATATACAATGGGTTCGTTTCAATAATCGTTTCAAAGTTGCATTCATTTTTTTAACAGCAGCACTTCCTTGATTTATTTTTTCCTCTAGCCACATATTTGCTTTGATGAGGTGAATTAGGGCAACTTCTAGAAGGACTTTTAATTCAATACCATCAAAGGAGTACCATAGTAGCACTTATACTCAAATCTTCATTGAGCCAACCAGAGGCCGCCTGACAAATTTTTTATTGAGTAATACTATAGAATTAAAAATTTATATAAAATTTATATATAAAATCATGCAATTTTTCAATTTCTAACAAAACATTCATTATGGTTACTCTTAACCACAAAAATGCCATCGTTGCATCATTTTTGTATAAATTTTTGAACAATTTTTTTAAAAAATAGCATTTTCCTACTTAAAAAGCTTATCTATCAATTTTCCAGTTGTAACAACCCAATTTTTTTTTTTCAGTCAATCAATAAAATAAATATATAAATTAACCTCAAAGAGTTTTACATCATTTTTCCGTTGAAATTTAAATTCCATCTCCGAATATAATTAACTCCCAAAATATGACTCAAAATAATAGTTTCTTATTGTTTTAAGTAATCAAATCAATGTACTATAACTAGTGCACTAAAACTCGCTTCACATTAACTTAAAAAATAAAATTTAATCGAAATATATATAATACGACAATAATACAAATACTCAGTAAAAGACAATCAAAACTAAATTCAACCATCACTAAAATTAGTTCAACAGATTGGACTACTTAAATGACAATCCAGAGTCAAATAAAATCACGATAATCACGTTGATATAATTCTAATATTTTGATTAGGCTAAATATCTAGCCTTTCATAGTACCGTGCAAAATGACACATGTGTCACATAATAGTACCAAATTTCAATAACTAATACCTCGTAGGATTATTCTTCCATACCAAGCATGAAAATAAGGCCTAATTATTTTCAATAATATACAGGTCAACATATATGTTTATACATTTACTAATTAATTCTATAGCACATCAACCATAATAAATCCATTTAAGGATGTGCAGAAGTAGATTCAACTTATTCAAAACTTATATAATTATGGAATGTAACGAGTACAAATAGTTAAAAAGAATATAATTCTAGAATAAAATGCATAGAGACTCTTTGCAGAGATATTTAAAAAGGAGCATATTAAATATAACTGATTTACCTCAAGAGTGTTCTATAAATATCGCCACACAATCTGTCAATTATTCTGTTAAATTTCAAAGGTTAATACTAACATTTGGTAGACTAAAATATATTTCATACACTAAGGAATATTTCACCTATATTCAATCCAGTGAGAGAGTTTCCCCCCCCCCCACCAAAAAAAATTTTTCTTCTTTTTTTGTTCTTTCTCTCCGCTCGGTTCCCATTCGACCTCGCCTTTAATTTTTTTGTTTTTTTTGTTTTTTGTATTCCTCTCTTTTCTCGCTCTCGCCTGAACTCTCTCTCTCTGTCCTCTCTTTCTCTTTGTTGAAGTTTGAGAATGTTTTGGCTGGCTAACTAATAAGTTATAAATTATAAATTATTTTTAAAAATTATTTTTTTTAAAAAATATAATTAGATATAAATTAAATTTTTAAATCACTCATTTAAATACATTTAAAAAATTTCATATATATAAGTTATAAATTATTAAATAAAATATATTTAAACACTCTTTTTATTCCTCAGTACTTTATTTATTTATTTATTTTTGTTGAGTACTATGTACTTTATTTATTTATTCTTCCAAAGCCACCTACGCCCACGTGTTTAACTTTGAGACACGTAACAATTGCATGTGATGGGTTAAGGTGAAATTGACACCTCATTTCTAAATTTGAGTATTTTCAATGGTTATCCAAAACTTTCTTAAAATAATAATTCAAACATATAATAAAATTTTCTAACATTTTAATGCTATTTTATCTATATTTTAACCCCAAAATCGTTTAAACCAAAATTTATACTAATACGCAAAATAAATTTTAGATGACCCAATATTTCTAAATTTTCAAAGCCTTCCAAACAAATGAATATTCATCTTTATGATATTTTAATCTCTATAAATATATGTTCTTAATATATTTATTTCGCTTAAAACTATTACGAGTACTGAATGAAAAATGCATCAACGTAGATTTAACATAAACAATGAAAGATGCATCAAGGTAGATTTAACAACAGTGCATAAAATGGAAACTAACATCAACAACAAGATTACAGCACAAACTCAACAATATCTATGGATTAAACACCAGCAAAAAGCTCAAGTGCTTCGTCGCTGAAGTTGGAGGAGTAAAACGCGAGGAAATCAGAATAAGTAAAGGGCCGATAGAGGAGAGGATGATCTTTGTCGACAAGCTTTTGAGGCACCTCAATGGTTGCCTCATCTTTTGGAGATAAAAACAACCCACACGAGTACCTAATTACTTCCCCGCTCATCATGACCCTGTGCTTTGCTGCATGAAGTCTTCCATTGCTCCAAGCCTATACCAAGCATGAAATTTTATTTTCGTTAAGAACTTGAGAGTGTTTTCACAAGTCATTGGCCAATAGAATTCGATTACGGGTTTGGTACGCAAAAATAGAATAGAAAGCTCGTTATGTGTGAGTGAAATGGAATAACCGTTCTCTCAAAGAAGTGGGATTGTCCATTCATTCTCTAAGGGAGAGCATAACCATTCCCACTTCTTTTAATTCATGATGGAATCAGAAAGAGAAGTTAAGATAATATAATACCATATAACAAAAAAAAAAAACAAGAATTACTGCAGCGGAACGATAGCTTGTGAAAATGGTGCCATGTACCCTACTTCTGTATATAATGTCTTAGAAAAAATCTATTATATTGACACTCAATTTAACAATATTGTAAGTTTTGGTCCTTTTGAAAATAAAATATTAGGTCCTCCCCTATCCACCAACCCGCCCCACTGCCACCGCCCATAAAGATTAAATTAATATTTTTAATGTTAAACTAAAAACAAATAACAATTTTGATATCTAATAAATAATAAAAATAAAATGTATAATATTATATATATAATGATTATTTCATTCCATTATATTTTCTCATACCAAATGTAACCTTAATTAATGCAGTAAAATCAAACCAAGGACGAACACCCACCTTAAGCGAATCACCCACGATGACCATGAAGGATCCTTTGGGAACCACCACTTGAATCCAATTGCCTTCCCTAGAGAGGACCTCAAGACCTTGCACTTCATTTTCAAATAGAACGGACAAGAAATTCGGATCAGTGTGAGGAATAAGACCAAGCATTGGGTCATTGCTTAGAGGGACTTCGTATTTTATCAGACGAAAATTGCTAGTGTAGTCCTCTTCATGCAAGCCAGAGTAGCTCTCCATGCCTAAGCTCTTATGAACCATTTTCAGGATGAGTAAGCTCAGTTCCAGCAGCTTTGAGCTCGTGGACTTGAGAACCTCACTGTCAACATATATACAAGACCAACGATTTGAAGCTTTTCATTAGACTTTATTTATTTTCGATTTCTAAACTTCTATTGTTACAAAATTTTTATTCAGGAAACTCCACCAGAATTATGTGGCATTGCTATTTTTGAAATTATAATCCAAAATAGTGGGTGTGCTAATTTAAAATGAAAGGACTACAACAACCAGTATGAAATTTTAGTACAAAAGTCATGTTTTATAACATTACTCTTTTGATATAATAAGAAAAAAGATTTTTTTTTAATTTGAAATGAAAAGACCACAATTAGGCAAAAATCATTCTTTATGCAAATGTTAAATACAAATCTTCTCTGTATCGATTACTCACCTGCAAAAGCCCAAAGTGTCAATGCTCATAAAAGAAAGAATTGGAGTTTGCTGCACTGTCAACACTCAAAAAAAAATTGATTCTATTCCAGTATTTGGTAATGGAAGGAAATTTCTAATTTGATATATATCTACTATATAATAAGTATGGTGAGCGCTACTGTTCAAGTTTCGACTTGCTTTTTCATTGGACAATTTTATCCCTTTTTAATCCGTTTCTGGGACGATTTTGCCCTTAATTTCTTACCTGGCAATGAATATATATATATACGGACAGTCATATGATGTCCCCCTATTACATTGGACCTTATTCAAGATGAGGCCAATTATACAAAGCATTGGGCCGGGGCTGGGTGGTGAGGTGTTTGGTTGCTGCCGTAATAAGTTACATAGTTATCGAAAGCCATACCATAGAGATTTTAAGAAAGATGCTTGATAGTTGATACTGTCCAGCACGCGGATATAAAACACTATGAAATTTTTGGAGGTTTTGTTTGTCTATTTCAACATGGATTTTTTCTTTTTTTGTTTGATAAAGTGGATTAAGAGGTTACCAAAGAAATGGAGGGAAATTCCATGAAAAGGAAAAACATATAGCACATATGAACAGTCAAAGTAATGGCGTCCGGATGCAATGAATCCAACTGAAATAATAGGTTAGAATGGACTTTCAAAAGAATAGGAATTTATTTTAGGAATTCCTGATAACTTATGTACGTGGCAATACACCATTATATCGAACATTTATATTTTTGTTTTTATATGAGTATTTTGTAGACGGAAATCAACTTAGTGTGATGTCACCTAGGCAGGCTAATAAGACAGGAGATCCTCCAGCCTCGACTAGGGAATATGCTTGTTGATCTCAAATGGAGATATAGCTGCAACCAAACAAAACATAGCCCAAAATAACACAAACTCTTATATGTTGACGCATCATGCATGGCTGTCGGCTAAAAATAAATACCGAAATGGAAAATCTGATGGAAATTGAAGTTGGATGAGAATTTACCAGAAGCCAGCAGGGTTGGCATCATCAGGCCACATGAGATTGGTGAAAGCTCGAGCCACTTCAAGCTGGTGCGGGCCGTGAATGCCAAAGCTCTGATGTAGAGAGGAGAAGGGGGAGCATAGGTAACCGTTGTAACGGGCAGGGCTAGTGTGCTTCTTCTTAGTCTCTTCAGGAAGATCAAACAATGGCTTCATGGCCATGAACATATCTTCAAGTAGTTCCACAGGGATTTTGCTGTACTGCAACAAGAAACACCCATGGGTTTCACATGCCTCTCTAACTTTGGCACTCAAACCCTTCCATACTTCACTTTCTTGGTCAAAATCTAAACCCTCTCCAGAAAAATCAAGACACGGGATTTCACCCTCACCCATCTCTCTCTCTCGGTGTGTGTGCAAAGTTCAAACACCTTCAACTGAAATCTCAACCTTATCTAATCTGCTAGGTTGTGTTCAGCACCCAGATTTATTAAAAAAAAAAAAGAAAATTGGTAAAGCAATGAGTTTCCAATTTCCACTCACCATTCAATCTTTTACTATATATATATATATATTAATAATTGATAGCCATGTGCATAGTGGGTCGCATCCTCTTTATTCATACAGTTTAGTCCTTTTCCTCTTTTCTTTATGCTTATTCTTTGATTGTATCTTTGGTACATAACATCATAAATGACAAATGTAAGGTGTGGGTGACGTGGTAGGTTATGCGGGAGGGGTTTCAACAATCTCAACAACCCCTCGCTCTAGGTGGCCGGCGTTGCTTGCTATGGTGGAAATCCTGTGTTGCTCGCTATGGCGGAACGGTAGAACCTGTGTTGCTTGCTATGGTGGCCGAGGACGATGATTGGTAGAGGAGTTGTAGACGGCGGCTGGTAGAGGAGCTGCTATGTTGGACGACAATAGCTGCCAATAGAGGAGCGCCGATTGTAGAGATGGTAATGATATACGATGAAATTAGGGCTAGGCAAATGTGCTCAATCGATAGAAACTTGAACCAAAAAAGTACTCCCTTGCTGGATCTATCAGATCTTGTCATATCCGATTCGAAACTAATCGGATCAATTGAATCTGGATTTACGAATTAGCAAATCGGGTCTCGCAAATTGGATTTGAAACTCATCGGAATAGATCCAAATCGGGTTCGATCCATTAACAGGTCCGTATGCAATGGGTTCGTTTCAATAATCCTTTCAAAATTGCTTTCATTTTTTAAGCAGCAGTACTTGATTTAGTTTTCCCTTTAGCCACGTATTTGCTTTGATGAGGTGAATCGGCGCAACTTCTAGAAGGGCTTTTATTTCAATAGCACCAAAGGAGTAACATATTAGCACTTTCACTCAAATCCTCATTGCGCCAACGAGAGCTCGCCTAACAATTTTTTGATGGGATAATATTATATAATTACAAAATTCATACAAAATTTTAATATAGAATCATTCAACATTTTATTTTCTAACAAAACAGCCATTATGGTTATTTTAATCATAAAAATACCATTGCTACATCATTCTTATTTGAATTTTTGTACAATTTTTTTAAAAAATTGCATTTTCCTACTTCAAAAGCTTGTTTATCAATTTTTGAGTCGTAACCACCCAAATTTTTTTTTTTCCGACGGTCAATAAAATAAATATATAAATTAACCTCAAAGAGTTTTACATCATATTTTCATTGAAATTTAAATTCCATCTCCGAATATAATTAACTCTCGAAATATGACTCAAAATAATAATAGTTTCTTACTATTTTAAATAATTAAATCAATGTGCTCTAACTATTGCACTGAAACTTGCTTCACATAAATTTAAAAAATAAAATTTAACCGAAAAATATATAATACGACAAGAGTACAAATACTCAATATAAGACAATCTAAATCAAAATCAACCATCACTAAAGTTAGTTCAACAGATTGGACTACTTAAATGACAATTGAGAATCGAATAAAATCACGATAATCACGTTGATATAATTCCAATATTTTGATTGGGCTAAATACCTAGCCTTTCATAGTACCGTGCAAAATGCCACAAGTGCCACATAATAGTACTAAATTTCAATAACCAATATCTCGTAGGGTTATTTTTTCATACTAAGCTTGGAAAATAAGGCCTAATTATTTCCAATAATATACAGGCCAACAGGTATACTTAGACATATACTAATTAATTTTACGGTACATCAATCATAATAAATCCATTCAAGAGTGTGCAGAAATAGATTCAATAGATTCAAAAATCATATAATTATGAAATTTAACGAGTACAAATATTCAAAAAAAATATAATTCTGAAATAAAATGAAACTCTTTGCAAAAAAATTGAAAAAGGAGTATATTAGATATAACCGATTTACTTCAAATGTGTTGCGTAAAAATCACCACACAATGTCTCAATTATTATGTTAAATTTCAAAAGATAATACGAACATTTGGTAGACTAAAATACATGTCATACACTAGGAATATTTCACCTATATTCAATCCAGTGAGAGAGTTTTTCCCCCGCATTTTTTTTTGTCCTTTCTCTCCCTCGGTGCCCTTTCGGCCTCGCCTTCTCTTTCTTTGTTTTTTTTCTGTCCTCTCTTTTCTACCTCTTGCCCGAACTCTCTCTCTCTCTGTTCCCTCTCTTTCTCTTGATGGGAGTTTATTCCTCTGTACTTTATTTATTTTTTCTTGCAAAGCCACCTACGCTCATGTGTTTTACTTTGAGAGACATAACAATTGCATGTGATGGGTTAAGGTGAAATTGACACCTCATTTCTAAATTTGAGTATTTTCAATAGTTGCCCAAAACTTTCTTAAAATAATAATTCAAACCAATATAATAAATTTTACTTAATTTTAATCCTATTTTATTTAGATTTTAACCCCGAAATCATTTTAACCAAAATTCATACTAATACGCAAAATAAATTTTAGAATTTAGATGACCCCAATATTTCTAAATTTTCAAAGCCTTGCAAATTAGTGACTATTCTTCTTTCTGATGTTTTAATCTCTATACATATATGTTCTTAATATTTTTATTTCACTTAAAATTAACTATTACGAGTATTGAATGAAAAATTTTGAAGTCATCAGAATAACACGGGATATTACATGAGTCTTGGTTCAACCAATTAGTTTATCTACATAAACAATGAAAGATGCATCAAGATAGATTTAACAACAGTGCATAAAATGGAAACTAACATCAACAACAAGATTACAGCACAAGCTCAAGTGCTTCGTCGCTGAAGTTGGAGGAGGAAAACGCGAGGAAATCAGAATAAGTAAATGGCCGATAGAGGAGAGGATGATCTTTGTGGACAAAGTTTTGAGGCACCTCAATGGTTGCCTCATCTTTTGGAGATAAAAACAACTCACAAGAGTACCTAATTACTTCCCCTCTCATCATGACCCTGTGCTTTGCTGCATGAAGTCTTCCATTGCTCCAAGCCTATAACAAGCGTGAAATTTTGTTTTCGTTAGGAACTTGAGAGCGTTTTCACAAGTTATTGGCCAATAGAATTCGATTACGGGTTTGGTACGCAAAAATAGAATAGAAAGCTCGTTATGTGTGAGTGAAATGGAATACCCGAATCTCAAAAAAGTGGGATTGGCCATTCATTCTCTAAGGGAGAGCATAACCATTTCCACTCCTTTTAATTCATGATGAAATCAGAAAGAGAAGTTAAAGATAATGGAAAATGTTATTCTTTCAGAATTTTTGTACAGAATTTTGAACTAGAATAATGTAGTAGTGACACTTTTATAATTAAAATGCCTCATGATGACTTCTTTGTTTTAATGTGATGGGCCCACAACTCAGCTACATCATTCTGGATATAAATTCTGTATAAATTTTTTGAATATATAGCAGTACCCTAACATAATATAATACCATATAACACAAAAAACAAAATCACTGCAGCGGAACTATAGCTTGTGAACATGGTGCCATGTACCCCATTTTTGTATATAATGTCTTAGAAAAAATCTATTATATTGACACTCAATTTAACAATATTGCAAGTTTTGGCACTTTTGAAAATAAAATACTAGGTGTGCCCCTATTCACCAACCCGCCCCACTGCCACCGCCCATAAAGATTAAATGAATATTTTAATGTTAAACTAAAAACAAATAAAAATTTTGATATATAATAAATAATACACATAAAATGTGTAACATTATATATATATATAATAATTATTCCATTCCATTATATTTTCTCCTCCCAAATGTAACCTTAATTAATGCAGTAAAACCAAACCAAGGACGAGCTCCCACCTTAAGCGAATCACCCACGATGACCATGAAGGATCCTTTGGGAAGCATCACTTGAATCCAATTGCCTTTCCTAGAGAGGACCTCAAGACCTTGCACTTAATTTTCAAATAGAATGGACAAGAAATTCGGATCAGTGTGAGGAATAAGACCAAGGATTGGGTCATTGCTTGGACGGACTTCGTATTTTATGGGACGAAAATTGCCAGTGTAGTTCTCTTCATGCAAGCCAGAGTAGTTCTCCATGCCTAAGCTCTCATGAACCATTTTCAGGATGAGTAAGCTCAGTTCAAGCAGCTTTGAGCTCGTGGACTTGAGAACCTCACTGTCAACATATATAAAAGACCAACGATTCGAAGCTTTTCATTAGACTTAACTTATTTTCGGTTTCTAAACTTCTATTGTTACAAAATTTTCATTCAGGAAACTCCACTAGAATTATGTGGCATTGCTATTTTTGAAATTAGTGGGTGGGCTAATTTAAAACAAAAGGACTACAAACAACCAGTATGAAATTTTAGTACAAAAGTCCTGTTGGTATAGTATTACTCTTTTGATATAATGAGAAAAAAGATATTTTTTTTATTTGAAATAGAAGGATCACAATTAGGCAAATCATTCTTTATGTAAATGTTACGCAAATCTTCTGTTTGTATCCATTACTCAACTGCAAAAGCTCTTAAAAGAAAGAATTGGAGTTTGCTGCACTGTCAACACTCATAAAAAAAAAATTGATTCTATTCCAGTATTTGGTAATGGAAGGAAATTTCTAATTTGATATATACATATATATATATACGGACAGTCATATGATGTCCCCTATTACATTTGACCTTATTCAAATTATACAAAGCATTGGGCCGGGCTAGGTAGTGAGGTGTTTGGTTGCTGCCGTAATATGTTATATACTTATCGTAAGCCATACCATAGAGATTTTAAGAAAGATGCTTAATAGTTGATATTGTCCCGGATGCAGATATAAAACACTATGAATCTACCCACTACCCTATATATTATTTTGCGAGGTTTTGTTTTTCTATTTCAACATGGATGTTTTTTTTGATAAATTTAGTATTTTGGAAGAGTGTATTAAGAGGTTACCAAAGAAATGGAGGGAAATTCCACGGAAAGGAAAAACATATAGCACATACGAATAGTCAAAGTATAGGGATTTATTTTAATAGGTTAGAATGGACTTTCAAAAGTATAGGGATTTATTTTAATCCGGCTGTAGGAATTTCTAATAACTTGTGTACGTGACAACACACTACTTTATAATTTTTACTATTTTATCATTTTTGTAACAGTATTTTTGCAGACAAAAGTCAACTTAGTGTAAAGTCACGTACACAAGTAAATAGGACAGGAATTGCTCCAGCCTTGACCGGAGGATATGCTCGTTCATCTCAAATGGACATATAGCTGCAACCAAACAAAACATAGCCCAAATTAACACAAACTCTAATGTGTTGATGCATCATGCATGCCTATCAGCTAAAAATAAATACCATAATTGAAAATCTGATGGGAATTGAAGTTGGATGAAAATTTACCAGAAGCCGGCAGGGTTGGCATCATCAGGCCACATGAGATTGGTGAAACCTCGAGCCACTTCCAGCTGGTGCGGGCCGTGAATGCCAAAGCTCTGATGTAGAGAGGAGAAGGGGGAGCATAGGTAACCGTTGTAACGGGCAGGGCTAGTGTGCTTCTTTTTAGTCTCTTCAGGAACATCAAACAACAGCTTCATGGCCATAAACACACCTTCAAGTAGTTCCATAGGGGTTTTGCTGTACTCCAACAAGAAACACCCACAGGTTTCACATGCCTCTCAAACTTTGGCACTCAAACCCTTCCATCCTTCACTTTCTTGGTCAAAATCTAAACCCTCTCCAGAAAAATCAAGACATGGGATTTCAACCTCACCCATCTCTCTCTCTCTCTTTCTCTCTGTGTCGGTGTGTGTGCAAACACCTTCAACTGAAATCTCAACCTTATTTATTCCATTATGCTGTGTCTGACACCGAATTTATCAAAAAAAAAAAAAAAAAGACAAAAAAAATGTGAAAAAGAGAACAAAATGAGAGAATTCATATTCTAGGTTTTTTTTTTGATGTTATTTTATACTCAACCACGATGTAATTTCACATACTCTTTTCTTTCTTTTTTTTCCTTACCAAACCTTTCATCGAGATACAGCATTAGGCTATACATCAATGGGACATATATTGTAGCAAATCGTTGAAGCAATGAGTTTCCAATTTTCACCCACCATTCAATTTTTTTTTACTATATATTAATAATTAATAGCCATGAGCATAGGGGTCGCATCCCATTTATTCATACATTTTAGTCCTTTTCCTCTTTTATTTTTTTATTTTTTTATGTTTATTCTTGATTGTATCTTTGGTACATAACATCGTATATGACAAATGTCATGATCCGAATTGGCTGGCATGATTTGTATGTATTAGTATATATTGTATATATCTTAGATTGATTTGATAAAAATTTATTTTTCTTAATTTATGCTTTCCTAGTTTATATATTTATTGTATAACACTCTTCATAGTATTGTATATATTGTAGCCTGTCATCTATTGTTTTTATTCTATTCGATATAGATACAGATCTCTCTCTCTTTATTCTAACATGATATCAAAGCTAAGACTCTAACCTGGTCTTTCATCAACTCCCTTGCCTCCGGTAAGTCACAAAGTGTCTCAAAGTTTGAGATCACTATCAACGAAAAATATTTCATGCCCAGATAAAAGACCAATGATTCGAAGCTTTTCATTAGACTTTATTTATTTTTGATTTCTAAACTTCTAATGTTACAAAATTTTTATTCAGGAAACTCCGCCAAAACTACATGGTATTGCTATTTTTAAAATTATGATAAAAAATAGTTGGTGTACTAATTTAAAATGAAAAGACTACAACAACCGGTATGAATTTAGTACAAAAGTCATGTTTGTATAACATTACTCTTTTGATATAATGAGAAAAAATATTTTTTTTAGTTTGAAACGAAAGGATCACAATTAGGCAAAAATCATTCTTTATGCAAATGTTATAATATCCATTACTCAACTGCAAAAGCCCACAGTATCAATGCTTACAAAAGAAAGAATTGGAGTTTGCTGCACTGTCAACACTCTTAAAAAACAAAAATTTGATTCTATTCCAGTATTTGGTAATGGAAGGAAATTTCTAATTTGATATATATATATATATATACGGACAGTCCAATTGTCCGAGAATGCTACTTGGGGAGAATTATGCAAAGCATTTTAAGGGTTATGTCACTCTTATTCACATTCTCATAATGTAATCGGACTAAATTAACGAGAAAATAACCAATTGTATTGTGAGAGAAAGTATAAAGGTGATGTGATACTCTTAAAGGTGAGAGAAAATATAAAGATGACGTGATGTTTAAAAAGCAAGGAAACTCATTAACTTTTTAAATCAACTAGTACTCGGTGTAACTCAACTACTACTACTAATGTAATAAATATTGTAAAGCATTTCTTAGCTCATTAAATATGCTCTATATATGTTTTTTTTTTCTTTCTTCAAAAATTTTTTTTTTTTTTTTGATTTTTTTGAGCTAGTGATAAGAATGAATATTTCACACAAGACGACCTTGTGTCCTTCCCAGCGGAAGGACTAACAAGGATATGGTATGCTCCATTTGCTTCAAATAATTGCAAAAACCAAAGAAAAGGAAAAACTGCTAAAATTAAAGTAAATCTCGTGCCTTAAAAAGAAGATACAATTTGAAATAAGTAAATAGTTACAGGTTTGGAATTGAAGCTGAACAAGACTTATTATTTAAACCTCTTCCAATCCATTGGAAATCCGGAAAACAGCGAAAACAAAAAAGAGAAAATTTCAGGAAAGTTCGGAAAAACAAAAAAAAAATTGGCGAGGGGGCGGGGGCTTGTAGGCAATGAAACTGATGCACTGGACTTGGCGCTTATTGTCGAATCCGATGACGCGAATATGGGCACCCGGGTACTCCTTCTTGCACTCCTCCAGCTCCTTCAACACCTGAGAAGAGTCGTTGCATCCGAACACGGGCAGCTTCCACATGGTCCAGTACCGCCCGTCGTAGTATCCCGGCGAACTGTGGTACTTACGGTGCACAAACGGGTGCTGCATTCACCCACAAAAAACTACCCATCAGCACTTCAATATTTCAGTAATGGAAAATGCTTTTTTTTTTTTTTACAAAAATTTGTACAAAATATCAAAGACGTGACAAAGATATTTCTGTAATTAAGAAATGTGCTTTTGTTTAAAGCGACTCTCGTCCAAACTCATTTGCTTGGACTAAGGAGGTAGGCGGGGCTCACGGACCTCCCAAATTTTTTGAAATTTCTTATTAACTCCTATAATTTTTTAAAAAATTTATAATAAAATATATGTATTGCCTATTGGCCTTCTAAAATTTTAATTTTTTTTACAGAGGGCTACATGATTTAAATTTTTTTACATTGGCTCACTTAACACAAATTCTGAGTCCATTATGGTTCAAACTCATTGTTCTTGCGATAACATTACCGGTAACTAAAAATACTGCTCTTACATTTGACCTTCTTCAAGATGAGGCCAACTATATATTAATAATTGATAGCCATATGTATAGTGGGTCGCATCCTCTTTAGTCATACATTTTAGTCCTTTTCCTCTTTTCTTTATGTTTATTCTTTATTGTATCTTTGGTTCATAACATCATATATGACAAATGTCATGATCCGAATTGGCTGGCATGATTTGTATGTGTTAGTATATATTGTATATATCTTAGACTGATTTTGATAGGAATTTACTTTCCTTAATTTTCACTTTTCTAGTTTATAGGTTTTTTTTTTTTACAACACTTTCATAGTACTGTATATACTGTAGCCTGTCTCCTATTGTATTTATTCTATTCAATATAGCTACAAATAGTGGCGGACCTAAGATTTGTGTTGAGGGGGACCAAGGTAAAATTTTTAAAATTTTGTAGGGACCTAGGTAATTTTGTTGAAAATTTGGGGGTGCCAATACCTATATTTCATTGAAAATACCCAAAAATCTATAGGAATTATGGTAAATTTTAAAAAATTTTGGGGGGCCGGCCTTAGGTCCGCCTCTAGATACAGAGATTTCTCTCTCACTCTTTGTCTCATTTAATAATCTAACCTGGTATCAAAGCAAAGGCTCTAACCTGGTTTTTCATAAACCCCCTTGCCTGCAGTAAGTCTTGAAGTGTCACAAAGTGCCGTGCTAATCTTCCTCTTGTTTTTTCTGTATTCTTATCCAAACTTTTGTGGTCGAAACTAAACTTTGAGATCACTATCAACGGATAATATTTCATCCCCAGATATTACCGGCCGCGCCCACACACGCGGCTCAAAGTGTCGGCGAGTCACCTCACGCACAAACCACTCTTCATGCGCTTAGAGCATCACACTCACGCTCCCACGTGCTTAGAGCATCACACTCACACTCCCACGTGCCTCCACGTGCTTCGCTCACTCGCCCTAGTGATTCCAGTCAATAGCTCCAGCCTTTAGCCTTTAGCCGCCCACTCTAGTGAGTTTGTACACGAGCGCACCAGCTAGCCCAGTCGGTTCATCTCCAAACTGGTCCAACCTTATTTGTAGTCAGTTCATCTTGATTTTGACCCTATTTGGTTGGGTTTCGACTTGTTTTTTGCCGCCTAAGTTTATTCTGGGCCCTGTTTTTGCTATTTCAATCCTGGCAATATAGTACTTCTTCAGTAAGCTTCTATTTCTCTCTCTATGGAACGATCTGAGGTATCTCAAATAATCTCTATTTCCTTGAGGGTTCCAATTATATTCCATGGGCCTAAGCCATGTCTAGCTTTCTCAAAGGTCAAAAATTATAGCAGTATATCATTGGTGACATCTGATTGTGCTCCAAAAGTGTAGTTATAATCCTATAATTGGTTATTTGTTGACCTGAGTTCAGTAGTTTTGCAGTGTTTTTAGCTAATTTGTGATGCCAACTTAGTTTTATAGCATTTGTGTAGGTTTCGGGCTAAGGCGGGATAAATTGTGAAAATTTTGGACAAAAAAGGTGAAGAACAGTTCGAATGGCCCCCAAGGGAGTTCGAATGGTTGCAAAGGAATGAACCCATTTTAATCAAATTTGAAGCACTATTAAAAAATTTAGAGACGTGATTTAGCCATTCAAAATCAGTTCAAAGCCCCATTCCAGACCATTCGAATTGCCTCTGACACCTCTATTTTTTTTGTAGCACTATAAATAGAGTTTTGTATTTTGAGGATCTAGCTTTTCTCTCACTGGTATAGTACAATTTTAGGTAGATTTACATATATTTTAAGAGCATTGTAGAGAGAGAAACTTATATAATTCAATTCAATTCTTAATTTGGCTTTTGGAACTGCTTTAATTTTCAATTGAATTGTCAATTTCAACATGGAAATGAATAGCTAATCATTATATTGGGCTTAATTGTGAAGATCATTCAAGGGTTTCAAGGTTTTCAATGGAGGTAAATCATGACTTCAATGCCTCATCTTCTTAAACTCCTAATTCTTAGTAATTGAAGTCTAAATCTTTAAAAATACTTAGATTATTGACTATGTTTGGTAATTTCAATGCACAATCTATTGACCAGTATTGTTAATGATCGAATTGATGGTATTAGTCTCTGACTCTTGAATCGATAGTGATTCTAACTTCAATTGCTATCGAACTCTTATCATTAAATGCTAAATCTTCCGAATCAAATACTCTTGATTGATGTCTTTGGTTTGAGTTATAAAACTCCCTTGAAAACTTTGGGCAAATTGGATGATTGGATTAATTGAATCCAATACTTTTCTCCTTACTAGTTTAATCATTTTTAATATTGCTTTAGTTTAGCTGAATCAACCTCTAAAAACCAATTAAATTTTGGTTTACTTTTTATTAGAAGAAGTTCAATAGTTGCATTCAATTTTGAGGGAATTGGTGGTTGCCGAGCTTATAATTAGCATTAGATTTGATTTCCATTGAAATTCGACCTCGGACTCACCAAATATACTACTTCATCTTCATACACTTGGGAATTGAGAGATACACATCTTTGATGAAGTCCACATATCCACGAACCCACGTGCACCAAAGATGAAACTGATAACAAGCTTTTTGAACAACTGAAAGAATGAGATAGTAAAAATCAACAGACCATCACATGGTTTTGTAATACCTCTACTCCATCTCTTAGTATTCACTATGGACGCTTTGACACTACCAAATCCATTTAGGACTTCCTAGCCAAATGCTTCACCACAACAGAACTTGCTCATTAGTATCAACCTCTCAATACTCTTCATTGCTTAAAACAAGATCGTGGTCAGTTCATAAATAGTTTTCTCCCTCATATGTACGCTATTTGGGATCAACTATCTTATTCTGACCCTGTATGGGGATGCTCTAATGATAGAAACAAGTTCATTGCCTTCCTAGATCAGCAACGTCTTATTTTGTTTCTCATGGCTCTTACTGATTTTTTTAGCCCATTCGAGCCTCTCTTTTACACCGGAGTCCGTTGCCTACTTTAGATCAGGCCATCTCTGAGCTTCTCTTTGAAGAGACACGACTGGGACCCTTAAGGCACATCATGTTGATACAACCCTAATCATTCATCATCCTAGGAGGCCTCTATTTGCTCAGAGCGAGTGCAAGTATTGTCATAGTCTTGATCATGTTTTATTGAAGTATCCCATTTGCGTTTGCTGGCATTGCAAGAAGACTGGTCTAGGCCACTTACAGCATGAATGTCCTAAGATCTCCAACCAATCTAATACTTCTTATTCCGGAGGTAATCAATTTTGAGATAACAAGTTTAAACTTGCCTTTCACTCTGCTATTGCTACTACTGATAATTTGCCTACCTTAGAGAGCTCTTCCTTATCTATCATTACTAGTGATCTCCAATCTCTTCTCAAACAGGTTCTCTCAATTTCTGGTAATCCACCTTCCACTGCTCTGTTTGTTACTTTAGGTAAGTCTTCTTGGTTCTTTGACTCTGCTTGTTGTAATTATATAACTTTTGATCTACTCTTTTTTCTTCAAAATCCTCTAGTTCTAATGTACCTATCATTCATACTGCTGATGGATCACATTTGCATGTTAGGCACATAGGGCATATCTCTACATCTCATCTTTCACTTCCATATACTTATCTCATACTTAAACTTTCACTCAATCTCATTTCCATAAATCAATTGTGTGATCTTGGCCTTACAATCATTTTTTTCTACCACTGGTTATCTTGTACAGGATCCATAGATGGGATAGACTCTTGGGGTCGGCCATAAGCATGGTCACTTATTTAAGCTTATTCACCTTCGTCTCCCTTTTTAGACACCTTCCAGCGTTCTGTTCGTCGCCTTAGCTTCTGCATTATCCACCTTGGCACTGTGGCATTCTCGTATTGGTCAAGCCTCCTTAGGTCGTTTATTTTCTTTAGTGTTTAGTGGTTAGTTAGGTTTTATTAACAATGAAACCCTTGATTATTTATCTTGTCAATTTGCTAAACAACCTATTTTATCATTTAATAAAAGTGATTCTGTTTCTTCTACCCCATTTGATCTCGTTCACTTTGACGTACAGGGACATTCTCCTAGTGTTACTATGGGAGGGTCAAAATACTTTCTTTTTTGTTGATGATTTCTCTCGTTTTACTTAGATCTATCTTATGTAAAATCGATCTCAATTGCCTAAACTATATTATGATTTTGCAAATATGGTTCAAACCCAACTTTTTAAAAAAATAAAAAATTTCAAATCTGATAATGCAATGAAATACAAAGTCACTACCTTTTTTGATTTTCTCCTTTAATAGGGCACTTTACCCCATCGTTCTTATCATGATACGTCTTAATAGAATGGTAGAGCCGAACATAAGCATCATCATCTTCTTGATACTGTTCATGCTCTTCTTATTTCTTTTTTTTGCCTTGAGCTTTTTTTGGGAGAAAGATACTCTTACTAATGCCTACACCATCAATCGTGTTGTTTCTCCTATTATTGGCATTCAGCCTCCTAATGAGCGATTATGTGGTATTATTCCTAACTAAAGTCCTATTCGAGTCTTTGGCTATGTTTTCTTTGTGTTACTCCAGCCTCATGAGCGTACTAAGTTAGAACCTTAGACTCATCTTTGCTGCTTCTTGGGTTATGGGATTGAGAACAAAGGCTATTACCATTGGGACCCCTCTTCAAAAAGGCTTTATGTCTCTTGCCATGCCATCTTTTGGGAATATAAAATGTTCTCTTTCTTATCTTCTTTTCACCTGTCTCCACATTCTTTTACATCATATTTTACTCACCTATCCATGAAATTATTTCCTGAAGATCTTGATACAATCTCTACTGAGCTACTTGTTGCATTCCCTCTTGAGGTGTTTGTCTCACCTGCCGATCCTGCCCCTGCCCTTGCTCCCTCTAGCTCCTATCTCGCCTCCTGTTTTTGATGATCTTCCTGCCGACCTCTCCCTTCGTTGTTCTACTTGGATAAGAGACATACATGTTCCTCTTTGTGACTATCATTGATTTTCTATTATACTCTCTTAGCATGAACCTCATTCTTACCGAGGGGCCAGTTTTAACCCTATTTGGAAGCAAGTAATGACAGAGGAATTCCAGGCTTTGGACAAAACTCACACTTGGGATTCCGATCGACCTCCCTTCTAATAAGATTGCAATTGGTTGCAAATGGGTTTATAAAATCAAGACTCGGTTTGACAGTTCCATCGAATGTCATAAAGCTCGCCTCATTGCCAAGGGATTCACACAAGAGTATGGTATTGACTATGAAAAGACATTTGCTCCAGGTGCTCGTCTCACCTTAGTGTGGAGTTTACTTGCGATTGCTGAGGTACGCTAGTGGGGCCTTTATTAGATGGATGTAAAAAATACTTTCCTTAATGGTGATCTTATTGAGGAAGTTTACATGCAGTTTACTCCAGGTTATACTTGTCCATAGCATAAGGTTTGCAAGCTTCGATATGCTCTCTATGGTCTCAAACAGGCTCTTTAGGCATGGTTTACCAAATTTAATGCTATTATTGGAGATTTTCAATTCTCATCCAGTTCTTATGATTCCGTAATATTCATTCGCAAATTTTCACATGGCACTATTCTTCTTCTTCTCTATGTGGATGACATGTTTCTGACTGTAGATTAGCTTCCTGGCATTTATGATCTCAAAATCTTTCTCATCAAACACTTTGAAATGAAAGATTTGGGTTCTCTAAGCTATTGTTGGTTCTTGAAATCACCTCTAATTCTGATGGCTACTATCTCTACTAGGCTAAGTATGGCTTTGATCTTTCGGCTCGAGTAGGTCTTACAAATAGTAAGACTGTATGAACCTCGTTAGAGCCTAATGCTCGATTGACTCCTCTAGATGACACTCCTCTCTCTGATGTTACTCTTTACTGTGAGTTGGTTAGTAGTCTCGTCTATCTCACCGTTAGTCATCTTGATATTGTCTATGTTGTTCATTTTGTCATCCCGTTCTTATTTTCCTTTCGGTCTACTCACTATATTGTGGTGCTTCGTATCTTTTGGTATGTCAAGGGTAATCTATTTCATGGGCTTCATTATTCTGCTCATACTTCCCTCAAGTTAAGTACCTACTCAAATGCTAAATGGGCTGGTGATCATATCAATCATCTATCTACTACTGATTTCTATTTCTTCCTGGGCGACTAGCTCATTTCTTGGTATAGCAGACTGTTACTACTCATTTCTTGGGTGACTTGCTCATTTCTTAACTTGCTCATATCAGCAGACTGTTACCGCTCGCTTTAGCACTAATGCCAAATATCGCGCTCTTGTTGATGCTGTCCAGGAGCTTCTTTGGTTTCATGGTTACTTGAGGATCTTAGTGTCATTAATTCTCGTACTACTGTGCTTTGTTGTGACAATCAGAGTGCTATTCTGATTGCTTATAATGATATTTTCATAATCGCACCAAATATATCGAGATTTATTGTCATTTCATTTGTCAACATATGGTTTGTGGAACTTTCATCTTCATTTTGACTCTTCCATTAATCGGACTGATGATATCTTCACCAAGGTTCATCCACCTGGATGCTTTCACTATTTGGTTTCCAAACTCAAGTTGGTTTTAGCATGATCACCTTGAGTTAAAAGGGAAAGGTTATTATATATTGTATATATCTTCTATTGGTTTGATAGAGTTTTACTTTTCTTAATTTATGCTTCCATAGTTTATAGGTTTCTTGTATAACACTCTTTATAGTGATATGTATATATATATATATATATATTGTAGCCTGTCTCTTATTGTATTCATTCTATTCAATACAAAAACATATATATATATATATATATATCTCATTATTGTAACAATATGGATTATTTTTTAAAACCAATTGGGCTTAGTCAATTGGCCACGACTTTTCTCTTTTCTTTGGAAAGTCAAAGGATCAAATCTTGCCATCGTTAAGAGATGTTCAATTCTTAACTTTAAGCATGTAAAAAATTCTATGCGGATTTGTTTAGTTGGGAAGAAAATTGAAATAGGAGTGTACCATTTTTGCAAAATTAGCGCAATTTAAGTTCAAGTTCTTTGTGTTGCATGAAATAAGCTGTTATACTGATGTAGGTGACCCTAGAGTAGCTGTCTGTTTGGGCAATTTGTACCTTATCTAAGACTGGTGAATTAATTGTAGATGTTTGTCAGCCTCCAATGAAGTTTACTAGCTAGAGATGGGTCCGAAAGGCCTTGTATAAGTTCTCCCACATCATAGAAATATATATTTTTAAAAAAATTTTGGCAGTGCAATCCCCAGGATTAATTACTGTAAACTCTCACCTCATACATGCATGCATGTTTGGTTACACTTTAAACATATTTAATTCAATAAGACTATGTTTGGTACAAGAGAATGAAAAGGAATAGAATAGGAATAGGAAGGGAATAGGAATGAGAATGGAATGGTCATTCCCATTCCTTTGTTTAGTAAGACCAATGAACTACGCTGAATGGAATAGAATGAAATTTTAGTGTATAACATGAAAATTTAATATGATGTTATATATAGAATATTAGAAGTGTTAGACATTATTTATTAAATATTAATGAGCATTTGTGATGGTGACGGTGGCGGCGGCGACAAGCGGTGGTGATGGTGGTGGTTGGTGGTAGTGGCGGGTGGTGGTGGTGGTGGTGGTGGGGTGGGGGGCGGCAACGATAATAGGTGGTAGTGGTGACAATGGATGACGGGTGGTTGTAGCCAACGATGGGTAGTGGTGGTGGTGATGGTGGTAGGGCAATGGGAGTGGTGGTGGTAGTAGTGATGGATGGATGGTGAGTGATGGATGGTGGTGGTGGTGGTGGTGGTGGTTAGTGGTAGGAGTGATAGTGAGAATTTTTAACTTTTTAATTTTTTTTAATTTTTAAAATTAAAAAATAATTACCAAACATGTTTTATTTATTTTTTAATAAATTTGACAATAAAAATCTTACAAAATTTTGTTTTATGCTGCTTGTGAGACCTTAATCTCATAATTCCATAATTAATTACATTTATTGCATGTTTAATTATGATTTGTGCATGTGTGTGTGGTGTGTGGCTTGTGATGAGTTGAGTGGTGAGTTAGGGTGAGTCAATTGGTGAGTGTGTGTATGTGATGTGCATGTGAGGGGTGTAGGTACACTTGTATATCTCTTCTTTGCTAGTGAAGTCAAAGAGAAGTCTGGAGAAAGGGAGAAAATTCAGTGGAAAAGAGGGTAAAAGAGAGAAAAAGAAAGAAAAGAGGAAGAAGTAGAGGGAAAAAACCTAGTGAAGCTTTCTTGCACTTTGTTTTTATCACCTAAGGTGAGTTTCATACTTGTTTCATATTGTCTTTTTTGATTGTTACATGTTGCATATCATCCTTGCCATGGAAGGAGGAAGATAGAGGAAAAAAAAGGGGGGTGAAGGCTTTCATGGTGAAAGCTTGGATTCATCTTGGTAACTATGTTTTTGGTTGTCTTTGATCTTATTTCTAACTTGGTATTGCATAGTGGAGTATTTGGTGAGCTTATGTGAAGTGTTGGGATGGATTGGAATGGAGAACCCACGTTTGAAACTCTATTTTCAAACCTAGGAGGGGTGACGGGGCGCACCGATGCGCCTGAAGGGTGCCTAGTAGCGTAGTAGACTGCCAGGGTGTGCCAGGGGGCGGCTAGTGGTGCACTTATCTGGCCTGGTGCGCCTGGAGGGCGCACTTCCATGTCACAACTTCGGCATAGTTTGGTAAAATGTGCATATTTCACTCTAGAAAACTCAAATTGATGCACTGTTTAAAGAGTTGGAAAGTAGACTCATGGGGCTTTCGTTTGATATAAAGTTGGCACTCTAATTCCTTGTAGATTGAGAAATATGTCAGTTTAAAGGTGACCTAAACTTTTTGTCAGCAACATAATTTTTTAAAATTTTAGTCCATCTTTCATTGGACATAATTTCTTCATTCGAAATGTATTTTCAACCCATGACCTATCAACTTAAAGGTCTTTAAGCCTATTCCCAAATGAGATTGACCTATTGCATTGCCTTAGGTTTTGGTGAAAGTTGTTTCTTGCCCTTTAGTTGCATTGTTGGGAGTGTCTATGGCGTGTTGAATGTGTATCACTCAAGCTTGTGTAATAATTATGCATTCATTGTTTATATTGATTATCAGTTATGCATTGTCATTTATATTCGATTATTATTGATTTTATGATTCCTAAACTAATACGGTTGAGGTAATAGGAGCTCACGGAGGACAAGAACCATCAACATTAACCAAAGACTAATCTTACCTTGGTGTGAATACAGTGACATGTGAGGAATATAGATAGTCTTGTTCATATTGAATTGCTTGATGATTATTTATAACGTGATATTGATGATGGTATACGTGAGGTGAGATATGAAAGGACATTAGAAGTTATATATGAGGTGGCATTGCATTGCATACCATTCATTTCGTATGCCAATGCATTTCCTAGAGAAATGTTTTGTCGATGTGGGGCTAACCTAAAGATTAACCAATGTGGGGTTGATTTAAATGAGTGATAATGAGTCATCACTCATTGGGTCAACGTTATTTAAACCTGCACGCACATGTTGGTAATACAGTTATTGCATTGAGGCATTCATGATATATATACATTGATCATTTGTACATGGATGTGCAATGTGAATGCTTATTATCATTCTTTATGAATTTGAGTATCTACTGTGAGCACGTTGACTTTTAGCTCAGGCCCACATAGACCTTTTTGACAGGTGAGCTAAGGATAGAGTTCGGTTCACTATAGTTCTGGTCGTTACCGCGGAGCCATCCATATTGGTGTTAGGGGTGTCGAGTTTTGGAGGCGAGCTTTTGCTGTTTTGCTTTGTATGAGACATTGGAACTTGGTTTTATATAATGTTTTATGTCATGAATTTTTAATGATGTACATAACCTATGGTTTACTTTTACTGTATAGTACAGTATAGATGCATAGTTCTTGTATATATATATATATATATATATATTAGCTTAGTCAATTTGCAATTTATCTTTTGGTGTTCGATAAGGTGTCCTTTGTAGGCACAGTGGCATGTGCGATCACGCCCTGCATGATGTGACATTAATTATGTCTAATTAGGTTGGGGGTGTGACAGCTTGGTATCAAAGTTGAGGTTTAAGCCAAGGTATAGAATCGAGGCTATGGTTTGGAGTTATTGTCTAGGATTACAGTGAACCCTAGGGTGTTGATTAGGTTGTTCAGGAGTGTGTGGGTTATGTATCTTGTGTACTTATTATGATTTGGTGTAGAAAGAATGGCACAACGAGAGTCACCTAGGACAACAGAAGGAGAGGAGTCAACAGCTTCGGTTCGGGGTGGGGAGCAAGGGGCACATGACCTGCGTGTTTGCGATGCCAGAAACAGACTTGCTCATCTTATGACACAATATATGGAGTATTAGATGGCAAGGCCGGCACCAAGGAGTACTACTTTGCATGAACAGTTTATAAAGTTGAATCCGCCAGAGTTTGTGAGGGCAACTGATTCATTGGTGGCTGAGGAATGGCTAAAAAGTTAGCGGCTATCTTTAAGGTGATGGGAATAACTAATGAATACAGATTATCCTTAGCTACTTTTATGTTAAAATGTGAGGCGTAGAATTAGTGGGAAGCCATACGGCGTATGATGAATGTTCAACCTGAAGGAGGACCGATCATATGGCAACAGTTTGTGGGGATCTTTAATGAACAATACTTTTTGCTTATCTACCGTTATGAGAAAGAGCAGGAGTTCATCACGTTAAAACAAGGGAGAATGTCAGTAGTGGAATATGAAGAGTACTTTACAGCTTTGTCCATATTTGAACCCGACTAAGTACGCACTGAGGATACAAAATGCCGGCAATTCAAACAGAGCCTAGACTTGCCTATTCAGTCCTAAGTAGCTCTATTTGAACTCATAAGGTATGTGGAACCGGTAAACAAATCCAAAATTGTGGAGAGGGATGTGAAAGAACATGCGGGCAGATGGGAACAGTTTAAAAATGGGAGGTTTGATTCTGGTGCTGGAACTGTGGGCCCAAAAGGCAACCCAAGAGGGGGGTGAATTGGATTTTTCGAAGATTAATACTAGTTAAGATTAATTAAAATTAATCTAAGCAAAGTAATAGTGATCAATCTATATAAGATGCAATGTAATCAGTGGAAATAAAGAAAACAGAGCAATAGAAGGGACACACAGATTTGCCGAGGTTCAACCATAAACCGTGGTCTACGTCCTCACCCCAAGACCTCCTTGAAGTCTTTTTCCACTATGTAATCACCTATTACAAGATGGGCTACTGATTGACAAAGTGCTCAGCTCACTATACAAGAACTCCTCACCGAGCTCTTCAATCTTCAAGTGGTTTTGCCCAAGCTCCACTCAAACTTACAAGAGTTTTGCTTTTACAAGAGAACTCTCAAACTGTCAATTACAAGTGTATAAAAGTATACAAGTCATTAACACACTCTCTAGCAAGAGTTGATTTTACAATCTGAGCTCATAAGAATAAAACAAGAAAAATGTTCAGGAATATCAGGTTGATCAGTGATTCTTGTCTCTTATTGTTTCTTCCTCTTGATTCTTGATTATAAATGCAGTTGGAGGCTAGTATATAAACCCTTGCATTGATTCCATCCATTGGAGGTAGTTGGGCTTCATTAATGCACTTCTAGTCTGTTATAACGTTAGGAAAACTAGCCATTATATCCAATGAGTCGGCTCCAGAATTGTGGAGTCGACACTTTCTGCTTCTGCATTTACTAGATGTTGTTTACTGACTTCATGAGTCCGCGCTTCATATCAATGAGGCGACTCCTTGTTCATCTGTCTTCACATCTCTGGCTTCTGTTGTCATGAGGCGACTCTTGATCTTCAGGAGTCTGCTCTTTATTCATTCAATTCTTCAGCCTTTTTACTTCTGTTATCATGAGGCGACTCTTTGTCTTCATATGTCTGCTCATTTGATCATTTCATCCTCAAGCCTTTGCGTCTGTCTCCATGAGGTGACTCTTCATTATAATGAGTCCACTCATTGTCTACTTGGTCTCCAGGCTTGTTGCTTTTGTGATTAGGAAGCGACTCTTCATTACAATGAGTCCACTCATTATCTACTTGGTCTCCAGACTTGTTGCTTCTGTGACCATGAGGCGACTCCTCATTTCAATGAGTCCGCTCATTGCCTAGAAATCTGCATTCTATCTTCTAATGATCCAGCTTATCAAAGCACTGGTATAAGATCTTCAAGGAGTACTTCTTTGGGGTATAATGATCATTCAATTCTCTTTAACTCATCAGAGTTAACTTCTATTTAATTTGGATTGAATCAATCATTGGATATTGATCTTCTCTTGACTCTCAAACTGTCAGAGCATCATTAGATCAATGTTCATCTTTTCCTCTTTATTTGCAAAGCTTTTTTTTTTCATTGTAGAATACTATCTTTCAATGTCAATTTTCCTCAATTGCGTAGTGCTTCACAAGCTTTATTTATGATTTCTTCTCTTTGATAGCAATTCTTCCTTCTTCTTTAAAATCACTTCAATGAGACTTTTGCAGGCTTGATGAAATCTCTTCATACATCTAGTCTTCATTGATTCTTTATATTGTAGAAGAATTCTTCACTTGGATTCCGGGTAGAGATCAGACAATCATTGTGAGCCATCTTCTCAGCAACTTCAATTACATTATCTTGAATTGATCTTTGCATTTTTGATGAAGTCTTCTCTTGAGTATTTTCAATCTCTTCAACAATCAATTCCTCTTCAACTGATCTTTGCATATTCTGATGAAGTCTTCAGTCTATCTTGAGTACAAATCAATCTTCATTGAAACTATGCATACTTGATAGAAACTTTATTTGAACACCTTCATTCTCTTCGAATATATAACATTTGATTGAAGTAGAGATAGGTGTCAATCCTTTGTTTGGTTCATTGCATAGCTTTTGAAATTCATTGCTTGATCTTGAACTTGTTGTGCATTCATCTTGACATGTATTAGACTTAAGATTCAACTTTAAGTCTAAGTTATGAACTTTGATAATCTGCACACTAAGTAGATTCATTAGTAAAATAACACAAGGTTTAGTTATCATCAAAATCAACATGGGAATTAACCTTGAGTCAACAGGGGTCAACCTTGAGTTAATAGGAACAACTCAATAGAGGCCTTTAGAAACTGCGACAACTGTGGAACAGAGTTGAGAACAGGCTAGTTCTACAGGGGGAGGTGCAAGATCTGGTAGTTTGAGGGGTACAAGGAGTTCTAGGGGTAGAGGATCATGGAGGCCGCTAGTTAGATCGACTGGTTCAAGATCTGGTAACACCGGAGGGATCATTTGCTATCGATATGGGCCTGAGGGACATATTATTAGGGATTGTCTGATGCCGTGGTCCGACACATGTGTACCCAGAATCCTGCGATAACATCATGGGTAGGCAATGTGGCTAGTAGAAACAAGGGAGCAACGGGAGGTGCACAACGAGGACAAGCTATGACACTCGACTCAAGCACTCAGGCGCGAGTTTATGCCATGACGCAGAGGGATGCACAGGCCTCGCCTAATGTGGTAACAGGTATGTTATCTGTCGCCGATAAAGAGGCCTATGTTTTGTTAAATTCGAGTTCTACCCATTCCTTTGTGTTTATTGCATTTAGTATGCATTTGAATAGACCATATATTCCATTGCCACAATCGTTACTTGTTTCTACACCGATGGGAGATGTGATCTTAGCTGACATGATATCCAAGAATTGTGTGGTGAAAGTTGGGGATAAAGAGTTAACAGTCAATTTGATTCCGTTGGCCATTCATAATTTTGATTTAATTATGAGAATGGACTGGTTATCTGCCTATCATGCCTCCATTGACTACTTTAAGAAGGAAGTTGTGTTCAAAATGCCAAATGAAATAGAATTTAGTTTTTAAGGGGAACGAGATGTACTTTCAATTTGTCTGATATCAGCTTTAGAAGCTAAGAAGCTACTACAGAAGCGATGTGAGGGATATCTTGCACATATAGTTGATATGACTAAATCAACACCAACGATATTAGATATTCTTGTGGTATGAGATTTTTCGGATGTTTTCCCAAATGAGCTTCCAGGGATGGTACTAGATAGAGAAGTGGAATTCTCTATTAATTTGTTACTGGGAACTACACTAATTTTTATTACACCGTATAAAATGGCACCATTTGAATTGTGGAAGTTGAAAGTTCAATTGCAAGACTTTCTTGAGAAAGGTTTTATTCAACCGAGTGCTTTACTGTGGGGGGCACTAGTTTTATTTGTAAAGAAAAAGGATGGTACTATGAGATTGTGTATTGACTATGGGTAGTTAAATTAGGTTATAGTGAAGAATAAATATCTTTTATCTCAGATTGATGACTTGTTTGATCAATTGCAAGGTGCTTATATCTTTTCGAAGATTGATTTGAGATATGGATATCATCAGCTGAAGGTAAAAGGCAGCGATGTTTCCAAGATTGCATTCCATACGCGATATGGCCATTATGAGTTCTTGGTGATGCCTTTTGGAGTGACGAATGCACTTGTTATCTTTATGGATTTGATGAACTAGGTATTTCAACCTTTTCTTGATTCCTTTATGATTGTTTTTATTGATGACATCTTAGTTTACTCCTATTGTCAAGAAGGACATGAGAATCATCTGCGATTTGTATTACAAACTTTGCGGGAAAAACAATTATATGCCAAGTTTAGCAAATGTGAATTCTGGTTGGAGGGAGTAGTATTCATTGGCCATGTGATATCTGCGGAGGGAATTAATGTGGACCCGAAAAAGATTGAAGCTGTGATCAACTGGGGACAACCGAAGAATGTTTCAGAAGTGATAAATTTCTTGGGTTTAGCTGGTTATTATCGGAGGTTCATACAAGGCTTTTCATCTATTGTGATTCCTTTGACTCAGTTGATGCGCAAGGATGTAAAGTTTGACTGGATAGATGAATGCAAGGGTATATATACTAGCCTCCAACTGCATTTATACAAAAGAATTGTGAGAATATTCTTCCTACCTTCATCTGTCTTTGATTGTAAATCTACTCTTGGTCTAGAGAGTTTTGTTTGTGAGTTGTATACTCCTATATAACTTGTAACTGAGAGTTTTGAGAGATTCTCTTGTGTGAAGCAAAACTCTTGTAAAGTTTTGAGTGGAGCGAGGACAAAACCACTGGGAATTGCTCATAGATTGACTAGACTACATAGTTTTCTAGAATTGAAGACTAAATTGACTACAATACCAGTATTGACCATTCCTTCAGTTTTCTTTGTAAATTGCTTTGCACATAGATTAACCATTGCTATATTATTTAGATTAATCTTAATTAATCTTAACTTGTATTAATATTTTCACCTCCCCTCTATTTACAGTATTGACCATTCCTTCAGGTAAAGGTGATTTTGTTATTTACAGTGATGCTTCACATCAAGAATTAAGTTATGTTTTGATGCAAAGGGGACAAGTTATAGCTTATGCATCAAGAAAGCTAAAGACACATGAAAAGAACTACCCTATACATGATTTGGAGTTCGCAGTAGTGGTGTTTGCATTGAACATATGGAGACATTATTTGTACGGGGAATCTTTTGAGATATATACAGATCATCAAAGTTTAAAGTACTTATTTACTCAACGAGACTTGAATACTAGACAAAGGAGATGGATGTAATTGATTAAAAACTATGAATGTGTAATTCATTACCATCCGGGGAGAGCCAATGTGGTAGCTAATGCATTGTGCTGGAAATCTTCAGGCAGATTAGCTTGTATAAGATGTTGTCAGGCAAAATTATATGCAGAATTGACTACTTTGGGGGTAGAATTTGGAAGGAAAGATGTTGATGGCATACTAGCACACTTTCAGGTAAGACCGTTATTGCTTGATCGCATTCGGAAACTGCAACTGCAAGATGGACAACTGAAGAAGATTAAGCAACAGGTGAAAGACAAGGTGAGAACTGATTTTTCTATGCTTAAAGATGATACTTTAATTTTTGGGACTCGGTTTTATGTACCCAATGACCTAACATTAAAGAATGAAATTCTGGAGAGAGCACATCAATCACTGTATGCTATGCATTCGGGCAGTACTAAGATTTATAGGGATCTCTGATAAATTTATTGGTGGCCAAGTATGAAGAAAGATATAGCAGAGTTTGTGGCAAAATATTTGACTTGCCAACAAGTGAAGGCTGAACATCAAAGATCGGTAGATTTGTTGCAATCTCTCTCGATATTGAAGTGGAAATGGGAATATATAACTATGGATTTTGTGGTGGGACTTTCGAAAACTCCCAATGGTTTTGATTTTATTTGGATAATTGTTGATAAATTAACTACGTCAACTCACTTCCTTCCAGTGAAGACGACTTATGCACTTGATAGATATACGAAACTGTATGTGAATGAGATTATGAGCTTGCGATTGAGTCTTGGGGCGAGCTTTTGCTGCTTTACTTCTGTTTTTTGTCGTGTTTTGTATGAGATATTGAGACTTGGTTTTATATGGTACTTTATGTCACAACTTTGTAATGATGTACATACCCTACGGTTTACTTTTACTATATAGTACGGTATGAATGCATAGTTCTTGAATATATATATATATATATATATGTTTAGTCAATTTGCAATTTATTTTTTGGTGTATGGTAAGGTGTCGTTTGTAGGCACGATAGCCTATGCGATCACGTTCTGCCTAATGTGATATTAATGATGTCTAATTAGATTGGGATTGCTACAGCGCTCATGTGGAAACACTCTTTTATAAAGTTACAAATAGATTTACCCACTACTTCCAAATATTTGTGGAAGAATATGGCTTGAAAAGCATCAAGAGACAGTGAGTTTAACAAACTACATCATAGTATTATAGAAAAAACCATTGTAACGAGGAGAATACAAATCACTTATTTATGCTAAATTAATAACAAAGATGGCATCTCTGCTTAATGGTTGCCAACATAATACTTGTCCTTTTGATAAGGCAATGAAGGGCCCATTATTTTTCTAGTTGTTATACCAGAACTGTGCTTGAAGATAATCAACCACCTTCTTATCCACTTGGAATGCCTTAGTAAGAACATCAGGGGAAATTTTTGGATTTGACCCAAACACAGCATTTGCAATGGTAATGACCCCAGGATTTTGGCTGCTTAGAGCGGCAATAACGGCTGCATTATTCTTTCCCACGTTAAGCTGAAAGTGAATGAGACCCACTGGAAATACGAAAACGTCTCCTGGATGTAGGACCTTGGTGAAGAGACGATTGTCTGGATTGGAGGTGACAAAGCCAACATAGAGTGTACCCTCCAAGACCACAAGGACCTCAGTTCCACGAGGGTGCGTGTGGGGTGGGTTGAGGCCATTAGGTCCATAGTCGATACGAACTAAGGAGATATCAAGAGTGTTGAGCCCTGGTAGTTGCATGACATTTACTGGAGTGACAGTTGACCCAACTGGGTTCGCAGTATTTCGTGGAGTAAGGAGACCAGAAAAGAAGAAATCATTAGCCGTAGCAAGCTTTGGGTTCTTGCAGAACTTGCCGTTCACGAACACTGCATACAAAGAAAAAGTTTGAAATGAAAGCCCCTTCCACTTTGTAATTTCATGTCAAAAATGGGTAATTAAGCACATAATGTTATTCCAAAACATGAGAGAACAGAGACAGAAAACTTGAAAGACAGATAAGAGATAGAGGGACATATATACCAGCGGATTGGGAGTCATTGAGAGCAACACAAAAGTCCTGTAGAGAGCTGGGATCAGAAGCATAGGCAAGTGTTGAAGCTAAGGTCAGCATGGCCATGCAGGTTGCAATGAAGTGAGCGCCCATCTTTGTCATGATTCAGGATAAAGCTAGCTAGCTAGCACTTCAGCTGGTTGAACTTCCTATTTGAATGAGGTGAGAAATCAAGTATGGAAGAGGTGTCAATTTATAGAAAGAGACTTCTTTAATCGTTCATTACTATGTTTTCCATTGGTTAACTGTTTCAATTTTTATATTTATATATATATATATATATATATTTGATGGGACAAATTGTTCAACAACTGCACCCACTTCTCATTTCTTATTCCAGCTGGCTTTGCATCAAGACATTTTTATCCCATGGAAATGGTCATTTTTCTCAAAATCCTCTTGTTTTCGCATTTTCTTTATCTTTCCATTAAGTAAACAGTTCACTTAAACTTTTCTGCATTGCGTTGCTGTCATTTAGTGTTGTAACTATGTCGTGTCAGCTATTGTGATATATATATTCGCTTGTAAATGGACAGGTTATCTAATGCATCTTTCCGTTCTAATACTCTTACCCGAGTATTTATCAAATCTCTTCCTATCTAATGGAAGGGTATTGGATCAAATGACAAAGACATTGTTGAGAAAAAGATGATTTGTCCCGAATGAAATGAAAATTGAATTCATGTAACAGGAGAAAGATTTTCCATTTCTCAGCGGGAAATATGTATGTTTGTAGGTGTGTGTTAATCAGACAAGTTTGACTGATGAATACAGTGGAGAAGACATGCAATTGAGAATTACAATATTGTTCATTTACATTTTGGACAAAACTCGGTTTGGAAAGTAGTTTTTCGAGATTATAGGGACGCATCTTACTCTTCCGGATTCATCTTTCGGATAAAGACAAGGGATTTCGAATAGCCTATCATGACTGGGCCAGGACATTAGGACAAAAATAAATAAAATTTAGGAGAGAACAAAGTAAAAGAAAAAAAAATAGAGAGAGATCGACAAACAATTATGAGAAAATGGAAAAGGAAAGCCAATCTCTGTTGTTATCTGTGTCTGGATTACTTATCTGGACAATTATAAAAAAGGACTGGGATAGTAAGCATAAACTCTGTGTTGATAATTACATGCATATGTATATATATATGTTGTTGCATGGAAATTATCACTGATGTTTAGACAATTTAGTTCTGATCAAGCTCCTCGTACAAAGGATAGAGTTTTAAGAAATCATCACGAAGATGATAGTATATCTGATTCGCACTGTTGAAGCACTTTTCTTACTCCTTTTTATTTTCCAAAATCATAAAGTAAAAAGCAATATCTAGTCTGCCTTTCGTTAATAATCTATTACAAATCATTCGAAAGCCATGAGTATAATCAATATGTCATATTCTATATAATGCAATTAAGGATTATGTAAACAAATCCAATTTAAATCACGTGTGATACCTATGAGCCTTCGGAAGGGAAATGGCTGAATTTTTCTTATTTGTCCCTTAAAAAAAAGGTCACGTGTTTGTTACATGCGAATTTTCTATCCATTTCTTTAACAGAAGTTAGCAGAACATTGACGTACAAATCAGAAATTTAAGGGCTCAATTACTACAAATAAAAATGAAGGTTGTATGGTGTAAATTACAAAGTACGAAGTGTAATTAATCCAAAATTGGAAAAGAAAAAAATGTTGATCAATTTAAAGCCTGAAAAAAAAAATACATGGAATCCATATAATGTGGATTTTAATATTATTTGGATTCCATGCATAATCAGAAGATCGAATTCCACATTTTATGTTAGTTGACGATAAGGTGTTTAGTAGCTATGTATAGAACCCTCCTAAGTGGATTGGAATAACCTTAATTATGCAGGTGGTCCGTCCGTAGGACAGTCTTGAGACGTATAGTATATAACAAACGTTGAGCAAAATAGCAAACAAAGAATGACACCCCCAAACAAAATTGTTAACCTTTTTTTTTTGTATGGGTGTAAACATCCAGTCATTTTCAACCCAAAATCAGGATGCGAGAAGTGAGAAGAGATTGAGGGTCCGTTTGGTAGAATTTTTTTTTTATAGTTTTTTTTATTTTTCTTTTTAAGCTTATAAATAAAAAAAATAATTTTTTTTTTGCTTTTATAAGCTAAAAATAAGGAAAAAGCAAAAGTAAAAAAAATAAAAAAGCCAAAAACACCTGACTTTTTTACTTATAAACTAAAAAAAGTTAGGTAAAAAGCCTTGCCAAACGAGCCCTGATATTAGGAAACCTTGGCATAGCCAAGAAGAAGGAAAAGAAAAAATAAATAAATTGTTTCTTCAAACCTCATGGATAATAAGTGTAATTTACCTACCCCCTCCTCTTTTTTTTTTTTGCCTCCACATAAATAAGACGACCTTGAGCACATGAGTAAATAATTTGGGTAGCTATAGTATATTCCGTACATCCACTAACTATAGAACTAATTTGTCTGACCATTCTACCATTAAAAGATGAAATAGATTATTAATTTCCTGTTTGTAGGCTTTGTTTCATATTTTTTTTTACAAATGTTTTTTATAATTCTATTGCCCGAACTACTCTTTGACCTTAAATGTCTTTAGTTAGATAAAGCCACAGAGTGGTTAAAAGAATTAAAGCTTCCAAGTCTTTTTTACTAGTCAGATCACTCCATTAATTTATATTCAAACATATTTTACTTGAATTAGGTGCATTAATTTTGATTAGTTTGCACTAATCAGTTCTGCAACCATATTTTCAATGAAAAGTCTATGGATTTGGTTGTATTTAGGTAGCAGATGTCTAAAATATTCATAAGTCGCTGGATTGAACTTGTATATTATTCTGGACCTTTCAAATTGGTACGTTTCAGTCAACAACAATTAAATATGAATTTAATATATATACATATATATTTGTGAAATAGGTATTTATAATTAGATGCTTCCAATTTATGAGTTGGTATATATTGTTTTTCGGAGGCAGTTGATGTTTATATTGCTAGCTAGTACTGTTTAAGTGGTGAGTGCATGCTTTCAACTAAAGATAGTTAATTAACTACAATCTCAATCTCTCTCTCTCTCTCTCTCTCTCTCTCTATATATATATATATAGATGAACCATTTAATTAAATCCGTCATGATGTACCACCCAGCATTAATCGAAGTTCAATTCTTGATGAAGTCCTAGGTCTAAAAAACATGATGGAGGACTGGATCAGGAGCCGAGGAGGAGGAGGTCCATCGTTATAAGCAAAATTTCCTAAACTGGCTTATATATATTTGTATCCACTTCCATGTATACATTACACCCTAGGTGAGATGTAAAAGTAGGGCTAGGTGCATAGCAGAGTGTTTGACAGTCTGTAAAGCTAGAAGAAGAAGAAGAAAAAGGAGAAGAAGAAAGAATAAATTGCAAGATGGTTGTGTTAGAATAATTGGTGTAAAACATCAACTTTGAGCTATTGTTAAGTTGAGACCTACATATCTTTTTTGGTGGTTTAAGATGCTTTGTATTCTTTTTCATGAGGAGATAAAGAACAAGTATTTACTCGTTCAAATTCATGAAGGTTTAAATGAGATAATGACTTCCAAAATAAATACCATAAGTATGAGTTTTGAGTGGAACTAAAGATTTGTCCCACATTGATTTTTTATTAAAAAAAGGTGATGAGTATATAAAGCCTAAGTTTAAAGATGAGTTTGGGTCCCGAGGGGCATCCTACTTTTGTAGAAGGGGAGGACTTATGGAACCGATTGATTGACCCAATAAACCACACACGTGCACCGTTCGGCCGGCTCGGCTCAGTTTAGTTCAGGTGCAGGTGCGATAATATTAAAAAGGCTTGGGCTGATTTTAATATTTTTGGACGCGGTTTGAACTATAGCAGTGTGGATTGGATTGAACCGAACCGGTTTAAGTTCAAATTCCAACGGTTGCAACCCTTCCTAAAGGCGCATTTGACTGGCACTATTTCGAAGGGGCGCGATTCTTTCTATATATAGAAAGATTCTCCCTTTGAAATAGATATAATTTTATACGGTTTTGAGACAATCTTTCCGTCTCTCTCTCTGTCTCTTTCTCGATCTCCGACGACAACGTCCGTGCCCAGATTCTGGCGACATCCATTCGCATCTTCGGCGAAGTACTATTTAGATTCCTGCGACTGTTTTAGGCAGAGTTTGACTGTTCAATCAGTCCTTTCACATCTTCGTTTCTGACTTAGAAATTCTGTACGAATTTCTATCCAGGTTTATCCGGTTAATTTCTTATTTTACCGGGCGTGTTTTCAGATGATTATATTCATACACTGTGTGATGGATTTTTATAGAAATTTCATCACTTTCTTTTGTATTTCTATAGTGAATTTCATCGTTGAAATTCTACAAAATGACTGCAGTTTTTTGTGTAAAAAATGATGTTTGTTATTTATCATATCATGTTGATTTTATCATAAACGCCGTAGGTTTCTGTATGGAATTAAATGTCATAATTTTGGATAGAATTAGACAAAATTTCTCATTGTTTTATGTCATACATGTTACATTCATTCTATACATTGAGAGAGTAGAATCATAAGGTTGATTCGCTGAATCTTGAATATTGTAATGCTACTTATTTAATATTGTAATTATTTTATCCTGGAAATAAACGTCCGTTCATTCCATAAGTACCTGTGTGGAGGACGAATCTTTCTTAAGCTGAGAGTATGCAACACTCGACTTGATCTCATCTTTATCGCATATTTTATTATTTCATTATATATGACTTGTTGAATATACCATATTACATTATTTCACACACATTATTTAATGTTGTTAATTTCACTTTATGATAACTACATGATAATAATATTATTATGTTTCATTTTACTTTATTATAACTATCGTTTATGAAAAATATTGTACAATATTTTACCAACAGGTTGCTCGAAACCTGAAATCCATTATTTATTCACAACTTCGTTCCTTCTCGGAAACATGAGATCCTTATCATTTCCTATACCATATTCACATCATCAAAAGCTTTAGTTTGTTGACTTAGTTCATAAAAACGGTTTAATTCACAATTGGTTGCTAGACACGCAACATATACATATTTGACAAAGCATTCGCCCTAAGTGTAGGCTTTCAAAGCCTGAAGTTGAAGTTGGGGGCAGGCAGAGGCTACGGTTCCTCCAAATTTTTAAAATTTTTACCTCTTATAAATTTTTAGATATTTATGATAAAAAATAGTGTATTAGCCTCTCAAAAATAAAAAGAAAAAAAATTTACCTTGCCCTCCCACAAATAAAAAAGAAGAAGAAATTCCTACAAAAACAAAAAAGAAGATAATTTACCTCGACCCCTTCAACACAAATCTTGAATCCACCCCTAGTAAAGATTTTATGTTTACTATATTTGCACAATTACACAAAACCTCCTCTTTACGTTTACAGATAAAGTGCGCGCTTTGTAATTTGACAAAGCTTCCACTCAAAGTAGAGCCTTTTAAAGCAAATTTATCTTTGATTCAACTTCCATCCTATGGCACGTATAACGTGGATGTTAATACTAAACTAGGAAATAGTTTCCAATCCATGCTAGATTGGGATGTGTTATTAACCAATTGGGACTAGTCTAATTGGTTAAGGTTTTTGACCTCCATTAAAAAGGTCAGGAATTTGAACTTCTTTCTCCAGGCAATGTTTTGAAAATCGAGATATTGAGCGAACTAAACTAGTGACCGAAGTAAGAATTATTGGTTCAATCATTAGATTAGCCGCTATTGAACCGTGACATCATAAATAAATTTAAACATATAAATAAAAAAAACTCTAAATTTGTTTTGACATTTTATACAAATTTTTATGGGATTTTATTAAATTGGCAGTTTTTTGAACTGTTTAATGCCCGGTTCAGTGGTCTAACCACTGGCTTGACCAATTTTTTATTGGATTTTTGTTAAAATGGTTTTATATATGAACTGGACCATTTTCCGAACAGGTTCTTGGTTTTTTTGGTTGAATTGACCAGTCCGGCCTGATTGTTAAAACGCTGCCCCTAATCCCCTTTCTAGCTTTGGCCCTCCTTATTATTCCTTTCAATGAGCCAAAAAAAAGGAAATGTGCTCTTAAGATGACAATATTCTATTTCAAATCTCTCTTCATTATGATAACTCTCCAAAATCTAGCTTCCAAAATGAAGTGATATTAACACCAATACAATACTTAATTAATCATAACCTCACTTAACAGCTAATTATAATTATTCTATATTAATGCTAATTAATCTCATTTATCAGCTAATTACATTTAATCCCAATTAATATCAATTAGTTTAATTAATTATAATTATGATTAATTAATCCCAATCAAGTTATACAAAAAAAGATAACAAAATGCAATTAACAATATGTGAATCTAGTGTTGAAATGTACGTTTGTATGTATATACACATTGAATAGAAAAAGCCTAGAAAAAAAAAATTAGAAGAATCAACAACAACATTAAGAAGAAATAAGTTCACCTAATGACAGAAACCCTTAATAGAAGTAGAGAATTACCGTAGTTGCTTTCTCAACAGATGAAGAAACTACTACAATCTAAACTTGTCTTGTGAATAAGACAAAATAGAAAATTAGGCTTTGAGATTGGAGCTTGAATGAATAGGAATCGATCGAGCGGATGAGATTGCAGAAAGGTGCATGATATTGAGAGAGAGAGAGATTGGGCTATTCCCGTACGATCTCCCTCTCTTTCTGCTATTAAGACTGAAATGTTGAAGGGTTGGAACGTTGTCGAACGTTTAAGGGCAAAAAGCCAAAAATTGACTTAAAAGTTTTTAAATGTACTTAATTTTTGGTCAGCTGATGAAAAATAAGTTTTTCTTGCAAAGTATTTTCTTTACGTAGACTTAGTTATCTAAGCCATGAAAGTTCCCATTTTAGTCAATTATGAAAATTATTAATCATATAAATGCACTCATGCAAATTCAACTCAAATTAAGCATGAATAATGCATATTACACTTTTTAAGTTATTTATTTTCTCATTAAGGATCCATGCGTTATTGTGAATCTTCTCTGTTTAGTCTAATTCTTGAACACCCAGAATGCTTTATATTATTCCAACATAGCCAGAATCTTCCAATCCCTTCGATTTCGATATGTATACTATTGATAAGCTCCCAAATCAACAAATTAAAGGAATTCCTGTCCTACTGATATTAGGAAACCTTGGCATAGCCAAGAAGAAGGAAAAGAAAAAATAAATAAATTTTTTCTTCAAACCTCATGGATGATCAATGTAATTTACCCTCTTCTTCTTTTTTTTTTTTTTGGCCTTCACGTAAATAAGCCGACCTTGAGCACATGAGTAATTGATAATTTGGGTAGCTATCATTTTACGACTACCTGCGACAAATTGGGATTAATTAATCATAATTATAGAACTAATTTGTCCTTAATTATAGAACTAATTTGGGATTAATTATAGAACTAACTATAGAACTAATTTGTCTGACCATTCTACCATTAAAAGATGAAATAGATGATTAATATCCTGTTTGTAGGCTTTGTTTCATATTTTTTTTACGAATGTGTTTTATAATTGTATTGCCCGAACTGCTCCTTGACCATAAACGTCTTTAGTTAGATAAAGCGACAGTGGTTAAAAGACTTAAAGCTTCCAAGTCTTTTTTACTAGTCAGATGATATCGATTAATTTATATTCAACTGAAATGTCATATTGACATTAGGTATGCTTTGAGAAATATATCGCTTGAATTAATAAAGCTATATATGCTGCTACCCATATCTTTGGTTGAGCATATTTTTCTTGAATTAGGAACATTAATTTTGATTAGTTCGGCAACCATATTTTCAATGAAAAGTCTATGGATTTGGTTGTATTTAGGTGGCAGATGGCTAAAATATTCATAAGTCGCTGGATTGAACTTGTATATTATTCTGGACCTTTCAATTTGGTACGTGTCTGTCAACAACAAATATGAATTTAATGTATTGTCGAAAAGCATATCTAAAGATACTATCTTTAAAATGTAATTTGCCCCACTATACTAAGTCTACTAATGGGTTACAGGCAAAATCGTTCTTAGAATGCAACAGAACCACTTTGATCCAAAATTATGCAGTCAGCAAAACTGAACGACTCTCACGAAATCCTTATGTTACAGTATTTATGTTTTCTAAAAGAGAGATCTTAATATATATGGATAAACGTGTCTAATTATAATAGACACAACCTTACCAACAAGCATCTTAACTACTAATGTCTATTCAGTTTGAATATGCACATGTTCATTGAATTATTTTGTATCATTAATTAGGCAATCCAAAAATAAAAGACCAATCAATGATCTTAAATGAAATGCACGTGTGCGTGCGTGCTAAGTGTCATTGCAAAATATCACGTGATGTGTGTGATGCGCATTTAATACACACCAAAAGCATTCATTAGGCTCCATTATAACCATGGACCCTATGTAGCTTATCAAAGTTTCATGAGTGGATTGCCTAATAAATACCTACAAAAGAATAGTTTATTTTCCAATGTGGGATTGACATAAATGCTACAATCAAATAAAGAGGAGTAAAATACACTTTACACCGAATCTCACTTCAGCACCTACACTTTTAATTGTAACAATTAAGCCCATATACTTATAATTTATTACAATATTACCTTTCTGTAAGCTTTTGTTTGTTCAATTGATGACCAAAAACTTTATGTATCTCACGTGATCATTTTTTATGGGCAAAATGTATTCTTACACTAATTGATATCATTTTTGTCACAACCCAACTCCGCTCTCACTAGGCCGTGACAGTGATGACTGTCTAAGGTTGGGTTTGAAAGTAGGCAATGGGGTTTATGATTCTAACAAAATAACATAAATAGGAACATAGCATAAATGGTCCAAAAATATTACATCAAGGGCATAAAATCAGTGTAAGTCTCATAATATTACAGTCCAGCATAAACTAACTCAAGAGTTTAAAAGACATAAGATAACAGGAGAACTTGATCTCGTATGCTCATTTCCTTAGAAGTTAGTTGGGTGTCTCTATCCCTAAAAATGTCTCATAAGATAGGAATGAGCGGCAAAGCCCAGTAGGAGATCTAAGATTTCTATAAGGTGCAGGATAAAAGATAATGTAATAAAAGAATGTCATGGCATGCATATGATCCTTGTAATTTTTTTTTTTTTTTCTTTTCATCACTATCCGGATTCTTGCAGGTATGTCTTGCCAGGGCCAATTCAAGCCAATGGGGTCCACCCAAGATTTATCCTCCATCATCAAGTTCAGTGGGGCTCATCCATGATCATCTAGCCCGATATCAAGCCAGTGATACCGACCCATGATAGCCCCAAATATCAAGCCAGTCAGGTACACCCATGATATAAAAACTCGGGGTCTTTCCTTTTCTGGTTGTACCACCCTTATACCTCCTCAGTGATGTAGTCATACAAGCAAAAATGCTATGTTTTGTAGTTAATGAATAAAAGACATTTAGAACAGAAAGATAAATTGACAGGAAAACAGAAAACATAACAATATACAAATCATTTAATAGAGAAGAGATGTAAGCATGAATCTTAAGGAAATGTATAGATTCCTACCCTTAGTATCTTTCCGGAATTCAAGATGGTTCAGTATTTTCTGTAAAAGAGAAGGAATAACATCCGGGCTCAGTCTATAGTTAGCTATATAAAAATCTCGTTTAGGTGTAGTTAAGTGGGGAGGGTAAGTTAAATCAGAGATGGCGTAATTAAAATGAGGTGAAAGGTTCAAACTTCCCCCTTGGGGCGATATACATCGCCGAGCTAGGAACCAAAACTACCAGTGATTCAAAGTAGAGAGATTCTGGAAACTTCCATTCTGAGGGGATATTAAGGCCACTCTCCCATTTTTGGGTTCCCTGAATATCTAGGAGTATCCCGGTAATTTTCCAGAACTTTTCTACTTAAAATTTATTTTCTATAAATTTTTATCCTTTAAATCATAAATAAACCATGGAAATTCACATAAGTCTCCGATTGACCTGAAATTTTTATGGAAACCTCTTGAAGTGATTTAATGGCTGCCATAAAAATTTCAGCCTCATCGGACCTCACAAGCGCCGGCAATCGCCACCAGTAGCGCGTGGGGGTGGAAGGCCTGGCCTTCTTCTTCATTTTTCGGCCATTTCCCGCACCCCCTGGCCATGCATGTGTGACCCAGAGATTGGCAAGGACCTGGGTCACACATCCATGGTCGGAGCTTGGCTGGAGATGGTCGGAGGTGGCCGGAATGGCCCGAAACGCTGCTGCATGGCGAAACCCTAGGGTTACCGACCTGCAACAGAGTTTTTGGCCATCTTCCCGTGATAATTCGGCCATGGTTCCTTCACGACTTTTGTTCCTTGCCCAGAGACGCTTCTTCCCCAAGTGATCCGGTCGGCAAAGGTTGCCGGTGGCCGGAGGTATGATTTTTTTGAACCTTTTCCAGCGGTTTCGGCTTTGCAAGCCACTTTGGTGCACGCACAGAGGTCGTGGACCTCTCTAGGATACCCAGAAGGAGTCCCCAAGAAGTCCCAAACCCCTGTGACAACCCTCGGTTCCTGGGTTTGCCAGAATGGGTTGGGTGATACATTTTTTTGGTCTCCTTCTCTCTCTAAGTTCTCGGCTATTGTGGTGGAGCTTCGGGGGCAAGGTTGCTGGGTTTAGGGAGCTTATGGGGTGGTGATGATGGGTTCCTCACCTGGCTTTTGAATGCCACAGCCTCAGCCCGACTCTTCCCCGCCTTCTCTATCCTCTCTCTCTCTCTCTCGGCTTCTCTCTTTCTCTCTCTCTACAACTCTTCTTCTCGGTTTTCTCTCGCACATTCTGAATGAGGGGAGGGATGTGTGTAACTTATAGGGGTTGTGGGTGGTGTACAGGGGTGAACGAACCCTCTCCCTCTCTCCCCGTCTTTCACTTCTTATTCCCTCAGCGTTCCTCTCTCTCTTCTCTCTCTAAAGCTATACACTCCCAGCATCCCTCTCTCTCTTGTTCTGAGTCCTCATAGGTTGTTAAGGGCGGTAGGGACGCATGGATTAGATGGTTTTGTGCTACGTGTGTGCGGGTGCGTTATTTACGGTCTCAATCTTTAGCCGCAAGAGGGACAGCTGGGATGGGCGTGTATCAATAGGGTCTTGTTACTGTGATAAGGGGTGAGGGTGTTTATAACCTATGCCATAGTTGTATCATAACACATATTAAAATGGAAGATGTATTACATACGCATGCATGGGTGGGATTTCAGCTAGGTAATGCTTGCATGCATGCGTGCTTATATATGTTCATATATGCTCACATATAGGTGTTATACATGGCATTAACTAAGGGGCTGGCCATGCAAGTTGGGGGGGGGGGGGGGGGGGGGGGGGGGGGGTAGTTTCGTAAAAACGTACGAGTTCAAAGCGACTAAATTCAAGACTCTAATTTTTCATCGAACGCCTGACCCAATATCGTAAGTAGAAAGCTCTCGAAAAATTAATAAATTTAGGCTCCAATTTCGTACAATTCCGACACCGGGTGAGCAAGAAAGCTCGAATTGAAGTTACGGGGGATTCGGGCACGAATTTCCAGGTGCAGCGGCTTGCGGGGGCTTTTCGGCAAACCGACACTTACCGCAATGGTGTTCTGAGATTACTAAGGCGTCAGGCTCGAAAATGCAATAATTTTAGACATCTAATTTATCGAAATCTGACGAAAAACGAGGGAGAAATCTCCGTTCAAAGTTAAGGTGCCGTTTTGGTGCGAATTGTCAAGTGACGAATTTTGAACCTTTTTTTTTTCGGGGTCTCGAGTTTCGACATATGGACAGGGTTGGGTTCAAAAAGGTCTTGTTTCTGACTTGCGGCCCTATGGTCATACCTTAATCGGTCCCGTTAGTGGTAATTCAGTCAAAGAAAATTACGGGTATTACAATTTTACCCCAATCATTTAGTTCTTAAACTTTTTTACAGTAATTTCACACTAATCTCTCTTGAATTTTTGCATTCATTCTATGTATAAAACAAAATTAAGGTTGTAAAATACTTCCAAATCATCTCAAGTGAGGAAGGATTAAGACTGTTTGGATGCACAAATAGTATGAGAATATTTTTTTACTCTTGAAAAAGAGTCACGTGAGACGCACATGACTTTTAGCCATCAATTGCATAACAAAAGCTTAAAAAATGATGACATTGCAACAAATTAAAAATATAAAAGTTTAATTATTACAATTAAAAATGTAGGTATTAAACTGAGATTTAATGTAAAATGTAAAGGTACAAAATATATTTTACCTAATAGAGAGACAAAGCCTCAACATATATATATACATACATATATATATATATATATCCATATATTTGTGAAATAGGTATTTGTAATTAGATGCTTCGAATTTATGAGTTGGTGTATATTGTTTTTCGGAGGCACTCATGTTTATATTGGTAGCTAGTACTGTTTAGGTGGTTACTGCATGTTTTCTACAATAGATAGTTAATTAACTTCTCTCTCTCTCTCCATATATACGTATATAGATGAACCATTTAATTAAATCCGTCATGATGTACCACTCAGCATTAATAGAAGTTCAACTCTCGATGAAGTCGCAAGTCTAAAAGACATGATGGAGGACTGGATCAGCAGCCGAGGAGGAGGAGGTCCATCATTATAAGCAAAATTTCAAAAACTGCTATATATATATATATATATATATATGTATACATATTTGTATTCACTTCCACGCATACATTGCACCCTAACTGAGATGTAAAAGTAGGGCTAGGTGTAAAGCAGAGTGTGTGTAATGCTAGAAGAAGAAAAAGAAGAAGAAATTGCAAGATGGTTGCTCCGAAACCTGAAATCCATTATTTATTCACAACTTCGTTCCTTCTCGCAAAAATGAGATCCTTTTCATTTCCTATATCATATTCACATCATCAAAAGTTTTTGTTTTCATAAAAACGGTGTAATTGACAATTGGTCGCTAGACTCACAACATATATATTTGACAAAGCATTCGCCCTAAGTGTAGGCTTCCAAAACTTGAAGTCGAAGTCGCGGCAAGCAGAGGTCATGGCTCCCTCCAAACTTTTACGATTCTTACCTCCTATAGATTTTAGATATTTATGATCAAATATATTGTATTAGTCCTCCAAAACTAAAAAGAAAGCAAATTTACCTTGCCCCCCTCAAAAAAAAATTCATGAAATCTCTAAAAAAAAAAAAAAAGAAAGATAATTTACCTTAACTCTTTCAACACAAATTTTGAGTTCACCACTAATAAAGATTTTATTTTTTTATGTTTACACAATTACACAAAACCTCCTCTTTATGTTTACGGATAAAGTAAGCGCTTTATAATTTGACAAAGCTTCCACTCGAAGTAGAGTACTTTTTAAGCAAATTTATCTTTGACTTGCCTTCCATCCTATGGCACGTATAACGTGGATGTTAATGCTAAATCAGGAAATAGTTTACAATTCACGCTAGATTGAGATGTGTTCTTAACTAATTGGAGCTAGTGTAGTTGGTTAGGGTTCCTAACCTCTATCAAGGATATTAGGAGTTCGAATGCCCTTCTCTTGACAATATTTTAAAAATCGAACCGTTAAGCAAATTAGAATAGTGATTGGGTTAAAAGTTATTGATTTAACTGTTGGGTTAACCGTTAATGAACCGTGACGTCATAAATATATTCAAACATATAAATAAAAAAAACTCTGAATTGTTTTTGACATTTTATACAATTCTTTATGAGATTTTATTGAACCAGGGGTTTTTTGAACGGTTTAATATCTGGTTTAGCAGTCTAACCACTGGCTTAACCAATTTTTTATTGGATTTTTGTTAAAACGGTTTTAATCGGACCGTTTTTCAAACTCGTTCTTGATTTTTCCAGTTGAACAAATTGGTCCAGTCTGATTTTTAAAACATTGTCCTAGATCTCTTTCTCGGCTTCAATCCTCTTGTAATTCTTTCGGATGAGCCAAAAAAAAAAGAAAAGGGATGTGCTCTTAAGATGACAATATTCTATTTCAAATCTCTCTCTTTATTATGATAAGTCTCCAAAATCTAGCTTCCAAAATGAAGTGATATTAACACCAATACACTATTTAATTAATCATAATCTCACTTACCAGCTAATTATAATTATTCTATATTGATGCTAATTAATCGCATTTATCAGCTAATTACACTTAATCCCAATTAATATTGATTAGTTTAATTAATAATAATTAGGCTTAATTAATCCCAATTAAGTTACACAAAAAAAGATAACGAAATGCAATTAACAATATGTGAATCTAGTGTTGAAATGTATGTTTGTATGTATATACACATTGAATAGAAAAAGCCTAGAAAAAAAAAAATACAAGAATCAACAACAACATTAAGAAGAAATAAGTTCACTTAGTGACAGAAACCCTTAATAGAAGTAGAGAATTACCGTAGTTGCTTTCTCAACAGATGAAGAAACTACTACAATCTAAACTTGTCTTGTGAATAAGACAAAATCGGAAATTAGGGTTTGAGATTGGAGCTTGAATACTTTCAGTGGAGAATCAAGTGAACGAATCGATCGAGCGGATGAGATTGCAGAAAGGTGCATGATATTTTGAGAGAGAGAGAGAGAGCGAGAGAGAGAGAGAGAGAGATTGGTCTATTCACGGTCTCCCCCTCTTTCTGCTATTAAGAGTGAAATGTTGAAGAGTCGGAACGTTGTCAAACGTTTAAGGGCAAAAAGCCAAAAATTGACATATACTTGATTTTTGGTCATTTGATGAAAAATAAGTTTTTTTGAAAAGTATTTTCTTTACGTAGACTTTTTATTTTTTTGGCTAAGTTACGTAGAATTAGTTATCTAAGCCATGAAAGTTCCCATTTTAGTCAATTATGAAAATTATTAATCATATAAATGCACTCATGCAAATTCAACTCAAATTAAGCAATGAATAATGTATGAATGAGATTCAGGGGTCTAGGGTATTACACTATTTAAGTTATTTATTTTCTTGTTAAGGATCCATGCGTTATTGTAAATCTGCTCTGTTTAGTCTAATTCTTGAACACCCAGAATACTATATTATTCCAACATAACCAGAATCTTCCGATCCCTCCGATTTCGATATGTATATTATTGATAAGCTCCCAAATCATCAAATTAAAGGAATTCCTGAAAACAGAGTCTACCAATTTCCACCTTAACTTTATTTTCCAAAAGGCTACTCATAGCAACTGAGCTTGGCTAATTGTTTGCTTTGATGGTTAGTGTTTCTATTTCCATTTCCTTTGTTCCAGTAGTATGGTAATTGACTATTGTAACCTCTTATTTTTGTTCTATCTTTGGCGCAAATAATTTCCCAGGCCAGTTTGAAAGTTCAAACACTTTGGAGCCGATAAAGTTTTTTTATCTCAAGCTTTTCTGAGTTCTATTTGTGGACTTTTATTAGGTTTCCAGAATTTCCCTGCCTTTCTTTCTGCTGGGCACTTCTGGTTCTGGTTCTCGTATGACCAAGGCTCTTCATTTCTGACATCTCATTGGCTTCCATTGGTACTCCGCACCTTGATTGGCACTTCATATATATATATATATATATATCCCACCTTTCGCAATATAAAGAATTAATAATTTTTCTGTCCTGCCGTTCTCTGTTGCATTTACATCAACATTCATTCTGTCCTGGTATGGGAGAAAAAGTTCAGCGGTTAAGTAACACTAAATGTTCAGTAGTGATTCCTATTAAATGGTAACACACGGTGAGTATATACATCAGTAACTTAAATTTATGTTGTAATAGAGAGACTTTTAAAAAAAAATGATATATGAAAAAATCTAATAAGATGTTTTTTTTAAAAAAATTTATTACACCACAAATTCAAATTATTAATATATATACTTACTACATATCACCATTTAATAAGAATTACTACTGAATATTCAGTGTTATTTAACCACTCAACTTTTTTCCCACAGCATTGCATGACATGGGAATATAATAAGTACCTAAGGCCTTCTTTTGCCCAATATTCCACAGGGATGTTTTGACATTTTTCTAAAACATGCAAATAGCTACAGCGTCGAGGGGCAACTAGAAGTTACTCTCCCTGAATACCTGTTTTGTTTTGTTTTGTTGTTAAAGAAGAAGAACAAGAAGAAGCCACTTGGGTCACTTTCATTGGCTAATTTCGCTTCAAGTCCCATGTTCTTCGAGATTTTCATAACCATGCGTTAATTGAAAGTGCAATATTAATTATATAATCCACAAAATATAACACCCAATCAAACAATTTTTTCCATTTATGATAACTGGATAATGCTATTTTGGTATCAGAGCCAGGTCTCTGTGCATCGTAACGTAAATCGTAGTATGTAATTCTGAATATAAAGTATGTATTTATGGTCTATATAACTTATTATTACTGTTTTCTTTCTTCTCCATTACTCAAACAAGTGGTATAGTACTCAAGTCGCGTCTGGTTTTGTTATCTCTTGTCTTACACCGCCGCAAAGGGTTGGTATTAGAATGTGCCTTTAAGTCGTTGATAACTGTGCTTGTTTGACCAATGGATAGTAGCTCGGAAACACTAATGATTTTTTATATTTTTCATATATCTGTATTTTATATAAGGAATTACATACACCCTTAATTATGATGAATCATTTTCATCGATCATCTTCTTCTAAGAAGATGATTAAAGCTGTTGAGGTAAATGAATACCCAAATCAATTGGAACTTCTTAATAAATGGGTTATACCCTCTGTTCAACCTTTTTCTATCTATAAGATAGGTACTTTGACCTTAAAGGTGTAAAAATTGTTAAAATAATTTAACAAACTATAAGTCTACAATCTAAAGAACAGACAATCCAACTTTTGGATTCTATGGACATCATAAGATACCAACATAATTATAATTTCTTACATATAGGGCTTATACAAGTTGCCTTTAAACCTCTTACCTTAAGTGGATTGCCAGCCAATTTCTTAGCAGTTCTTCGATATGCTAGATGTCTCGATTGGAAATCTTTCCTTATAGAAATTATGCAATCTAGTGTTGCCCATGAACTAGTATATTTTAATGTATACCCTAATCTTCAATTATCTTTTACAGATGCTAATCTCTTGGATATTGTGAGTTTAAATACTAAACTCCATGTTTATAATTTTAAACTAGGATCTAAAACTTTATGTCTCACTTATAGGATTTATTTTAAGGTTCTTCACACACTTACTCCTAATTGTAAGTTATTTAGTCCCTCTAGAAGCACTGTTATGATTGAATCTAATTTTCTTAGCTCTAATATAGCTACTAATCGTCAAATTACATGGGATGAAGTTCAATTCTCAGACACTTGGCAGCTTCAATAGGCTGTTCCACTTGCTCGTTTGATCCAAGAGGAAGTGGATCAAATTATCCAAACCCCTGAAGGAGATATAGAGGTAAGATTTACTTCTGGCTCTTCTCAAGGATCAAGATCACGATCTCTTTCCAGATCTTCTTCTACTAGATTTCTAATTCCTCCTTATAAGACTTCTCTTCCAGAAACGTCTAGGGCTTCTACTTCTAGACTTTCTGAAACTATTGAGTCTGTTAGGATTTTTGATTAACAAATTCCTTATGGAATTCCTAAACCTTCAGAAGATATATCTACTGCTTTTGAAATGGACTTTCGTCTTTAATGGATTTAAGCCCAGGAAATTCACTTAGAGCAATCCTTAATAAGGAATTGTTTCAACCATATTATAAATCTTTTTGTGATTGGTATTTTTCTAGTTTCAGTTCTACTGAATTAGAAAAGTATAAAAATCAATATTTTGAACATTTGAGTCATACTCAACAATTAGAACATTTTGTATCATGGTTTCTCCAATATTATGTGAACACCTATTCTATACACATGCTTGAAAAAAAAACATGGATTACAGATTCTGGATTTGTCATTCATTCTGTTTTCCCTCCTACAGAACCTATAAAAGTTACCAGTTCTTCAACTTCTCAGGTTTTAGAAGCTAATACTTTTGTGAAACCATCTTTGGTTGACATAGTCTCTATCACTATGAAAGATCTAAATCAGGCTTTTAAACAAAGCAATTATACTAATTTGTATTTACAAACAATTGGTCAACAATTGTTACATCTAGATCATAAGCTAGATCAATTACATACGAAGCTTTCACAAATGAAACTTCAAGAGGTTAAACCCTCAAAGGAAGCTAAAGCGACCTTACAACCACATTTAGATATTAAAGGATTTAAACTAGAATCTACAGATGAATTTGTTTCCATATTAAAAAGGAAATTAAATTCGTTTCAAATTTCAACCCTTTCTGTTCAATCAGAATCTATTTCTGATGATCAACATATTTCTGATCAAGATTAAGATGAAATTAATAAAATTGTGTCTGAACCTAGGCATTTAGAACATTATTATTATAAACGACCTATCCCACAAGATGTGTTATTTGAAGAAAATGATAATTTTATTCAAAATAATTATCAAGAAAATTTCATTTGTGAATGGAATCTTGATAGTCTTGCAGACAAACAGATATTTGACATGTGTCCTTATATCTGTATGTATAGTACTATTTGTAAACAGCGTGGTAACAATGATAGAGCCATTGCCCAAATGATAATTAGTGGGTTCATTGCTATCATCAAAGGATGGTGGGATAATTATTTAACTCCCACTGCTAAATTTGAAATTTTAGACGCAGTTAAGCAGGAACCTACTCCTACTCCAAATGATCCTAATCATGTTACTATTACTGAACAATCAGTTTATAAACTGATTTTAGCCATTTGTGAGCATTTTACTGGGCGATATTCCAGTAATAATGAAAATATTAGGACACTCCTTTAAAATCTTAGACGTCCTACTCTTACCCATTTTAGATGGCATAAGAATGATTTTTTAGTCGTGTTATGCAACTTCCAGATGTTAATAGTGATCATTGGAAGTCTAAATTCATAGATGGTCTTCCCTTTCTCTTTGCTGAGCGAGTTAGAAAAGCTCTTAGGGATAGAAATGATGGAATTTCCATTCCCTATGCTAATCACTCGTTTGGTAGTCTCATAGATACTTGTATACAGGAAGGATTAGCTTTATGTAATGACATTAAGCTTAGAAGCTAGCTTAAAAAGCAACGGCTTACTGAAAAATCTCAACTTGGAGATTTTTGTGATAATTTTGGTATGAATATGCCTAAACCTCCTCCAGATTGTTCTATACGATCTAAAGATAAAAAAAAATCTAAATCAAAATTTTCTTATAGGAAAATGAAACATACTCAGGAAGTCTCTACTAGTCAACCCTCTAAGAAGTATGTTAAAAAATCTTCTAATAAGAAGAAATCATCCACTCCTAAAAAAGAAATCAAATGCTGAAAATGTGGCAAATTTGGTCACCATACAAACAAATGTCTTATAAAAAAGAAGTTAATGAACTTCAAATTGACAAACAGTTAAAAGATACTTTAGCTAAATTATTCCTGAATAGTGAAAGTGAACTTGATGACTCTATATCTAAAAAGTCTGAGTCACATGAGTTAGACCAGGTTCAAGAAGGTGATATTTCGTCTTCTAGTGATATTGAACCAAACAAGAAAGATGCTTGTTCTGGCAATTGTAATTATTATAAAGCCATAGTTGATATGTATGGTTTAAGTATTAATATGCTTACTTAGGATCAAGAAATGATCATAAAAATTTTAGATCAAATTCCTGATACAACTATGAAAGCTCAGATGATTGAAAATTATCTGAAACAGGTAAAGAAATAGGATGATATTCCAAAATTTCTTAATGCTTGTAGCATGACTGAAGTTATGAAATGACTTCAGCATCAACTAGACAAACCTATTACTTTGCAGTATTTGAAAACTGAAAGTAATCAATTAAAAGTAGAGATTAAATCTCTAAAAAAATGATAATTTAAGTTTAACTTCTAGGGTTAATAATTTGAAATTAGGAAGACAGATTAATAATTCTGAATCTTCTTCTCAGTCTTCTCTTCCCCAATATTTGGCTATCCTAGATCAAGTAACTTCTCAAAAGTGACATATCAAGATCACTTTATTCGTTCATAATGAATTATTGATAGAAAACCTTACTGTTTTGGTTGATAGTGGTGCTGATTTGAACTGTGTTCAAGAAGGATTAATTTCAACCCAATATTTTGAGAAGACAAAGCATTCTTTGACTTCTGCTAGTGGTAATAAGCTTGAAATACAGTATAAAATTACTGATACTTATATCTGTAACCAAGATGCATGTATTCCATCAACATTTCTACTTGTCAAAAATCTGCAACACCATGTTATACTTGGTACACCTTTCTTACATAGTATTATGCCTATTGGAAAAATTGATTCAATAGGTATTTATACAACGTTTAACAATCAACAGATTGTTTTTCAGTTTATAACTGATCCTCAAACTAGATATTTGAATGAAGAAAAAAATATCTTGTTTGCCAAAGAAAATCAAATTAATTTTCTTAAACATGAAATTTCTATATGGACTATTGCTGAATCCTTAGTTAAACCTAAGATTCAAGACAAAATCAAATTAATTGAAAAACAATTTCTCAGTAAAATTTGTAATGATCATCCTAATGCTTTTTAGGATAGAAAGAGACATATTGTCTCTCTTCCTTATGAAAATAATTTTTTTGATAGATAAATACCAACAAGGGCTCTTCCTTGTCAAATGAATCAAGAATATCTTGAACTTTGTAAAAAGGAAATCTCTTCCTTACTTGAGAAAAAACTCATTAGAAAGTCCTACTCTCCTTAGAGTTGTACAAGATTTTATGTTAATAAAAATGCTGAAATCGAGAGGGGTATTCCTCACTTAGTTATTAATTATAAACCCCTCAATAAAGTGTTGAAATCGATTAGGTATCCTATACCTAATAAAAAAGATTTACTTGACTGCTTTCATAAGGCTTTTTAAGAAATTTTACTTTTGCTTATAGCCTTAGAAATTTATTTTAATTTGTCCCCTCTGAAAATTTATAAATGTTCTTATATTTTTAAAAACTCTACTTTGACCTACAATTTTTGAAATGTCTCTAAATTTGTCCCTTCAAAAATTTATGAATATCCCGTTTTAATACTTTAGTTTGCTTAAAAAAATCCTTTATATATTATATATAATATATGTAAGCTTATATACATTATATAGCTATACAAAAATCAAGTGCTTTATTATTAATTTGAAAAAATTCATTCAACACTTACCAAATTTATTTATAAAAAAATTTACTAAAATGATGTGGCAGTAACAATTTTATTATGAGCGAAAATAGTAGGCATTTTGGTCTGAAATGAAATCACCACAAACAACTACATCACTTTGTGAAAATTGTGTACAAAAATTCTAGTTATATACCATTTCTTTGAAAAAAAAATTCTGGATTGTAAATAATTATTGCCCCTGTGAATAAATTTTTTGGCTCCACCACTGCTCACCTCGTTTCGAGCAAGATTAGATGATCTTTCCAAATTCATGGTAGTCATGGGCACACTGTACTCCAATCCTATAGATTAAGATGCTAACAATCGACCCCAGCTTCCATTTTCAAGTGCATCATGTTGTTCCATTGACTGTTTCTAATTATTTGCTTTTCGTCTTCAACAGAGAGATTCTAAAGCTGTTTAGCCATTGTTAAATAAACTCAATAATCGCATGAAAAAATAGCCTCCTTTATGCATTCCACCTTTGCAAAATCATATTTTCAAAGTTTTTTTTATACAGCCCATCTTTGTCATATTCATATCATGGTCATTAACCTTTAACTATACATTTTGAAAATAAATGGAATCGGTGAGCCAGATCTTAGATTCTGTATCTTGCTTGTTGGTTTCACCTAACGTCCACAAAAAATATAAGTTCTTTCGAGACTGCAAAGGAAGAACTTTTTTATTTATTTATTTATTTTTGAAACAGCAAAAACAAGAGAATTAATATTGTCTGGAAACAGATATAAGAACTAAGGGATAGGCTTATACTTTTGGAAAAGACCCCAGCAGCCAAAAACCACTCCTCATCTACCCATCCATTACAATGATAAAATCCCCTCCCTTATATCGGCAAAAACAGGGGAGCCAAAATCGAAGAAACCCAACAAACTTCAGCTCAAAAAATATTCTACAATGCTATCTAAAACTCCTAAACCCTTCTATGGAATACATTACATCATTAACTGAGGAAGATGCCTTTGGCATGCTTACTATCAACCATAAAGCTATTTGTATTTTTGATCTCTTATGCTATCTCCACCCAATTGACAGTAACATTGTTGAAAATAACATTGTTTCTTGCCTTCTAGATATGCCATACTACTGATAAAAATAGCCCTTCCCATAACTGTTTTTCCAAATGTTTATATTTCATGCTCCACTACCATTTTGCATGACATCTCAATCTGCAAGGGCTCACCCAAGTTAGTCTCCACCATTGCAAATTTGAGCTCCAAACCTTCCAGGCCAACATACAATTCAAAAGGATATGATTGGAATTATCTTCCTCCTTTTGGCATAAGGAACAAATCAGGCTGCTACCAGTGGGAAGGGATTTTCTTCTTGCCAATATTACCTTTGATTTTATCTTTTTCTGTAATGCAATCCAAGCAAAAATTTTAACTTTAGGACCTTGACTACTTTAAGATCCTACCGGACTACTGAAGGACTTATATATGAAGACCCCATCCTTTTCCAGCTCCCATATCATGGAATCCTTTCTGTCTTTATGAAGGTTGCATGGTTCAATTAAGCTTTGGAGCTTGTGAAGCTCCTCTTCCTCCCATGCTAGCTTCTTTTGAATAAGAGAACCCATAAACCTCTATCATTCTTTAGTTGATCTATTAGAGCTTCTTTCTGAGGTGATAGGCTAAACAGTCTAGGAAACAAAATACTCAAAGTTTTACCCCCAATCCATAGCTCTTTCTAGAACAAGGTATCTTCCCCATTTCCCACCCTTATTCTCATATTGCTTATCAAAGCATCTTTAAACATTCCTTACTCAAAGCCCACTTTCAGAATATCCAACCAAATCCTTGATCTATACTTGTTCTCAATGTTATTAGGAAGCCAAGCCTTTTCATCATACTTGTATTTATGGCATGCCACCTGTCTCCATAAAGCTCTCTTTTCTTTAGCAAATCTCCACCGCCATTTGGCTAACAATCCTTTATTCATAATGCCTATTGAAATCACCCCCAGACCTCCCCTGAATTTGCATTTTGTAACTTTGCTCTACTTTACACAATGAACTTTCCTTTTACCTTCCTCCCCACCCCATAAGGATCTTCTTTATATCATTTTTATCTTCTTACACACCTCTTTTGGAGTATTATACAAAGATAGATAATAAATAGGTATGTTGGAAAAAGATGATTTTAATAAGGTTAATCTACCTCCCAAAGATAAATATTTTCTTTTCCATGATGCTAACCTGGCTTCTAGATTATCAATTACCCCATCCCATGATTTTGCATATCTTGGGTTTGATCCCACTGATAACTCCACATACTTCAGAAGGAGACTTTGCACTTTACAGCTAAATATATGAGCCGCCTCATTTAGAAAGCCATCATCCACCCCTATACCACACAATGCACTTTTCTGGAAATTGATCTTCAACCCTGCCATCAACTCAAGACACCTAGGGATTCTTTTAAGATTCTTCAGTTCTGATTTATTAGATTCACAAAAGCATATTATATCATTAGCAAACTATAAATGTGTTATTACAAGACCATTTTCTCCCACTTTTGTTCCTCTAATCAGGTTTAACTCTAATGCTCTTTCGAATAGTACATTCAGGCCTTTAGCAATAATATTAAATAAGAATGGAGAGAGTGGATCACTTTAACGAAGGCCCCTTTGCATGGAAAACTCCCTAGTTGCTACACCATTTACCAAGACTAATAACTTACTTGATTCTACATAGGCTTTCATCCATTGTACCCATCTTTGCCCAAATCCCATTTCAGTCAACATCTGCCTTAGAACGATCCAATTGACTGTGTCATGAGCTTTCTGAAAATCCAGTTTGAGGACCACCCCTTTCCTTTTGTTCCTTTTCCATTCATGGATGATTTTATTTGCTATTAACATCCCATCAAGAATGCCTCCCTATTATAAAAGCTAACTGATTTTCATTGATAATCTCCTTCATCTTCCCTTTCAGCCTATTAGCCAGAGTTTTGGATAAAATTTTGTATAATGAGAACACTAGACTTATTGGTCTGTAACTTGCTAAGCTTTCAGGGAGTTCCTCCTTAGAGATGAGCACAATAAAGGATGAATTAATTCCCTCGACTACTTTAGCATTTAATTCAAATTCCTTTAGAAATCTAAGCACATCAGCCTTAATGACATTCCAGAATTTTTTAATGAAGCTTAATTTGAAGTCATCAAAACTTAGGGCCTTGCTCCCATTGCATAATTTCACAACTTCCCAGATTTCATTTTCATCAAACTCAACTTCCAAGGTTTTCCTACTTCTATTGTTGAGTTGAAGTTTAAGATTTCCTTGTAAAACTGGTCTATTCTTCATAGGTCCCTTAAAATTGCCTTCGAAAAAGTTGTAAACTTCTCCTTTTATTAGATTAGGATCCACTATAACTGACCTCTTTTTCACCAATTGGCCTATGAAATTCCCTCTCTCCCTATTCTTCACTGATGCATGAAATAAACCAAAGTTGTTGTCTCCTTTTTTAAGCCCTAGAAGCCTTGATCTTTGCCTGACATCCTCCTCTTCCTTTAAGTATTGTTGTTCTAAATTCCTTTTCACGTCTCTAATCATTTGTTGATGATCTTGATGAGTTATTGACTCTTCTCCTTGAATTTCCAACTTGACAAGTTGTTGCTCTATGTTTTTTTTATCTTATCCTTCCAATTAACACACCTTGATCATTTCCATTCCTTAATATTTTATTTTAATCCTGTCATTTTCATTGGCAGCACAAAGCCCCCCAACCTTTAATTTTTGTCTCTGACCAAAACTTTGACACCATATTAGAAAAGAACTTTAATTGATACCAAGATTTATAAACCTTGAAAGGTTTTGGCCCCTAGTCCTTCAATTCATCAGTTAGAAAAACAACACAACGATCTGAAAATACCCTTTGTAGTCTCCACCGAGAACATATGAATTTATCACTCCAATCATAGCAGAATAAAAATTTATCCATTCTACTTAAGATCTTTTTGTGTTGTAGATTTGACTAAGAAAATTTCCTGCCTTAAATTGGACAATTCACTAATTCCATGGATCTGACATAGTCTCTGAAAGCTTTCATTCTTGCATCCATTCTAAGACATGATGATCGTTCTGAAATTCCTATTATTTGGTTGAAATCCCCTCCTAAGCAAATAGGTGCCCTTATTGATTTTTGCAAGGCAAACAGTTTTTCCAAATCAGACAGTTTTTCCCACATAACTTTTTGCTCCTCATCCTTTTTTGGATCATATACATTCACAAAAACACATCTAAAACCTCCTTGTAACTTTCCATCAAGTAGGATGAAATTGTTGTCTAATATCTTTTGAGATACTTCAAAATTGGCTATTCCATAGTATAATTAGGCCCCCTGACGCTCCTACTAAATCACTGCTTCCTATCTCACATTATCATTCCCCCACAATGATTTGGCCTTCCACGAGTTACAATCTACCCACTTAGTTTCTTGAAGCATTATCATATCAACGTCCCTTCTCTTAATAATTCTTTTCACCATACTCTTCTTGATTCTACCCCCTAAACCCCTCACATTCCATGTAATGATTTTCATTGATACAAAATTACAAACACCTTATATGTGTCCAACAAAACGACTTACTTATCTGCTGTTACTCTGTTGCCTCTCCTTTGTCCCTTTTCGATATCCATCCATTCTAGTTCCTTCAGCTTTTCAATGCAAAGATCCTCATTGCTTATAAACTGAATTCCTAGCTTTTTCCCCAATGCAATGGTTTGCACAGCTTCCTCTATGCACTAGTTCTCCATTTGATTCATTAAAATGTGATTCCTATTTCTTATATTCCGCGATAGTAACGTTGACATCAAAGAATTGTTTCCTGATCTTGAATTAGGATTTGAGCCCTTTGAGTTTTCTACTTTCTGTATCCTTTTCTTGCTTGATGAGGTCCCTTTTCCTTTTGCCTGAGGTAGTTTACTCAACTTTAAAAATGCTCTTCCTTTTGATCCTTGTTTCTTCCCAAATAACTGTAAATTTCTAATCATTCTTTTGTGCCTTTTTTTAGATTTTTCACCCACTTCCACTTGCACCTGAGAAATTTGGGTCTCAGTTGATTCCATTGCAAATATACTTTTCATTCCTTCAAATTTCAAGCCCATATCATCCATCCTGAGCCCATTATCTTAGCCCAAACTTTGCACCCTCCCTCCTTCATTTAAATTCACAGTATTTACATCCTATCCTTCACCATCTTTCTCGAGCTCCTCATTTGTAATTACCAAGATAACATTGTTAAGAGCTTTATTCTTTCCTTGTGGCTTCCTACTGAGCATCTACATGCTTAAAGTTGAGTACCTTTTCGAAGCATCTACCTCTTTACCCCCCTCATTAATCTCATTTCTACTTTGAACTTTTTCATTTTTTGCTAGATTGTTGGTGTCCATTTTAACATCCTCTGACTCTGCCACTTGGCTGACTACTGCCAGATTTGATTCTGCTTCCAGGTCAGCATCTCCTTCATGGTTGCTTTGCTAGCTGAAATTTTGGCCCTCTTTGTTTTTGTTGTCACTGCTATTGAACAATGATGAAGATGAGTTAGTTGTAGAAGTTATCCTAAACTGAATCACCGTCTTTAGTAACCTTTGTGTATTATGCCCGATCCCTATTTGGAACTGATCCTCGATGATACTGATCTCATATGACCACTTCCCCACTTTTGGCTTAAGATTCTCCTGGATAACCTTGCGTGCTTTTGTTAAGACTAAGACTGTTCCTCTATCCAACACTTCTTTTGACTTTGTCATGTGATTGACTGCTAATACCGAGCTCCATTCTTCTCCAATCTTTGTAAATACTTCCTCAATCCAAGCATGAAGAGGTGCACCTCTTATTGATAACCAACAGGTTCTTTCAAAGTTGAACTCCCAATATGTCCAATTATAAACTACTGATGTTCTTCAAGTGTGCAACCCAAGCAAAAACATTTAGCAATAGCAATACTAATAATAACACTCATTCAACCATGTACATGTACATAGATGCCTATATACATGTATAAAAAAAAAAATCATACGTGCATATATATATCTATAGAGAGAGGCTGAGACTGACTGTTTTTTTATTTTTATGGCGAGATTGTTAACATGGATCGAGTCTTGATGAACAACTTCTTGACTAGCTTTCGGATGTCTCCAGTTTGCTTCTTCTTGTTCCTTGTTTGATGCTTACCTAACAAGTTTTTTGGCAAGTGTTTGACATAGAATGCTACCAAATCATTATATACGTAATACATTTTTATTATTTATACTAGTTTTATTAAAATAAAATTCCACCAACTTAATAAAATTCCACCAAGGTAGTAGAGGTGGCAAAAATAATGTTAGATTAGGAATTACTTTTGAAACAGTATTAATTTGGAAATTATTTTTACAAAGAGAGTTCTTTTGAAAAAAAAAACTCAAAAAATCAAGAGACTTAATCTAGTCAATTCAGTACTATTAAAAATTGAAATACAAGAGTGCAACTTCGAACCCATTCATATCCCATCACAGTGCTTTCAGGTATCGAATCTTCGAACTTCTAGATGTGCATCTAATACTCGAATTCTTAGGTGTGCTCTCATTTATATGAATCGAATCTCGTGATCTCCCATTGAATCCGACCATGATACCTTTCTTCGATACCTAATCGAGTACATCAATCCACAATAATTTTAGAATGTGGACAAACGTCTTAGAATCACCAACAAGACTATTGGTATTTGGATCGTAGGATTTTACTATGCATAGTCATGCTTGATAGTTAGGTGCGATTGGATGATTGACACGTCAGCTAGATCCTATCAGTTGATGGTGGGGCCCACCTAATGTGTCAATCATCCAGTCGCGTCTGGCCATCAGGCGCGACTGTGCATAGCATTGCCCTTGAATCAGATTCAAGCGCTCATGGGCATGTCCAAAACTCAAACCTGTGACCCATGTGTGGTAGATATAGTAATTACCCACTCATAGGGAAGTTAAGCTTTTTATTTTGTATATTGAGATATACAAACTGAGAGTGTGGGTTCTTTTTCCTTGATGAAAAATATCTATTATAAACTTAAAATATTTGAGATGCGTTTGAGTTGTGGATAATATTATTATAGTTGGCTTCACAACATTTGATTACACTCCATTGCGAATAAAAAATAGGTCTTTACAGGTAGGACATTTACAGATTAAAGATCTCAAATCGTTCTTTCGGTTTCGCTTCGAAAAGGTATGCCCAAGTTAATCTTCCACATGTGTCTACATTCTAGAAAGACAAACTCCACCGAAGTATATGATCTTGAATGTTTTGTCGAGGAACACATGAAGAGCCTTCTTGATCTCTTAGGCTAGGTTTGGTATAAGGGAATGAAATGGTCATTCTTACTTTCATTTTTATTCTCTTGTTTGATACCACTATTTTAGTTATTAGAAATGATCATTTTCACATTTTATTGAAATGATCACTCCCTCTTTCAAAAGTAGAATAGTCATTCCATTTCTCATGCAATGAGAACATAAAACAAAACTTGGTAACATTTTTATTATCAAACTTCTTAAAAAAATAAAACATGTTTGGTAAATATTTTTTTATTATTTTATTTTAATAATTCAAAAATAATTTTAAAAAATTAAAATATTTTTTTTTATAAAGTTTAGTATTAAAAAAAATACCACCCACTACTACCGCCGCTGCCATCCACAACCACCACCATCACCCACCCTTACCCACCGTTGCCGCCACCCACCACCCTCCACAGCCGCCACAACCACCACTACTGTCACCACCACCAACTGCTTCTACCCCTGCCACCACCACCACCATCACAGGATTACCAAATGCTCAATAATATTTAATAAATAAATATATAATATTTCATATATAATAAAATACAATATCAAATTTTTATATTACATAATAAAATTTCATTCTAGTATAATTAATTCATCTTACCTAACAAGAGAATGAGGTCATTCCCAAAATCAAATCAAAATTTTCAAATCTAAATCAAATCTTTCCAATTCGATTGCATGCTCCAATCCTAGGATACCTAAACCCTAGTTCAACCCTAATCCTAAATTAGAAAGTTTCAACTCCTTTCTAAAACTCATTTTCAAACCGAGATGGTTTTTCAACTTCAATTTAAGTCAAGATGTTTTCAAATCTCAATCTTTCCAAATCAAGTCTAAGTTCCTTTTCCAAAGTTCAATATTTTCAAGTCAAAATCAATTTTTAAATCTCCATGTTCGATTTTAATTCTAAGTTCAATTTCAAATCATCTATTCAAAATTCAAATAAAACTCTTTTCAAATCAAACCTTCTCAAGTTAAACTTTTCAAAAACCTCAAAGTATTTATTTTCAATCAGAGTCTCGTTCAAATTACGACTAACCTGATTCCCAAAAAGAATACGTAAGCAACCCTCGCGGGTATAGTCACAACTTTTTTTAAATTTTCAATTCCATAATCTTTTTCAAATTTCAAATCTACTTTTGAAATCTATTTTCAAAATAAAATTTTTTTTCTCAAATCTATTTTCAAAATCAAATCATTTTCTTGCACTTGCATGTCATCCATAATGTCAAATCTCTTTTCAAAATTCTTTTTAAAGTGGTTATAATTGGACATTTGTTAATCAAAGATTCTAAATGAGTGAACCTAGGGTGAATAGACATGTAGGTATCGCAAGGGCGGGGTAGAGTGATGGCTTAGTGCGTCTTTCCTATACATAACCAATCTCCGAACGTAAATCACTGTTTTCAAAGACCAAAAATGGAGTTATTTTAAAAAAAAGGCTTAAATATTTCCAAAGGTTGTCAAACAACATGTTTTCTAAAAAAACCCTCTCTTAATGAAATTTTCAAAACCTTTTCCAAAACCCTAAGTGTAATCTTTGGATTGTACTTAGTTTTAGGTGACTTAACTCACTTTAATCAAGTTAGGTGGCGACTCCAAACTTTTTTCAAAAGCCCTTGTTCAAATCAATTTCCATTTCAAACCTAGTCGCACTCATTCTTCTAGGAGGATGAGTTCTAACGAGAGAATATCGTGTTTTTCTTACTTGTGCGTATTTTCCTCAAGTGCGAAAAATTGAGGTGCGACTGCTGGAAGTCGCTGGGGACCCTTAAAGGGTTAGGCCATTGTCATATCTTTTCACCCTTCACTCCTCTAGAGTCTTTGATTAATTTGTCCAATTCTATCCACTTCAAAATTTTCAAAACTGTTTTCAAAGACATGTCTTGTTTGCACAACTACATTCAATCATTCAATCTTGCATTCAGTTTGTCATTCAAATACTGACTTTTTGCATCTTTACTTTGTAGGTGGACCCTGGTTCACACTTTTATTTTATTTCATCTTAACTTCCATGTATGTCATGAATGAATAAGATGGCATGGACAGGATGGATGAGAGTTGTTGGGCCATTTTCTCCGCTTTTCAAAATTTCACACACACACACACACACTGCATTGTGCACAAGCATTTGCATACTTGTATTCTTTACCTGAATATGTCCCTTCTAGTTAGAAGGGGGAACAGTATATTAGTTGTGGGCAAGATGTTGTGTCAGTTCTTAGCCTACTGTCTCTTGATGGTTCCCCTGCTCGGATCACCAACCGATAATGGCACCACCTCAAGGAGTAGGCCTAGGTTTGAAGATCTGGAAACCGAGCCTTCTTAGAAAACATTAGTAAACCATTAACCTCATGCTCATGTAAAAACCATACATGGCTAAACCCCTTTCAGTTTTGAGACATGCATATCCATTTCAAAACCATGGAGGAAAGAGCAACTGCTTTACTTTCCTTTATTCTTGTCTATTCCTGCTATTATACTGGTTGTGTAACTGCTCATTGTAAGCACCCCATTTTTGACCGCTCGGCAGTCTACACTCTGTCCAAACTTGTTTTCAAGTCATTATGGACATATTCCAATCGAAACCAATCCTCTAGTCCAAATTCCGTCTTTCCATCGCTTCGCGGGCCTGTCAGGCCCGAATAGAGGCAAAATGACCAAAATGCCCTTAGGGGCATTATCCTTTCTTATTCCAATTCCAATCCCTCTCTCGAGACAGTTTATTCCTCGAGACGATCCGAGTAGCAAAACTACTCACCAAACCGTTAGAGTAGTGGAAGTACTCACAGAACCGTTATAGTAGCGGAAGTACTCACAGAACCGTTAGAGTAGCGGAAATACTCACAGAACCGTTAGAGTAGCGGAAATACTCACAGACCCGTTAGAGTAGCGGAAATACTCACAAAACCGTTAGAGTATCGAAAATACTCTCAAATCGTCAACCCCGTCCGAGTGGCGAAAACACTCATCAAACCGTCAGAGTGGCGGAAACACTCACACCGTTAGAGTGGCAGAAACACTCAAAACCCAGGCACGTCTCTTCGGAGTCGGTAAGACCCCTTTCCAATCCCTCTCTCGAGACAGTTTATTCCTCGAGACGGTTCCAATCTAGGCACGTCTCTTCAGAGACGGTAAGACCCCTTTCCAATCCCTCTCTCAAGACAGTTTATTCCTCGAGACGGTCCGAGTAGCAAAACTACTCACAGAACCGTTAGAGTAGCGGAAATACTCACAAAGCCGTTAGAGTAGCGGAAATACTCACAGACCCGTTAGAGTAGCGGAAATACTCACAAAGCCGTTAGAGTAGCGGAAATACTCACAGACCCGTTAGAGTAGCGGAAATACTCACAGAACCGTTAGAGTAGCGGAAATACTCTCAAATCGTCAACCCCGTCCGAGTAGCGGAAATACTTAACCCCGTCTGAGTGGCGGAAACACTCAAAACCTAGGTCAATACCCATGTTTGTTAGCTCACTTCGGTGAAAAATGACCAAATTACCCTTTGGACCTTTTCCGGTCAAGATGACCATTTTGCCCCTAGGCATCCGAACGCCCCGAGAACCACACCGGCTCTGGGTATCAAATCGGTAATGTCCAGAGAATACTTTTTATAGTGTTCTCAACCTCCCTTTACCTTTCCGGACCATTCCGAGTTAGTTCCGGCCAACCCGGTGCAAAATGACCGTTTTGCCCCTAGAGGGCCGGTCTCCTTCTTCGACCACATCGGCTCTGGGTATCAAACCGGTAATGTCCCGAGAATACTTTTTATAGTGTTCTCGACCTTCCTTTACCTTTCCAGACCATTCCGAGTCAGTTCCGGTAAACCCGGTACAAAATGACCGTTTTGCCCCTGGTGGGCCGGTCTCTATTTCCGACCACGCCGGCTCTGGGTATCAAACCGGCAACCTCTGGGAACATTCTAAATAATGTTTCCAGATCCCAAGTCTTCTTCCGGGACAGTTTGAGTCTGTCCCGGTAGTTTTCTGGTTCGGTTGACCGTTTTGCCCCTAAAGGCTCGGTCAACCTTTCTGACACATCCAATCCTCACTTTTCAAGTCAAATACCTCCAGGACACTATTTTAAGTGTTCCTGCTCCTTTCCGACCTTCCGGGTCACTCCCGACTCCTTCAAATCATTCCCGGACTTTCCGGAGTCACTCCTAGTGAAGCCAGGCTAAAGTTTACATGGTAGTCACTAGTACAGGCGCCCAAATCTAGCCAAAGATACGTTGCTTGCCGACCTTAATTGTTTCCTAAATGGCTGGCGCCACTGCTAGTGGCACCAAGCCAAAAAATGGCCTGGCGCCAGTGGCGCCAATATAAATTTTACCCTGGCGCCACTGCAACAGGCGCCAGGCTTGTCCTCCCTCTATAAATACAGAGTCTTGTTCAACGTGAGGGAGGTCTGCAAACTTAACTTAAGGATCTCATATTTCGATATACAGAGCTCGAGCACCTCCAAAACCCTAGCCTCCCTAGGTTTTCCCAAACCCTAGCCACTATACACAAACCCTAGCCTCCTATACACTCATACACTCCCCCATACACTCCCCCATACACTCACACACTAGCCTTCAACCACCCTTCGAAGACTTGAAGAGCTACCATCCAAAGCTTGAGGACAATCCTTGAAGACTGAAGGTGAAGATCAAGACCGAAGACCGAAGACTGCACGGTGCGCAAAATAAACAAGAAATAAGGTAGGCTCCCTATTTAATTTTCTGCACTTCCCCCATCTCTCTTCTCTCTCCAACCCACTTGGGTTTTCTCTATTTTAATCCCCCATCTCTTTCCCCCCTTTCTTTGCATGCTTGAAACAAGGGGATTCCCGGTCCATGTGTAGGATTGGTCTATGAGAGAGTCACCGTGTCGGGGGCTTTCTTCTAGTCTAACCAAAGACCACGTGGGTTCGGCCCCCTTGATTATGTGGTGAAGCCTTAACCTTGTATGTTCACGACCCCAAATTGCATTGTGCATATCATAATCTCGCATCTTTCAAAACTCGTTTTCAAAGTTGTTTTCAAAACTGTTTTCAAACTTGTTTTTCAAAATTGTATCAAAATCTCTTTTTCGAAAACTTGTTTTCAAAACCACAATTCTAGGGTGATTCTAGCCTTTCCATGACTAGGGTTGCTTTAGGAAAGTGTCATAGTAAAAGTGACCATTTGGTCTACATTTTCAAACCTTGTTTTCAAAACCACTTTCTTAAAAGTGGTTCTAGCCCTCTTATGGCTAGAATCGCTTTAGGAAAGTGAGATGTTTTTATACTTTCCTAAAACTCTCCTCTCTAAAATTGTTTTCAAAAACTCCCTTCCAAAATCTATTTTTCAAAATTCCCTTTTTCAAACTTTCCAAAACTCCTTCTCTTTAAAATCTCTTTCTAAGAACACTCCCTAAATTCACCTTCCTAAAAACTCTCTCCAATAACCTCTTCCAAAAATCTTTCTAAAAAACTCTCTTTCCAAAATCTTCCTTCTAGAAATTCCCCTTTAGGATTTTCCTTCTAAAATCTACGTCTCTAAAAATATGTTTTCCAAAAACTCCCTCTCTTTAAAATCTCTTTCCAAAAACTCTCTTCAAATTTACTTTCCAAAAACTTTTCCTTCTAGAAACTTCTCCCTAGGATTCCCTTCTAGAAAACTTTCGTGTCCAAAAACGCACTTTCCAAAAACTCTTTCCTTAGAGCCCAAGTCAAGCCCTAGAACCCAGAATTAGGAAACCCTAAATTTTCTTCCCAAAAACATGGTTTTCAAACTTTGCCCCAAACCTAGGTTTCCAAAACCCCTTGTTTTCACATTCGAACGATACACGTTTCCAAAACCTATTTTCTACGTTAAAACTACGATTTTCCAAAGCTAGGGTTTCTAGAATCTCCCTTTCCAAATCCTATCTTCCCTTTAGGAAACCAAATCCAATCTCCCCGTTTAGGAAACTAGATCCCGTCCTCCGTTTTTGGAAACAAAATCAAATCTTTTCTTTTAGAAACCAAATCCAATCCCTTCCTAGTCCAAACCTTTCCTAATTCAATTCCTTCCTAAACCATAAGTTTCCTAAACCTAAACTTTAAACCTTTCCTTAAGTTTCAAAATCCAATTCTTTTCTAATTCAAATCCTTCCCAAACTTCTACTTTCCTAAATCTTAAGTTTCCAAAACTTGAACATAAAAATCTTTCTTAATTCAACCGTTTCCTAATTCTACCCTCCTTTCAAATCTTAACTTTTCAAATCTAAGTTTTCAAACTCTTCCTAAACTCAAACCTTTCCTAAACTCAAGCCTTTCCTAATTTCAAGACTTTCTAAAATTTAAACTCTAAAACTTTCTAAATCCTAAACTTTCTAAATTTCAAATCTTTCTAAAATTCTAAGCTTCCTAAATTCAAAACTTTCTAAATTTGAAACTTTCTTAAGTTGAATCTTTCTAAACCTAAATCTTTCCAAATTCTAAACTTTCCAAAACTTCAAAATCTTTTCAAATCTAAAACTTTTCTAAATTCAAAACTTTCTTAATTCAAGACTTTCTTAAGTTGAAAACTTTCTTAATTCAAACATTTCGTAAACTGAAAACTTTCTTTTTTCAAACTTTTCCAAAACGAAACTTTCGTATTTTCAAAACTTGTTTTCAAAACTTTCCAAAATCAAAACTTCCCTTTTTCAAACATTTCTAAATTCAAAATTTTCTTAATTCAAAACTTTCCTAATTTCAAAACTTTCTTAGTTTCGAAACTCTCCTAATTTTAAAACTTTCCTAATTTAAAACTTTTCTAAGTTGAAACTTTCCTAAACCAAAACTTTCCTAATTCACAACTCGGAACTTTCCAAAAATGAAACTTTCCTAAACCGAACCTTTCCTAATTCAAATCTTTCCTAAAATCCAATCTTTCTTAAACTCTCAAGTCTTTCCTAGGTCTCCTACCTTTCCTAAGTCTAGGTTTCCTAAACCTCCATCTTTCCAAAACCAAGTCTTTTCAAAATCTATCTTTTCAAATCAAAATCCAATATTCTCAATTTCAATTTTCAATCTCTTCTTCCAATCTCAAATCAAATCCAATTTTCAATTCAATCTCTTTTTCCAATCCAACCTTCTATCTTTTATCGGACTCTTGTCCGAACTACGACTGACCTGATTCCCCCAAAGGGATACGTAGGCAACCTTCATAGGTGCGGTCACAATAGTTTTCGAACTTTCAAGTCCACCCTCATGGGTGTGGTTTCCAAAATCTTTTTAAATCTCAAATTCCAATCAATTTTCAAATTTCAATTTCAAAATTCCTATTTTCAAATTTCTACTCTCAATTTTCAAACTTTTCAATTTTAATTTTATTTCTTCAAATCTATTTTCAAATCAAATCAATTTCTTTTCAAATCAATTTCTATTTTCCAATTCTCTCATCTTGCACTTGCATATCATGCATCATATTTTTCAAACATTGTTTTTCAAAGTGAATAGGGTTGAACTATAGTTAGTTGAAGACTCTCATAGGTGAATCTAGGGTAGATTGACATGTAGGTACCGAAAGGGCGGGGTAGGGTGATAGCTTAGTGCGTCTTCCCTACACGTAACCAACCTCCGAACCTAGATCACTGATTTCAAAGACCAAACGGAGTTATTTTTCAAAAAAAGGGCTAAATGTTTTCCAAAGGTTGCCAAACAACCCGTTTTCTTAAAAAACCCTCTCTTGAGGATGTTTTCCAAAATCGTTTTCCAAAACCCTAAGTGTAGTCTTCGGATTATGCTTAGTTTTTAGGTGACCTAACTCACCTTAATCAAGTTAGGTGGCGGCTCCGAACCTTTTTCAAAAGCCCTTTATTCAAACCTATTTTCAATTCGAACCTGGTCGCACTCATTCTTCTAAGAGGGTGAGTTCTAACGAGAGAGTACAGTATTTTTTCCGCTTGTGTGAGTATTCCTCGAGCGCGAAAAATCTGGGCGCGACACTCATGCATCCATGTTTACTTCACAATTGCATTCTCTCTATCTTTATTCTATGTATACATGTTCATACATTCAATATTCTATGTCAAGATAAGAGTTCCAAAGTAAATCAAGTCACTGCATCTTCATGCATATGATCAACCCAAAGAGAATGACACTAAGTTCACTCTCCCTTGCATTGAAACTACCAAAATCTTAACGGTTCCCACGTAACCCTAAGAACTCATAGCATACACTAAGTCATTCTATAAAGAGGGGCCCCATTCCCTCTATACTCATGGAGATAAGGTTACCAAGAAGACAAAGGGCAATCAAATAGTAAGGTCTCTTAATGACCTTGACATCAAACTCAAAGTAGGCGAATCTAAAGACTTAAGAGTAGTTTAGAATTTCAAATGTAAAAATAGATCGATGGAAGTCCCAAGGAAATTGTTCCCTTTCCCCTATTAAAATGTATTTCAAATTCCGTTGTATTTAAACTCCAAGGTTCAATGTACTTCTTTATTTTTCATGTATGAATGAATATATGTTTTCACTCAACCAGTAAGATATCTGCATACAGGGGCAAGCCCCTTATCTCTAAAAAGTGAGCTAAAATACATCATGCTTAGTCCCTCTCTCAAAATAGGGGCACCCCTAGGACATACATTGCATAAAAACTTTCAAATCAAGATACTAATTTACCTTTTATTTCTTGTCTTCTATCCTCCCCCTCATCTCTGAGTACCAAGAAAACGAAAGCAGAAGTAAGACAAGAAGGGGGTCTTTTAAACCATTCATTTACTATTATTATGCTGCTTACATATTCACTTCCATTATGCTTATGTATCCATATCTATTCCAAGATAAGAGTTCTAAGGAGTAATCCAATCTCATGTTAATCGAACCTACCAAAACTCCTAAGGGTTCCTCAATCCTAAGGATTCATGGTATGCATAGAACCATGTCTCGAGAGAGACCCAAATCCCTCTCAGTCGGTAGAGGTGGGATTGCCCAAACAAAGAAACATGAACTAAAAGAGGTATTGTATTGCATAATAGGGGCAAAATCCCACCTCCAAATGGACTCATCATCATGCCTAGATTCCCTCAAAGAAGGGACCTCCATAGAACATACATTGCATAAAACCTTCAACTCCACATGCTAACTACATTTTCTTTTTCTTTTTCTTTTTTTCCAAGTCAAGGAGCACAATTGAACTCATCGAACCCCTCCAATATCTCACCCAATTCAAACTCATGTAAGTATAAGCCCAGTTATTGGATGAGGCCTAACCCATATTGAAGAATAAGAAGGAGTGGACCATCTATCCACAAGATGCTCTTTCTTAGCCATCATCTTGGCACCATGTTGCCACCTAGTTCCCAAGCTTAGCCGCCCTTGGGCAATCAGATGCAACACATGGCAAAGGGAGTATGGAAGACGCCAGCATGATTCCAAAACCTGTCTGAAGGGCTATTATAGAAAAGGGAGATTTCTTTCAAACCCGACTTTCAACTTTTAATTCAAACTTGAGCATGAAAACAACATCATATGATGAAAAAAATTCAAAATTTTCATGTTTATATCAACTATCTCATCGCATTCCATAGATGATGTTTTCTTTTAGGTATTTCCTTCGAAATATTTACCCTGACTTAAAGGATGGGATAGTATAAGCACCACTTTCAAAAGAAACAATCTATGACTCAAAAAAAGGGGAGAGAGAAACAGGAAGTAGAGAGAAAGGGAAAATACAAAAGGGTGAAAGATGAAGGTCAATCACATAGCTCGTAGCAACCCCGAAGGATGCCCTAGCAAAGCAACAAGTAGCTTCACCCTCAAAAGGAAGATTAGCGCATATTGGCAAGCCTGGGATGATTAAATCTTTGAAAAAAAAATCCCCAAAAAGAGTTTTGATATTATTTGGCCTACACGTGTACAATCACTGGGGCAAATATTCAATTATGAACAGGTTGATGTGCATGCTTGTTTAAGACATATTTGACTTTTAGGTGTGTTAATCCACGAGCTATTAAGCATGGTATGCCATCTTAGATCACGCCTAGGGTCTATATTCTCATTAGTCTCAATGAAGTTCATGCTTACACCACTACATTATCACCGATATGGTCTTGATTATCTCACGACCAATTGTGCTCATTTTGTGTGGTTTTATGCATATCTGATGTTAATCTTTTCAAGCTAAGCTGTATCTTGATATTCATAAATCTATATTTGTCCTTCATTGATTGATCATGTCTTTATAGGGTCCCTATAATTTGAAAAGTTCAATAATTCTATCAAAAGCTAGGTTTGCCTACACTTTTTAATAACTTTCAAGGTCTTCTCGAACTGAGGAAGGAAGCTACCTGTTGCTTTGCCAAAAGGCGATGCCGGCTGTCACTCGAGAAAGCCCATCGATCCAAAGAAGAGTCTTAAAAGAAACTGAGAGGTCCACTAGAGAGAGTTTTTTCTTTTTCTAACAAGAGAAAGGGGGGAAAATGAGTTAATGGGTTAAATCTCGAAGACTGGTGCAAGTACTATCACATCCTAACAAGAAAATGACGAAATTAAAAAGGGGAATCACAAAAGAGAAATTAAAGTTCAAAGAACTTTCTAATTTTAGGATACAACAATCATAACTAAACATAAACCCTGGGGCAAACCCAAGAGGCCTGCATCCATTCTCATCTATATGTAAAATGTGTGTATTCATCAAAAAGTATGACATACATTCAATTCCATTCTTGTATGTGTATTTATCAAAAAGTAGGACATGCATTCACCCTTTTACTTGTGCATTTTTAGAATTGGCATAAGTAAACTATTTTTGCAAAAAAAAAAAATTCCTTTATGTCTTTCTCTCTCTCAAATAGGAAACAAGGAGCAAGATAAAAATGTAAGCTAAAGCCACCCCGCAACCAAGTAACCTTAAACATCTCTAACACCGGCATACACCTCAGAAAGCTCAGACGTCCATAGTCGACAAGAAATAATGAATGGGGCAATGACCCACCCTCGACCTCTCCAATCAACCTTGAACTTCCTTAGAGGTTTCAGTTCAAGAAGTGTCAAACATCAACCTTGGACTTCCCCAGAGGAGTATCGTTCCGCCAAACAGAGTGTTGGTTCAAGAAGTAACAGTTTTAAGACATCAACCTTAGACTTCCCTAGAGGAGTATCGTTCTGTCAGACGGAGCGCTGGTTCAAGAAGCATAATTTCCCTAGAGGAGTATCATCCCACTAGACGGAGCATTAATTCCCCCCAGAAGAGTATTATTCTGCCAGACGGAATGGTAGACATCAACCATAGGGCCGCCTCAACAAGTTCCCTCAACCTTAACCTCAACCTTAGCATTAACTCCAACAATGACACTTTTAACGCCTCTAATAGTCTCATTTGGGGCATTTTCTACAGTGGCCCTAGTGAGGCCACCCTCTCCTCATCAACAGCAGTAGTCCTCTTCTCGGCTAGAGTAGCTCTCGTCGTCGACAGTTCAGCTTTCAGTCGTGCTCTCTCAACTCCAGATTAAGTCAACAAGGCAACCTGTCACAGGTTAATCATCCCAAAGGTAAGGTAGAAGAAAAGAGAAAAGGAAAGAACTTATCAACCCGAAACAAAAAAGGAAAAAGATAGAGAGAAGACAAAAAAAAAAGGATGCATAAAAAAGGAAAAAAAAAAAAAGGAGAAGAAAAGAGTCTCAAATTTCTAGTTGAAATGAATTTTCTACATTGTTTCTTCAAAAAGTTTCAACTTTCAGTTTCCAAACTTTCTTCTTCAAAAGATTTCAAATCTCGAGTCAAAATGAATTTTCTAAGTCAAAACAAATTTCCTAAACATTTTGCTTTTAAAAAAATCAAACATCTCAAGTTAAAATGAATTTTCTACATATTTTTGTTTTCAAAAATTTAAGTTTCTAGTCAAAATGAATTTTCTATACATTTTGTCCTCAAGAGTCCAAAGTTTCAAGTCAAAACAAATTTTCTACATGTTTTGTCCAAGTTTCAAATAGTTTCTAAACATTTTCCTTCTAAACGTTTATTTCAAAATCAAAAGTTCATTTTAAAAATCAAGTCTCAAAAATTTTCAGTCAAAGTCCATATCAAGCGTCTTCTTCAAAAGATTTCTACTCCAATTAAGTTTCAAGGTTTTCTAAAAAATTTTCCTCGAAAGAAGTTTTCTTCAAAATTTCCAAGGTTTCAAATTCTCAAAATCTCTTCCTTCCAAAGTTCTTATCAATTTTGAAGTTTTCTAAATCCCAAAATCCATTTTCAAAAATTTCCTAAGTGTTTCCCTCAAAAGTTTTATTCAAAATTCTATTTTCAAAAATTCTTCCTAAATTTTTCCTTCATTAGTTTTAGGCCTCCCCAAGTTTCTCAAGGCTTTTACTGCCAAAAATACCCCACATTCAAAAAGTTTTACCTTTTTTCCTCCAAAAAAATTTCATTTCAAAATTTTCAACTCTTTCCTCATTTTGAAAAGTTTCTCCCAAAATTCTCAGGGTCTTCTCTACCAAAAAGACCCCACTCTCAACGCTTTCTTAACTTTTTTCTTCAAAAATTTTGATTTCAAAAATACCTTTCTAGGTTTTCTAACTCCTCGCTTCAAAAATAAAAAATAAAAGAGGTTTCATTTCAAAATCATTTCCTTTGTTTTCCAATAACTTTTAACTTCAAAAAGTTTAATCGGGTTTCCCGAGTTTTATCCTTCAAAAGCTCTGTCCTCAAAAATGTTCTAAAGGTTTTCAAGCTTTCTTTTTTAAAAGGTTTCCTTCTCAAAAAAATATTTCATAAGTTTCCTGAGTTTTTTCCTTCAAAAACTCTGTTTTTAAAATTTTTCAGATTTTCACACGTTCACCTCATAAAGCTTATTTTTAAAATTCTAGATTTTCAAACTTTTTCCTCAAAAGTTTTGTTCCAAGTTTCAAAAGGTTTTCCAAAACCCTTCTAGTTCAAATCCAAATCAATCAATTTTAGAAAACAATTTCAAAATCATTTCAAACAATTAGCTTGAATTTCAAAAATCATTTCAAAAATCAAGTTTTCAAATTTTCAGATTTCAAAAATCAAGACAATCCAGTTTTCAAAATCGAAATTCCAATTACTCCAGTCTTGAAGAAATTCGAAATTCCATACCTCCGATCGCCTCGCGGTCAACATGGGACCTTTACTTTATTGTTTTCTGCCTTCGACAAACAAAGACAGAAAAAAAAAAAAAAAAGTAGCTGTAAGCACCCCATTGTTGCCCACTCAGCAATCTTTGGCCCGACCAGACTCAATTTGAAGCCAACACAGACACATTTAAGTTCAGACTAGTTTTCCAAACTCACTCTAATCAATCAATTGCTTCGCAGGCTTGATGAGCCTAATAGAGGTAAAATTACCAAAATACCCTTAGGATATTGCTTGGTCCAATTTCAGTTGGCACATCTTCCTGAAGACAGTAAGTCCTTATTTTAATCTCAAATCTAATTTCAATCCAAATCAAATTCAACACGCCTTTCGAGAAAGTTGATCCCTTAGGCGATAAGCCCATCTAGTTCGGCACGTTTACCTAAAAAATTTCTTGGAATGATAAGTCCCTTCAAACCTGTTGACCGAGACGAAACCCAAGTCCTCGAGATGGTAGAACAGTTCACCTTTGGTGCTTGCTAGCCTGCCAATGTAGAATGACCGTTATCCGGCATGTCTTTCGAGAAAGTTGATTCCTTAGACGATAAATACATCTCGTAGCTTCCTGAGATCAAGCAATCTCTGGAATGAATGCACATTGTCAGAGTGGCGAAAACACTTGCAAATATTGCAACTGTCAAAGTGGTAGAAACACTTGCAAACAGGTTGACATTAGGAATTGCCAACAAAACCCCCATGTCATGAGATCGAACACGCCTCTTAGTGGTGACACATTTACCAAAAGACGAGATACCTTTGGAAACCAACTCGTAACACACTGTCAGAGTGACGAAAACACTCAAAACCTAGGTCAACACCAATGCTTGCTAGTCCACTTCGGTGAAAAATGACCAAACTGTCGCTTGGGCCTTTTTCGGCACGCTTCTAAAAATAGTACCTAAGTCCTCAAAGTGATAATTCCACCATTCCAAGATTGTCTCAAGGATAATTCGCCATGTTTGAATGCCTTCCAGTCGATTTCGAACCAATTCCGGGACCATCCGGTCAAAATGACCATTTTGCCCCTAGGTATCAAAGTGCCTTTGGGAACCACACCGGCTTTAGGTATCAAATCAATAACCTCTCGAGGATGCTTTTAATAGTATTCTCAATCTTCTAGCACCTTTTTGGACCATTTTGAGTCCATTCTGGCAAATTCGATGCAAAGTGACCGTTTTGTCCCTAGTAGGCTAGTTGCCTTTTCTAACCAAACCAGTTTTGGATATCAAACCGGCAATCTCCCGTAACAACTAGATAGTGTTTCCAACCTTCAAGTTCTCTCAAGGACATTCCAAGTCCATTCTGGTGGTTTTTCGATCTAGTTGACCGTTTTGTCCCTAATGGCTCGGTTGACCATTTCAACAATCTCGATATTGTTTTCAAAGTCCTTTACCCCCGAGATACTATTTCAAGGGTTTCTACCCATTTCCAGCCTTCCAAACCATTCCCGACCTCTCGAAACATTCTCAGACTTTTCAAAGTCACTCCTAGTAGAGCCAAGCCAAAAATTGCATAGTAGTCACTAGCATAGGCGCCCAAATCTTTTGCCTTGCGTATCAGGGTCAAAAGATACATTTCTTGCTACCCTAAAACTTTTCTAAGTGGCTGGTGCCACTAGCAGTGGCGCCAAGCCAAAAAGTGGCCTGGCCCCACCGCTAAGCTATTTTTATGTCTATAAATATAGACCCTCGCCCTGTATGAAAAAGGTCTGCAATCTCAATCCAGAAATGTTGTCTATCTGAAAACAGAGTTGGAATTATCTCCAAACCCTAATTCCCTCAAGTCTCTTCAAGCCCCAACCTCCATACAATCTAACCCTAGCTCATACACACACCATACACTCATATACCAGCCTCAAAGCATGCCATTGAAGACTCAAGGTGTTTCAATTCCAAGGTTCTCAAAGTCCAATCAAGGCAAAGCAAACAAAGCAAGAAGCATCCAATGTTAGTTTTTCTCTTTATGTTTATGTACTTCCCCCCTCTCTCTTCTCTTTTTTAACCCACTTGGGTTTTCTTCTATTTTAATCCCCCATCTTCTACCTCCCTTTCTTGCATACTTGAAACAAGGGACTCCCCAATTCATGGCTAGGAAGAACTGTTGAAAGTCACCGTGTCGGGGGCTTTCTTCTAGTTCAACTTTAGACCGTGTGGATTCGGCCCCCTTAATTATGTGGTGAAACCTAGCCTTGAATGTTTACGACCCTATTTACATTGTGCATGTCCTATTCACATATCCATTCAAAACTTGTTTTCAAAGTGGTTTTCAAAACTTGCATCAAAATCATCTTTCAAACTTGCATTCAAAATTTTTTTTTCAAACTTGTTTTCAAAATCACAATCTTAAAGTGATTCTAGTCATTCCATGGTTAGGGTTGTTTTAGGAAAGTGTTATATTCATTGTCACCATCAAGGTCTATATTTTGGGTGTAAACCCTAAATCGCTTTTCATCAAAACCACAATCTTAGGATGATTCTAGTCATTTTATGGTTATAGTTATTTTAAGAAAGTGTGATATTCAATATGATCATATTGGTCTATATCTCAAATCCATGTTATTTTCAAAATCACCAACTTAGAATGGTTCTAATCTTTTCATGGTTAGAATCGTTTTAGGAAAGTGAGGCATTCAAAACATTTTAAAAGTCCATATTCAAGCCCCTTTTCAAAATTGTTTTTCAAACTTCTTTCCAAAAACTCTCTTCAAAATTCATTTCCTAAAAACTATTTTCAAAAATCTCTTTTCCAAAAACTATTTTTTTTGGAGTCCAAGTCAAGCTCTAGAATCCATGTTAGGAAAATCCTAGTTCTCCTTCCTAAAATCATGACCTCTTTTTCTACATCAAATTATAGGTTTCCAAAACTTCTTTTTCTACATCAAATCATAGATCTTCAAGAGCTATCTTTTACATCAAATCTTAAGTTTTCAAAATCTCTTTTTCTACACCAAATCATAGATTTTCAAATCCTAGATTTTCAAAACTTAACATTTCCAATTCCATGTCAAATCCAATCTTTTAATTTAGAAAATTAGATCAAATCCTCCAATTTTAGAAACCAAACCAAATCAAATTATTTATTTTTGAAAACAAAATCTAATCTTCTACTTTAGGAAATAAAAATTGAATCTTTTTTAATCCTAACACTTTCCTAATTTCAAAACTTTCGAACTTCGGAACTTTTCAAAGTTCAAATCTTTCTAAATTCAAAACTTTCCAAAACTTAAAACTTTCTAAATCTTTCCTAATTAGAAAACTTTCCTAATTTGAAAACTTTTCTATTTTGAAACTTTCCTAATTTAAAGCTTTTCAAAGTCCAATCTTTCTTAAACCCTATCTTTCCAAATCATTCCAAGTCAAGTGTTTCTAAATCAAATCAAATCCTTTTCAAACCTTTCTTAGACCTTATCTTTCATAATTCTAAGTTTTCTAAAATCAAATCAAACTTTTTAAATCTATATCAAACCTTTCTAATTCGATTGCATGCTCCAACCCTTGGATACCTAAACCCTATTTCAACCCTAATCCTAAGTTAGGAAGTTTTAACTCCTTTCTAAAACTCCTTTCTAAACCGAGATGGTTTTTCAACTTCAATTTAAGTCAAGATATTTTCAAATCTCAATCTTTCCAAATCAAGTTTAAGTTCCTTTTCCAAAGTTTAATCTTTTCATGTCAAAATCAATTTTTAAATCTCCATGTTCGATTTCAATTCTAAGTTCAATTTCAAATCATCTATTCAAAGTTCAAATTAAACCCTTTTCAAGTTAAACTTTTCAAAAATCTCAAAGTATTTATTTTCAATCGAACTCTTGTCCGAACTACAACTGACCTGATTCCTAAAAATGGATACGTAGGCAACCCTTGCGGGTAGTCACAACCTTTTTTAAATTTTCAATTTCATAATCTTTTTCAAATTTCGAATCTACTTTTCAAATCTATTTTCAAAATCAAAATTTTCTTCTCAAATTTTTTTCTTGCACTTGCATGTCATGCATAATATCAAACCTCTTTTCAAAATTCTTTTCAAAGTGGATATAATTGGACATTTGTTAATCAAAGATTCTAAATGAGTAAACTTAGGGTGAATAGACATGTAAGTACCGCAAGGGCGAGATAGGGTGATGGCTTAGTGCATCTTCCTTACATGTAATCAACCTCTGAACCTAGATCACTGTTGTTAAAGACTAAAAATGGAGTTATTTTAAAAAAAGGCTTAAATATTTTCAAAGGTTGCCAAACAACCTGTTTTCTAAAAAAACTCTCTTTTGAGGAAGTTTTCAAAACCTTTTCCAAAACCCAAGTGTAATCTTCGGATTGTACTTAGTTTTAGGTAACCTAACTCACCTTAATCAAGTTAGGTGGAGACTTCAAAATTTTTTAAAAAACCCTTATTCAAATCAGTTTCCATTTCAAATCTAGTTGTACTCATCCTTCTAGGAGGATGAGTTCTAACGAGAGAGTAACGTGTTTTTCCAACTTGTGCATATTTTTCTCCAGTGCAAAAAATTAGGGCGCGACAAACATTGTTCACCAGATACACATTATTTTATAAGCCTTCTGGAAATGCAGTAATTAATTAATTAACAAACTGTATATGCATATACATACACTGGTGGGCTGACAAGGGGCGGGCAGGAGCCACAACCCCTAAGTGTTTGAAAATCTTGCTAATATACCGTATAATTTGGGTGTTTAGGACAATAAATAGTACATTATGCTCCCTAGAATTTATAAAATGTCACCTTATCCCATCAAATTTTTAAAAATTTTGCATAAATCATGCATATTTATGAACTAGGAATACAATGCATTTTTAAAATTTAATTAACAATTATATATTAAAATAATTTATTATGAATCATCCATTAAAATTCAAATATAAAATGCATTTTTTTTAATTTATAAACCAATGTAATGAGAAGGAATTCAATAACTAAAAGCATCAACATGCTTAACCCTAATTCCACCAGTTATTCAAAGTTTGATTTAAAATAGAACTTCAAAGTTTACTTTGCCATAAAATTTGAATTTAAAATTGAACTTGGACTTGTTTTGGAAAGTTTGATTGAACTTTGAAATCATCTCGACTTGAAGGAATTTAAAAACCATCTTGGTTTAGAAAAGAGTTGAACTTTCCTAACTTAGGGTTAGTAGTGGAATTATGATTTTGGCCTCCTAAGGTTTAGATAACCTAGGGTTTAAACATGCAAAAGTTTGATTTTAGAAAGTTTGATTTTAAGAAAATTTCAAATTAGGAAAGTTCTATAGTAGGAAAGTTTCTGCCTTAGGAAAGATTTGATTTTCGAAATATTTGAATTAAGAAAAAGGTTTGAATTTAAAATTTGGAAAGTCAGAATTAGAAAGATTTGATTGAAGAAGAATTGAATTTGAAAATATTTTGACCTAGGTTCGAGATAACTTGGAATTTAAGCAATCCTAGGACCTAGAAGTTATGCAATGCACTTGAATTGGAAGTAGATTTGCAAAACTATTTGAAAAGATGTTTGAATATGGACTTTTGCAAGTCTCTTGAATATCTCATTTTCCTAAAACAATTCTAACCATAAAAAGATTAGAACCATTCTAGAGTTGCGATTTTGAAAACAATTATGGTTTAAAATATGGATCGTAATGACCACATTGAATGTAACATGTTCCTAAAACAACCTTAACTATAGAATGACTAAAATCATCTTAGAGTTGTAATTTCTTGAAAAAAACAATATAAGACTTGAACTCAAATTTGGACCTTGATGGTCATATTGAATATAATATTTTCCCAAAATAACCCTAGCCATGGAATAGTTAGAATCATCTTAGGGTTGTGATTTTGAAAACAATTGTGAAAGAAAAAGTTTCAAATGCAACTTTTGAAAGCAATTTTTGATGCAAGTTTAAAAACATCTTGAAAGCATGATTATGATAATAACAATGCAATAGGGACATGAACATACAAGGTTAGGCTTCAACACATAACCAAGGGGGTCGGACTCATACCGTCTTACGTGGAACTCGAAGAGAATCCCCGACACGATAATTCCCTCCTAGGCCTTTCTAAGAATAAACCGGAAGGTCCCTTGTTTCAAGCATACAAGAAGAGGATGTAGAAGATGGGGATTAAAATAGAAGAAAACCCAAATGGGTTAGGAGAGAAAAGAGAGAGAAAAAGAGAGGGAATACATAATTTAACTAGAAATCCTACCTTGTCTTCTCTTTGCTTTGATGTTTTGATGGTAAGAATGTGCAGCACTTGATCTTCAATAGATGCTTGAAGGCAAGGATTTGAGTGTATAGATTGTATGGAGGTTAGGGTTGAGGAGACTTGAGAGGATTAGGGTTTTGAGGGAATTCGAGCTCTATTTTCATAAAGGCAGAATTTCTGGAGTGATTTTTTGGACCCAGAATGGTGACTGACACCTGTTCCACTAGCACCAGGCCATTTTTTGGCTAGCAAGGCAGCAAGAAATAAATCTTTGACCATTGTGATGTAAGACAGAAAATTTGGGGGCATGTCCTAGTGACTACCATGCAATTTTTGGTTCACTAGCAGTGACTCTGAAAAGTCCAAAAATGTTCTAGAAGATTTTGACTAATTAGAATCGGCCAGGAATGGATGAGAACCCCTAAAAGAGTGTTTCAAAGGTAAACGACTTGATAACCAAAGCCGGAATAGTTAAAAAGAGCGATCGGACTACTAGGGACAAAACGGTCATTCAAATTGGAGAAACATCGAGATTGGCCCGAAGTGATTCATGAGAAGATTTGAAGGTTGGAAACACTATTGAGAATGTTTCAATGGATTGTTGGTTTGATACCCAGAGCTGGTGTGGTTGAAAAAAGAAACTGATTTACTAAGGGCAAAACGGTCATTTCACATTGGGTTCACCAAAAAATGACCTAGAATGGTCCAAAAAGGTACTGAAGGGTTGGAAATACTATTACAAGCATCCTTGGAAGGTAACCGGTTTGATACCCAGAGCTAGTGTGGTTCTTGGAGGCGATTGGATGCCTAGGGGCAAAATGGTCATTTTGACCCTATGCTCTCAAAATCGATCCAAAAGTGAGTGGAAGGCACCAGAGCGTGCTACATTATCTTTGGAATAATTTTGGAAGGATGGACTTACTACTCTAAGGTCTTAGATACTTTCTAAAGAAGCGTGTAGGTAGGACCCAAGGGGCAGTATGGTATTTTTCACCGAAGTAGGCTAGCAGGCACTGGTGTTGATCCAGGTTTTAAGTGTTTCCACTACTCTGACGATATGTGATGAGTTGGTTTTCAAAGGTAGCACGTCCTTCAGTAAACATGTCGCGGCCAACAGGCGTGTCTAATGAAATAGGGGGTTTGTTAGCATTCCCGATGTCAACCTGTGTGCTAGTGTTTTCATCACTCTGATGGTTGTAATGTTTATGAGTGTTTCCGTCACTCTAACAGTTGCAATGTTTGTGAGTGTTTTCATCTCTCTGACGATGCGTGTTCATTCTGAGATTGCCAAATCTCGAGAAGCTACTGAACGTTCTTATCGTCTCAGGGCCTTAAGTACTTTCCCGATCGATGTGCCGATTAGTTGACATTCTATGTTGGCGAGCTAGCAGGCACCAGAAGTGAACCGCTCTACCATCTCGAGAACTTGGGTTCCATCCCGATCAAATGGTGTAGAGGGACTTATCGTTCTAAGGGATTTTTTGATAAATATGCTATACTGGATGGACTTATCGTTTGAGGGATCAACTTTCTTGAAAGACATGCCAGATTGAGTTTGACTGGTCCAAACTGAAATTGGAACTTGAATTGAGGTTGAAATACGAAATTATTGTCTTTAGGAAGATGTGCCAACTGGAATTGAACTGAAAAATGCCCTAATGGCATTTTGATCGATTTGCCTCTATTGGGCCTAGTGAGCCCGCAAAGCGGTTGATTATCTGGATTGAGTCTGAATATGTTCGTGTCGATTTGAATGTGAGTCTAGTCGGGCTGGAGATTACTGAGCTAGTAAAAATGGGGTGCTTACATCTTAGAGTTGAGCCTTTAACTCCTTTAATATTATGATAAGGAGCCTTAGAAAGGGGTCTAGTATTCGGATTAAGATCAACATTAAACTCAATTTTTCGATCCACTAAGGAACCAGGCAAATCATCAAGGAAGACATCAGGAAATTCCCGAACAACATGGATATCTTCCAAGGATGGTGGGAAAATGTATGGGTCAATAACGCTATACAAGAAGGCACGATTCCCTTTTTGGATTAAATAACATGCTTGCATGGATGAAATGAGATAAAGAGAAGGCACGACACCAACTCTCTAGAATACAAGTCCCGAATAGGCAGAAGAATGAAACATAACTTGTTTAAGTTCACAATTAATGATAGCACGGTGAGAGAATAACCAATCCATTCCTAAGATGACATCAAAGTCGTGCATGTCAATAGGTATAAGATTCACAAACATAGGTATGCCATTAACGAGAATTTCACAAGAATTATAAATCCTATCATATAACATGAAATCTCCGGATGGCAAATATAAGGATAAAGCATAATTGAGAGGTGTTGGAGATGTATATAAGTGTTGAGCAAAGAGGTATGAGACAAATGAATGTGTGGAACCAGAATCAATAAGCATATGGGTAGATCGACCACAGATGGGAAGTATACCTGACACTATAGAGTTGGTGGCAGGGGTGTTTCCTAGAATAAGTGCGAAAGTTCATCCTAGTCGGGTCTAATCCTCTCTGCTATTAGCTGTAGGTTTCTTCGAACAATCCTTCACTTGGGGCCCAACTTGGCTGCACCCGTAAGAAGCTCTGCTTCTATAATAACATGGGCCCCAATGCTTCTTTTGACAAATAGGATATGTCGCTGCTTCATTGATCGTACCACCTCCCCAGTTCATGGTGTTCCCCCATGGGGTAAACGAATTTCCGTTAGAAGATCCTAAACTCTGTTGCTTTGAACCTTACCCTTTGCTTTGGTCACTTCCCACCTCTTGTGCTTCTCTCTATATTGTGCCATCTCATCAATTGCCCTTTCGACAATCACAACTTCTTGATAGGTTTCAAGTCATAAGATGTCCACTTTGTTGCGGATGTTCCATCGTAATCCTGTCTTACACTTCCTTGCCTTACGAGTCTCTGATGATACTATGTGTGCAGTGTACCGTCATAGTTCTGTGAATTTGGCATTGTATTCTACCATAGTCATATCTCATTAGGTCAAGCTGAGGAACTCAGTGGTTTTCTGAGCTCAAACAGTCTCGGTGAAATATTCCTCATTGAACACTTTCAAAAATCTAGGCCACAGCTATAGTGGCTCCATCGTTTTCTTTAAATTCCTCCAAACCAAAGTGGTTCCATCAAAAGTAAAGGTGGCAAAGGTCACTTTCTGTTCTTCCGTGCAAGGTAACACATCAAACACTCTCTCAATCCTTAAAAGCCAAGACTCTACAACCATGGGATTGTGAGTCCCTAGCAAAGTCGGGGGTCTCAGTTGTTAAAACTGCTTAATAGTAGTGCGTGCCACAACTTCCATGCTTGGTACCTGCACCACAAGCGGCTCTGGTATGTTGGTAGTATTACTATGTGTCGCGCCTAGATTTTTCGCGCTCGAGGAATACTCACACAAGCGGAAAAAATATTGTACTCTCTCGTTAAAACTCACCCTCCTAGAAGAATGAGTGCGACTAGGTTCGAATTGAAAATAGGTTTGAATAAAGGGTTTTTGAAAAAGGTTCGGAGTCGCCACCTAACTTGATTAAGGTGAGTTAAGCCACCTAAAAACTAAGCATAATCCGAAGACTACACTTAGGGTCTTGGAAAACGATTTTGGAAAACATCCTCAAGAGAGGGTTTTTTAAGAAAACGGGTTGTTTGGCAACCTTTGGAAAACATTTAGCCCTTTTTAGAAAAATAACTCCTTTTGGTCTTTGAAATCAGTGATTCTAAGTTCGGAGGTTGGTTACGTGTAGGGAAGACGCACTAAGCTATCACCCTACCCCGCCCTTTCGGTACCTACATGTCAATCTACCCTAGATTCACCTATGAGAGTCTTCAACTAACTATAGTTCAACCCTATTCACTTTGAAAAACAATGTTTGAAAAATATGATGCATGATATGCACGTGCAAGATGAAAGAATTGGAAAATAGAAATTGATTTGAAAAGAAATTGATTTGATTTGAAAAGATGGGATTGAAATTGGAAACTTTGAAAACCTAGAAATAGGAATTTGAAAATAGAAATTTTGAAATTGAAATTTGAAAATTGATTGGAATTTGAAATTTGGAACGATTTTGGAAACCACACCCATGAGGGTGGAATTGAAAGTTTGAAAAGTATTGTGACCGCACCTATGAAGGTTGTCTACGTATCCCTTTGGGGGAATCAGGTAAGTCGTAGTTCGGACAAGAGTCCGATAGAAGATAGAAGGTTGGATTGGACAAAGAGATTGAATTGAAAATTGGATTTGATTTGAGATTGGAAGAAGAGATTGAAAATTGAAATTGAGAATATTGGATTTTGATTTGAAAAGATAGATTTTGGAAAGACTTGGTTTTGGAAAGATGGAGGTTTAGGAAACCTAGACTTAGGAAAGGTAGGAGACCTAGGAAAGACTTGAGAGTTTAAGAAAGATTGGATTTTAGGAAAGATTTGAATTAGGAAAGGTTCGGTTTAGGAAAGTTTCGAACTTGGAAAGTTTCATTTTTGGAAAGTTCCGAGTTGTGAATTAGGAAAGTTTTGGTTTAGGAAAGTTTTAAATTAGGAAAGTTTTAAAATTAGGAGAGTTTCGAAACTAAGAAAGTTTTGAAATTAGGAAAGTTTTGAATTAAGAAAATTTTGAATTTAGAAATGTTTGAAAAAGGGAAGTTTTGATTTTGGAAAGTTTTGAAAACAAGTTTTGAAAATACGAAAGTTTCGTTTTGGAAAAGTTTGAAAAAAGAAAGTTTTCAGTTTACGAAATGTTTGAATTAAGAAAGTTTTCAACTTAAGAAAGTCTTGAATTAAGAAAGTTTTGAATTTAGAAAAGTTTTAGATTTGAAAAGATTTTGAAGTTTTGGAAAGTTTAGAATTTGGAAAGATTTAGGTTTAGAAAGATTCAACTTAAGAAAGTTTCAAATTTAGAAAGTTTTGAATTTAGGAAGCTTAGAATTTTAGAAAGATTTGAAATTTAGAAAGTTTAGGATTTAGAAAGTTTTAGAGTTTAAATTTTAGAAAGTCTTGAAATTAGGAAAGGCTTGAGTTTAGGAAAGGTTTGAGTTTAGGAAGAGTTTGAAAACTTAGATTTGAAAAGTTAAGATTTGAAAGGAGGGTAGAATTAGGAAACGGTTGAATTAAGAAAGATTTTTATATTCAAGTTTTGGAAACTTAAGATTTAGGAAAGTAGAAGTTTGGGAAGGATTTGAAGTAGAAAAGAATTGGATTTTGAAACTTAAGGAAAGGTTTAAAGTTTAGGTTTAGGAAACTTATGGTTTAGGAAGGAATTAAATTAGGAAAGGTTTGGACTAGGAAGGGATTGGATTTGGTTTCTAAAAGAAAAGATTTGATTTTGTTTCAAAAAACGGAGGACGGGATTTAGTTTCCTAAACGGGGAGATTGGATTTGGTTTCCTAAAGGGAAGATAGGATTTGGAAAGGGAGATTCTAGAAACCCTAACTTTGGAAAATCGTAGTTTTAACGTAGAAAATAGGTTTTGGAAACGTGTATCGTTCGAATGTGAAAACAAGGGGTTTTGGAAACCTAGGTTTGGGGCAAAGTTTGAAAACCATGTTTTTGGGAAGAAAATTTAGGGTTTCCTAATTGTGGGTTCTAGGGCTTGACTTGGGCTATAAGGAAAGAGTTTTTGGAAAGTGCGTTTTTGGACACGAAAGTTTTCTAGAAGGGAATCCTAGGGAGAAGTTTCTAGAAGGAAAAGTTTTTGGAAAGTAAATTTGAAGAGAGTTTTTGGAAAGAGATTTTAAAGAGAGGGAGTTTTTGGAAAACATATTTTTAGAGACGTAGATTTTAGAAGGAAAATCCTAAAGGGGAATTTCTAGAAGGAAGATTTTGGAAAGAGAGTTTTTTAGAAAGATTTTTGGAAGAGGTTGTTGGAGAGAGTTTTTAGGAAGGTGAATTTAGGGAGTGTTCTTAGAAAGAGATTTTAAAGAGAAGGAGTTTTAGAAAGTTTGAAAAAGGGAATTTTGAAAAATAGATTTTGGAAGGGAGTTTTTGAAAACAATTTTAGAGAGGAGAGTTTTAGGAAAGTATAAAAACATCTCACTTTCCTAAAGCGATTCTAGCCATAAGAGGGCTAGAACCACTTTTAAGAAAGTGGTTTTGAAAACAAGGTTTGAAAATGTAGACCAAATGGTCACTTTTACTATGACACTTTCCTAAAGCAACCCTAGCCATGGAAAGGCTAGAATCACCCTAGAATTGTGGTTTTGAAAACAAGTTTTCGAAAAAGAGATTTTGATACAATTTTGAAAAACAAGTTTGAAAACAGTTTTGAAAACAACTTTGAAAACGAGTTTTGAAAGATGCGAGATTATGATATGCACAATGCAATTTGGGGTCGTGAACATACAAGGTTAAGGCTTCACCACATAATCAAGGGGGCCGGACCCACGTGGTCTTTGGTTAGACTAGAAGAAAGCCACCGACACGGTGACTCTCCCATAGACCAATCCTACACATGGACCGGGAATCCCCTTGTTTCAAGCATGCAAAGAAAGGGGGGAAAGAGATGGGGGATTCAAATAGAGAAAACCCAAGTGGGTTGGAGAGAGAAGAGAGAGGGGGGAAGTGCAGAAAATTAAATAGGGAGCCTACCTTGTTTCTTGTTTATTTTACGCGCCGTTCAGTCTTCGGTCTTCGGTCTTCGGTCTTGATCTTCACCTTCAGTCTTCAAGGATTGTCCTCAAGCTTTGGATGGTAGCTCTTCAAGTCTTCGAAGGGTGGTTGAAGGCTAGTGTGTGAGTGTATGGGGGAGTGTATGAGTGTATAGGAGGCTAGGGTTTGTGTATAGTGGCTAGGGTTTGGGAAAACCTAGGGAGGCTAGGGTTTTGGAGGTGCTCGAGCTCTGTATATCGAAATATGAGATCCTTAGGTTAAGTTTGCAGACCTCCCTCACGTTGAACAAGGCTCTGTATTTATAGAGGGAGGACAAGCCTGGCGCCTGTTGCAGTGGCACCAGGGCAAAATTTATATTGGCGCCACTGGCGCCAGGCCATTTTTTGGCTTAGCGCCACTAGCAGTGGCGCTAGCCATTTAGGAAACAATTAAGGTCGGCAAGCAACGTATCTTTGGCTAGATTTGGGCGCCTGTACTAGTGACTACCATATAAACTTTAGCCTGGTTTCACTAAGAGTGACTCCGGAAAGTCCGGGAATGATTTGAAGGAGCCAGGAGTGACCCGGAAGGCCGGAAAGGAGCAGGAACACTTAAAATAGTGTCCTGGAGGTATTTGACTTGAAAAGTGAGGATTGGATGTGTCAGAAAGGTTGACCGAGCCTTTAGGGGCAAAACGGTCAACCGAACCGAAAAACTACCGGGACAGACTGAAACTGTCCCGGAAGAAGACTTGGGATCTGGAAACATTATTTAGAATGTTCCCAGAGGTTGCCGGTTTGATACCCAAAGCCGGCGTGGTCAGAAATGGAAACCGGCCCACTAGGAGCAAAACGGTCATTTTGTACCGGGTTTGCCGGAACTGACTCGGAATGGTCCGGAAAGGTAAAGGAAGGTCGAGAACACTATAAAAAGTATTCTCGGGACATTACCGGTTTGATACCCAGAGCCGGTGTGGTCGAAGAAGGAGATCGGCCCTCCAGGGGCAAAACGGTCATTTTGCACCGGGTTGGCCGGAACTAACTCGGAATGGTCCGGAAAGGTAAAGGGAGGTTGAGAACACTATAAAAAGTATTCTCGAGATATTACCGGTTTGATACCCAGAGCCGGTGTGGTTCCTGGGGCGTTCAGATGCCTAGGGGCAAAATGGTCATCTTGACCGGAAAAGGTCCAAAGGGTAATTTGGTCATTTTTCACCGAAGTGAGCTAACAAACATGGGTATTGACCTAGGTTTTGAGTGTTTCCGCCACTCGAACAGGGTTAACGATTTGAGAGTATTTCCGCTACTCTAACGGTTCTATGAGTATTTCCGCTACTCTAACGGTTCTGTGAGTATTTCCGCTACTCTAACGGTTCTGTGAGTATTTCCGCTACTCTAACGGTTTTGTGAGTAGTTTTGCTACTCGGACCGTCTCGAGGAATAAACTGTCTCGAGAGAGGGATTGGAAAGGAGTCTTACCGTCTCTGAAGAGACGTGCCTAGATTAGAACCGTTTCGAGGAATAAACTGTCACGAGAGAGGGATTGGAAAGGGGTCTTACCGTCTCTGAAGAGACGTGCCTAGATTGGAACCGTCTCGAGGAATAAACTGTCACGAGAGAGGGATTAGAAAGGGGTCTTATCGACTCCGAAGAGACGTGCCTGGGTTTTGAGTGTTTCCGCCACTCTAACGGTGTGAGTGTTTCCGCCACTCTGACGGTTTGGTGAGTGTTTCCGCCACTCTGACGGTTTTGTGAGTGTTTCCGCCACTCTGACGGTTTGATGAGTGTTTCCGCCACTCTGACGGTTTGGTGAGTGTTTCCGACACTCTGACAGTTTGGTGAGTAGTTTTGCTACTCGGACCGTCTCGAGGAATAAACTGTCTCGAGAGAGGGATTGGAATTGGAATAAGAAAGGATAATGCCCTTAAGGGCATTTTGGTCATTTTGCCTCTATTCGGGCCTGACAGGCCCGCAAAGCGATGAAAAGACGGAATTTGGACTAGAGGATTGGTTTCGATTGGAATATGTCCATAATGACTTGAAAACAAGTCTGGACGGAGTGTAGACTGCCGAGCGGTCAAAAATGGGGTGCTTACACTATGTGCATCGTGGGTCACTTGAACAAGCCATGCTAATATCATTTCTATGCGACCCATTCAGTCCTCGGGCGCTCTGGCCCCTCTATAGCCTCTTCCTCTTGGCAACGTAGTTCTATACGTATGCAAACAAATGGTTAAGCAATTAACATAATATTACACATAACACACCTTGGCATGTCATTATATAGATAATGTACATATACATACACATTGTACATATTCAAGTAAAACCTAGAATTCTATCTAGACTTGACTCAATCTTATAGTGTCCACCTATAGCTCTGATATCACACTGTCACGTCCCGTAACCTGGCCTATGTGAATTTAGGGTGCATGACTGACCAGTAACGTAGCTACCCAAGGCTACATCTTATAATCCGGTTGAACATTTGTGCATAATCATTTAAAATGATATATAACTGCAGATATGAAATCATTACTTGAAATAATACGTGTGTTATATATGACAGAATTGTGCCTAATTCTAAAATCAAACATACCATATGGGCCTATGCAAGGCTGCCTCAAATAAACCATTTATAAGGTTAGAAAACATCATAGGGTCCAACCTCGAATAGCA
>CM065383.1:43875000-43940000 GCA_033060915.1 Euryodendron excelsum
TATGCTTAATTGCGGAATTTACATTTGATGTTCAGTTGGATGCAGATTTTGTGCCTCTTTTCCTGTGTTGCAATTGGAATTGGTTTTTGAAAAAAATGATATTTGAATCTTGGGGGAATACTAGTATTGTAATATTGCTGCTGAGGGATAGTTAGCAAGATCAGGGGGGGACCCATAAAAATTGTTTTGGGGAGGGGGGGCGAGAATACACTATTTCATCTGAGAAATGCACCAAAAGGGGCCTACAGAGAATTTAAAAAACTCGGGGGTCGGCCCACCCCCCCTTTTGGCCATAGGGTAGGTTCACCCCTGAGCGAGGTCATAATTGTCATTTGATGGGGACATATTTGTATGTGTTTGAGATTGTGGAACTAGAAGCCTCGCTATAATACGTATGAATTGGTCTGGTTGTGTTATTTTCTAGGATATTTTAGCTTAGATATCCTAAAAGTGTTCCTTTATTTTGATTCGTATTTTCAAATAACAATGCCTTGATTCTTTTATGATGCACACGTAATAGTTCTGCTCTTCCAACACCATTTGTTACATACTTTCCCATGACCCTGCTTGTTGCCTTTGCGTCCAATATTGCTTTGCGATATCAGTGTATCTTATTTGTCAATATATTTACTTTGAATATACGTTTTTGATATACTTGGAAAACTAAGCTTCTTTATGTTTGAAATCCTCTTTTTTAACACCATTTGATTCGTACAACTTTCAAAAATATCTTTAAAATGTGAAGTCTTGGTTAATCTGACAAGGGTTGATGGATCAGCCTCATTAACACTGCATCTTCCTACATCAGTATGATGGAGTCACTCTTTGACATTATTACTGATTTGGCATTAGCAATAAGTACTACAAGTAACGTTTGAGGATTTGTCCCTAGCCTGCTTCTTTAATAAGTGCTAGTTTCCCGTTAATGATTTGAAAGCTCCATAGAATATCCAATACGGTCTTGAATTTTGTATTTTCTAGATCTTAACTAAATCTAAACACAATCTGATGAGAGTATTCTTGCTTCCTGCTCGGAGATTACAAATTTATAGCTTTGGATAAACAGGTGTTACTTGTTTCAAATACATGCTTGTGACCTTGAACCTGACTGCTTTTCTGTTGCTTGAGTTTTATTTTGTTTTTTCTAAAACTATAAAGGTTCTGCTGCTTATCAAAAAAAAAAAAAAATGCACAAGTTGTTAATGCTTATTAAAAAAAATGTACAACTTCTATAGGGCTGGAAAATACATTATGGAAGGTTTCCATAAAATTTCCAAGTTTTATTATCATGTCATCTGTACAGGGTATGACTGCAGATGATATTGATACAAAAATTGTGATTGCAGGTCCAAATCGTGCATTTGGTGACCTAATTGCAGCATCTGGTATCACAGACGCGATGCTGGATAGTTTGATTGCTCTGAAGGATCTGGATGGTGTTCAAGGATTGCCCCCGTTAAGTGAAATAGAAGACTTGCGTTATCAAAAAAATACACGAAAATCCACTAGAGCTGAAATAGAGCGCCAAAAACAGGAGGAAGTTGCCAAAGCACGAGTAAGACTAGTAGATGAAAAGGGAAGGGCTTATGGAACTGGAAGAAGGAAATGCAGTATAGCCCGTGTTTGGATTCAACCTGGTGATGGTAAATTTGTAGTTAATGACAAACAGTTTGATGTCTATTTTCCAATGCTTGATCATCGTGCTGCTCTTCTTCGACCTTTCTCTGAGACGAAAACTTTGGGTCTTTGGGACATAGATTGTACTGTGAAAGGAGGTGGTGTCTCAGGTAGTTGCACTTTTTCTGACTTATCTTATGATTGATTTCCATCCCTATTTGGAACTCAAAAATTCCTGCTTGAAGACAATAAATTAATTGGATTTGTTTTGTGTTTTGGCAAAAGGATCACACAGCATGATGCTTTTTCTTCCTTTGCTTTACGGCTCACTCCCTGCCTATGGGGAAGAAGGATTGCATGTTTGATGCTTCCTATTTAAATGTTCACTCTTCGTGCTGGTGCTACCAGTGTGTCAACAATGTTGATATATTACCCTTATTTTCCCAATTTGACCTTTTTTACCTGTGAAATATATAAAATGTTTTTGATTTTTAGTTGTATACCTGCTGGTTTTGTGTCCTTCTTTTTTGAAAATTGCCATATCCCATGTCTATACTCGGGTAAGTGTCCGTGCTTCTTAGCTTTTGAGTCTGCCTCTATTTATTATTCCTAGTGAAAGTGCATTTGCAACATCCTAGTAGCAAATTTTACATATATCAAATTTTTCTTAATGTTCCCAACCAAGTTCAGACCAGTATTATCTGGTTTGTACCTGAGTGGTGCTATTCTGAGCAGTGGATGAGGACACTTTTGCTGATATTTACACTGTTTGTTAGACTTGTACATGTTGAGCATGTTGATGACTAATCTACTTTTTTTTTTCCTCCCTGTTTACACGTCTAAAACTAAATTAAATTTGTGGTTTGCATTTTTTAGTTTTGTTATGTCTTGATGGTTGAGATTTCTAGATTGGAGTTGAGGGTTCAAACTACATCCTAATGACATTTGCTCGTCAAGTTCAAAAATCAACTTCCAGAAATTATATATAGAGATGGGGAGATATCAGGGCACTGACTATGTGCGTAATATCTTTCCCAGTTTTCTTGAAGTGTACTCATAGCATTAAATGTATATATGTACATATGTAGTCTCGAACTGCACAAACAGGAGTGTTCCCTTGACATGATTATTATTGGAATGGGACTCACCCTTGATAGGAATTTTGTACAAATACACAAAATCTGGTTTTGCCCTTGCAATGTGTGTGTGGTTTTTAACTGATGTCACACACTGACTCCTGCTCTCTCTTTCCTGAAGTTCTCTATTGCTTTTCTGATGCTCTTCTGTTCTTCATACACCATGATATTCTCTCTTATTGACAAATTTCCCAAGGAGGATCATGTTAATGGGGCCCTGAGGGATGGAATTGGTTATACTAATTCTAATTACAACTGGAATGACTTTGTGATATGTTTTATTGTTTACTCAATGCATGTGTGACGAATTCATCAGTTCTCTTCTTTTTATTGCATTTCAAGCTTCTGGCTTTTCTATTGGTATCTTTTTATTATCTCTTAATTAGAAAACTGAATCTGCACGGAACACAGGTCAAGTTGGGGCAATTCAATTGGGGATCAGCAAAGCCTTGCAAAACTGGGAACCAGATCTACGTTCTCCTCTCAGGGCAGGTACAACCTATGCATGCATAGTTTTCATTAATTTTCATGGCTTAAGATACTTGCAAGGACCCATACATCTTTCCCAGAAAGAGGGAAAGTATTCTTACTTTCTCTCCAATGTAGGCGCTAGGAAGCAATAAGTATAAGCATAATTATTTTTGTATGAACTGTGTAGCAAAACTCTTGCCTCTGGGTTTGTGCATGGATTCTGTTCCCCCTCATCACATGTGAAAAATATATGGACATATATGTATATCATATTAGCATGTAATGTATTTATACACTTCGTCCTGTGATTTCTCCCTGACCATCTTACTGTGCCTCGCCACCAGTGGGTTTTCTGACAAGGGATGCAAGAGTTGTGGAAAGGAAAAAACCTGGTAAAGCAAAAGCCAGAAAGAGCTTTCAATGGGTCAAGCGTTGATCGATGATATCCTTTCAGCTACCATGGCATCTCTCCTGTACTGTAGCTTGTAAGCCAGAGCTCTTATCATAGTTCCAGCATAGCAGTCACGATTTTGTTGAGCAGAGATATATGATCACTTAAGCTTGTGTTTAGCAGAAAATTCCCTATTTGATGAGTTCTTTCTCTCTTCATTACCACTCCATTTGATGCCTTACAAGTCTTGCTATATTTATGGTAACTTGTATTGTAACTTGCTTTGTTGGACATTCATATATTGTTATGGAGTTGAATGAAAATTCATTGAATTTGATTACTGGGAAATTGCTTCATTTTCTTGTACTTTTCTATTTTTAAAAGTTTTTTTTGCTGAACTCTTCTACTTTGCTATTTTTTTTTCTTTGTTATATACCTACTTTCTGTGTCTCCACCAAATAAATGCTGGAAGGCTTGCTAGCTAATATGAGCTTTGTAATTCATAATGAAGTATGATTGGCAGCATGATATTGATTGAGATTGCACCTTCCTAATTTTGGTGGGAAGCAAAATTGCACTTCTCTGGTTCTCTTGATTTTTTTTATTTTGCATTTCCTGGTCCTGCACTCTTTCATAAGTTTCTCCAACATGATGTATTTCTTACATCCAAGAGTAATTATGTGCATTGCTTTCTAAGGCCTGTATATTCTTTGCATGGATTGATTGAAACTTACGCTATTGTACACTGAACGTAGTTAATGTGCGTCTTCATGATCTCCTTGACTCCATTAACTATTAATTTTACTTCATGCTACATCTATAATTTTTGTTTTGTGTTGTGTTCATTACCCTCCTTATACCAACGACTAATTTTTGTTCCTGTTTTATTTTTTCATTAGTTTGATTCATGTATTTCATAGAAGACTCTTGTTATTTCTATAAACGAACAAAAAAAAAAAAATACATAGACCAAATGATATTTAGTTTAAAATAAGCATATATAGATAAACAAAAAAATAGAAAAAATAACAATAAGCCTAAATAAATAAAAAAATTAGCTGGTGCATCGTACGAGCCTAAAACTACTTTATACAAATGTTGGATACGAAGAAGAGCATAAAACATAAACGGAAACCATCTTTGACCATGCACCCACTAAAGAAAGACGTGATATAACTATGCATAGGATGTTGTAAGTTAATTTCAACTATTACACTAGAAAAACTCTGTTCTTGTAGAATTTTTATAGAAATTATATTTTTATAACAGAACATAGCGTTGTAATATTTTTAAAATTACTACCCAAAATTTTTGGGTGTTCTGGTTTAAAACGAAAGGATCATAAATAGCCACGTGTTGACTTACGCTGTACTACGATGTACTATACTTAGTTGAAGCATGTTAATTTTAGCTGCTCTCTCCTTGCCCTTCTGGAGGCAGTTTTAGCTCTCTTCACAGCTAGAACTACAGCTCTCTCTCTCTCTCTCTCTCTCTCTCTCTCTCTCTCTCTCTCTCTCGTTTAGAACTGTACTGTATCTACCTACCTCTCTTCACATTTAAAAGTACAGCTAATAAGCTCAAAGTCTGGAAAGGTTATGGATCAGCAACACCGCTCCTCTGCCATTCATTGCTTCATCTTTATAAAATCTCCAGCAAAACCATTCACATAAAAAAATCATAACCTAAAACCCACTTCCCCTCAACATGGTATAAATACCCCTCCATCCCCAATTCTCATTGCAGACAACCCATCTCCATTTCTCTCTCTCTCTCTCTCGCTATCATCTTCCATCAAAACACCTTGTTGCCTGCAGCCTTCCTAATTCAGATACTTCTCAAGTCATGGCTTTGCTAGCTTTGCCAAGGCAACTGGTTTTGGCCATTGTCATTGCCCTCCTCTTGTACTGTCCGAGTGCCAGTCTTGCTAAGAGATCAAGCCGCTCCGGCAAGAACGGTCTAAATGTGATTGACTATTGCTGGCAAGGAGATCCCCACTGGCGGAGACACAGGCTCCACCTTGCTGCCTGCTCGGTGGGTTTTGCTGGGAAGATGACTAACAACATTGGCGGCGGCGTTACACACTATAAAGTAACTGATCATTCGGATGACCCATTGAATCCCCAGCCCTAAATGCTGCGCTTTTGGGGTGACCCAAATCAAAGGCAAGGTGTGGGTCACGTTCCAGAGGGACATGCAAATCAAACTTGAGAAGCCACTCCTCGTTAGCAGCTACACTGCCATTGATGGCCGAGGTGCCAAAGTCGACATTGCCAACGGTGCGTGCATTACTGTGCAAGAGGTACTATGCTTCATAATTCATTTAGCCAGTATTTCAATGATTTGGTTATATATAAATTGTTGGACCCAAATATTATACTGAGGGGGGCCAACGTGAGAAATTTTTTTAGTGGGATAGACCATTGAATTTTAATCTTTACAGTGAAACACAAATGTTGAAATATTAAAAAAAAAAAAAAGGTAGGAGAAACTTTTGAAAAAGGGTTCATGGTAAAATTATTTGCATTTTAGTGGACTAATACATTATTTTTTATTATAGATATCTATCTTACTTTTCAGGTGGGTGTTTTTTTAAAAATGTCTATCTCTTACAAATGAATCGAACAGCTGAAAGTTATTTTGATCACAATTCAACTGCCAAGATCAATTTCCAAATCTCCTATGCATCTCCTGCCCATTAACGTCCAAATCAATAGTGGGTCCCAGCACTTTCACATATACACATTGTAAACCAAAGAACAGGCCTTGCGTGTTGCCGGTGTTGGTGTGTTGCACAGCCAATTTTATGAAAGAAGCATTGAATGCTCTCCAGGCTTTGATATATATCTTATGTATCTAAATATCAAAGTGGTTTTGCATCTAACAGCTGGATATCTTTTGTGGAGGCATATTTTTTGTCAGATCATTTTGGTTGAAAATTTGAAATCAAAGTTCTGCCTGTTATCTATCTCGCCTCACTCACCCATCTCACCTTATCTCCTCTCTTTCTCTTTCATTTCTCTTGCCTCTCCACCTCTCTCCACCGAATCTGTCTCACGTCCCTTAACTCCCTTCCCAGGGCTACCGGAAGGCCGTTGAGCAAGCAAAATCAAGTTAATCGGTTAAATTTTCATGCTCTACTCTCTCTTATGTTGTCTCTAAATTCCTTTGCTCCGCAAAAGGTTGGTTTTGAACTAAGATTTGGGTCTCTGAGGGGTAGTTTTGCCCCGAGAGCTATTGTGAGGTGGTTTTTTGCAATTTTTGGTTGTGTTAGGGAGGAGGCTGCATTTTTGGGGTTGTGTTTCTGGGTGAATTTTGCTTCAGATTACAGTTTTGAGGGCACAAAAGTGAGCCTATGTGAGTTTCTCATCATTTTTCTCTCTATTCCTCTGCTTCTGTCTTTGAACCCTCCTTTTCTCACTCTGTTTTGCATTCAACACCCAGTTTGGCTTGCATCACATCCATGTCATATACCAGTGAGATCATTTAAAGAATAGCTAAAATTTTATTCATAGCAAAGTTCAATTGAATTTCTTTCCTTTTTTGGTCAATGCTTAGTTTTGTTTTCTGCATTTTGGAGGTGTCTAACTATTTGTTTCTGTTTTTGTTATCTATTGCGTGCAGTGAATCATAAAAAAATATTTTATTTTGATCACTTGAAGAAAGTTCTTGCCAATGATGTCATGGCCAGTCTAGGAGAAGTGGATGCCGGTTAATGTCATCCCTCAATGGAGTGCACCTTGCCTTAGATGGTAAGAACCATTGCGTTATGTGCACTTTAATATACTTATTTAGCTTCTGATTGATTGTTTTTGTTTTTATATTTACTTGAGGATTTGAAAAGGGTTAATTTTGGCGGGGGAATTTGGAACCTAACAGTACAGTAAGTCAGCAATCTTGATACATGTATTTGTTGGAACTATGAAACAAAGACCCCTGAAAAGTTGGTAAGTTTTTCTATTTATTTTATTTTTATGCACCTCCCCCTCCTAAATACTATGCATTTTGTTTCTTTGGATCTATGTATACACGCATATTATATTTGTTTGTTTCTATTGTAAAATAGTAAAAGGTACTTTCTGATATGCATTTACAGAAATGTACGGCATTTTCCTTTTAATAATCTGCTACTTGCTTTTTACATTTTTTTTTGTTACACTCGAATTTTGGATATTTTCTACATTTTTTTGGCTTGCCTTTAATTTTTTAACCCTATACTAGATGAGAATTGATAGGTATATAGTGTGTCTCTGTTGTTGAACAGTGGAAGACTAAGAAGAGTGGTGGGCAGAATAATCGGCACAATTGCATTTATATGTGTTTTCAATTTTCTTGATCATCCTTTGGATGGATAAAAAAATTGAGTTGTTTTAAGTAATAATTTTCCCAACTACTAGGGTGTGTGTGTGTGTCTAGGGGTGATACATTATTCATGGTTTTGATACCTACCTCTTATACAATGAAGTTTCCTTATTTTGTTTTTTTTTTTTGGGTAAGTGAATTTTGGATGGGACTTATGAGAACCACTTGCTAAGGAACCACTTCAATTTGAATTTTAGTTGTTATTGCATTTTTTGCTTTGATTTACAGGGGTATTTCGCAGATAGTATATACGAAGCTCAGAAATTGGAGGGATGGTACCACAACGAGTCTGATTTGGGACTTCGTGACAATAATTGCAAAGCTGTGGCAGTGACTACTAGAGAATTCTCCATCACGTTTTGTGAAGAAAAAAAATGATTAATGCTTATCATAGTTTCATTAATTGTCATTTAATGAAGATTGATAGCTATAGTCTGTCTTTGAAGATGTGGTTTGTTTTACTTCCAATAATTGAGAACACTTGCTGTGATATCACAAGGGAGCTCGGGTTACTTCAAATGTTGTTATTTTAGAGTTTGATTGGGTTAGTAACCGTTTGGGATAAAAGTTGACACCTTTTGTTGCTTTTGCATTGAGTTAAGTACTAATCTCTTATACCTAATTTCAGTTGGCTTACAACAATTATTTTTGGTTCATTTGATTTTAATTTTTGACACTTTATTGCTTAAGTAGCTTTAGTTACTTTTCATCTGGGTTTAAATTTACAGAGTTTGACTCGCAAATTTATTTCACACAAATGCTTAGTTATTTCTTGCTTTCCTTGAATTCCATTGCACATAAACGCATATTCATGTTGGATTTAACAAAATTTAGGTATATATTATGGTATTTTGTTCATTGAAAAAATTAGGTTAAGCATGTTGATGCTATTAGTTACTAATTTCCTTCCCATTACATTGGTTTATAAAAATAAAAAAAAGGCATTGTATTTTTAAATTTTAATGGATGATTTCATAATAATTATTAATTAAATTTTGTTGGTAAGTGCTGTAAGCACGGTTATTCCTAGTTCAGTTCATAAATATGCATGATTTAAGCAAAACTTTTTAAATTTGGTGGGACAAGGTCACATTTTCTAAATTCTAGGGAGGATAATGTACTATTTATTGTCCTAAACACCCAAATTAAACACTATATTAGCGGGATTTTCAGAAACTTAGGGGTTGTGGCTCCTGCCTGCCCCTTGTCGGTCCACCAGTGTATATATACATGTACTGTTATACAGTCTGTTAATTGATTAATTACTGCATTTCCAGAAGGCTTATGAAATAATGTGTATCAGGTGAATGATGTTATCATCCATGGTATGCAGATCCACCATTGCCGGTCCCAACCACCGGGGCAGGTGATGGGTGCAGACGGAAAGATTGAGTCTGGGTCACATTGATGGGGATGCAATCAGGTTGGTCTCATCTTCAAAGGTTTGGCTAGACCATAATACACTCCACAAGTGCAAGGATGGTCTCATCGACATCACTCGTGGTTCGACAAACATTACAATCTCGAACAACTGGTTCAGAAACCATGATAAGGTGATGCCTTTGGGTCACGACGATGGGTACCTGCGAGACAAGAACATGAAGGTAACTGTGGTCTTCAATCACTTTGGTCCTGATTGCTGGCAAAGGATGACAAGGTATAAATCTTCACATTGCTGATATTTTTACGAGAATACAAAAAATCAAGTCTAAATGAATAAAAACTTCTCATTGTATTGATGGAAAAAAATTTCAGGGTCTGCCATGGATACACATGTTGTCAACAATCTATACCAAGGATGGGGACTGTATGCGACTGGAGGAAGCTTGAATCCACTCATTGAGAGTGAATCGAACCTCTTTGTTGCACAAGAATCAGGGAAGAAAGATGTAAAATGATCGATTTCTTTGTTTTTTTTTTCCCCCTGCAAAACCATTGTTGTTTCAGTAAACTAATGAATGAAATGTTTGATGAAACCGGTGACATGGAAGAAGAATTATGAGGATGGAAGGGTTTGGGGATTTGGGGTTTGAGGTTTAGGGGTAGTTAGGGGTTAGATTTTAGGGTTTTAGGTTTAAGGTTGGGGTTAGCGGTTAGGGTTTAGGGGTCAGGGGTTAGGGTTTCAGGGGTTAGGATTTGGTGTACTGATTTGGAAATGGACAGGAAACCTACTTTGAAATGAATCCGAAACATTAGAAAAGCCATGGAAAACTGCATCATAATGTTAGGGAACAATTACAGAATTCTAAGAGAAAATTCACTAATTATTGTGGAGAGAAGGCTCAAGAATCATAAAAATAATAGAATATTACATCTTTCTTTCTTATGAGAAAAAAACTGTACGTGGTTATTCCCGAGCATTTCCATAATGTCCCCAAGGGCTTTCCAAACTTTATAGAATGTTTTAGAGATGCATGCGGAAGTTCTTAAACTTCTTAAATGTTTTGACAGAAATTTTCCACTCCCCTTCCTGGTTCAACCACCTTTGAAACAAAATGTATATATATGAATATAGGCTGCCTTTATTGTGTGCACTTCTCCTAAAAAACTGCCATGTAGCACTCAAACTTTTCATGCTCATGATCTGAGCATTATTATGTCACTACATTTTCACAATCTAAGCATAATTGTATGTCACTAATTTTTCAATTTTTTGTAAATTAGCGTAAATTACTGCACTCATTATTGTTGCTAAAGTCCTGTACAATTGAAAGCAAGATTTATGTTTGGCATCTTTAACCTTTGGGAGTCAATCGTACAACTCAAGTGGAATACACAATCCAAATTCTACGTGGTTACTTAATTAGATGATCATCGTATTTGCTTCCCTTGTTTATCTTTTTATGATTCATCCCTTGTCTATTTAAGTGAAGAGAATAATCTCGTTTGCTTGTGTGTATTCAATATTCTAACAAATAGGCAGCAGTCCAATTCCTCCTGCTCACGGTTCATGGGTGACCCCCCTTGGTGTCCTTCTCAATACACTACGTTAATTATAAAAAAAATCACACTGCTTACAGTTCAGTTAACTTTCTGACAGGAAATATGGTCTTGATGACAACACTGTGGATTTTATTGGTCAGGCATTGGCACTTCACAGAGATGACCGCTACTTAAATGAGTCTGCGCTAGATACTGTGCAAAGGATGAAGGTGAAAAATGCATGGGTTACATAATTTGTATTCTATGTGTTGGTTTGAATCCTTATGAGTTTGAGGTCCAAATTCTTGTGGACATATTAAAATTTTCTGCTTCTTATGGTGACAGCTCTATGCGGAGTCTCTTACTCGTTTCCAAGGAGGATCACCGTATATTTACCCATTGTATGGAAAAAGTAAATTATATGCTGTGAACATTATTCAACCTAATATTTCAATTGTTTTTTGGCTAGTAATTTGAACTTGTGAAGCATTTTGTGTGACAGGTTAGGAAAGTTGGCTGGGTTGTAAGAGCAATTGCCATTCTGAGCCACCTGATCCCGAACACCAACCATTCTCACTGAGTGCATATTATTCTACCACAGAAGCAGTTGGGTCGCAAATCAGATATGAGAGTTCTCATACACCATCTCTGAGAAGGAGATTAAAAATTCAAACTTCTGCTTGTATAGTTTTCTTGAACTGTGTGAGTACATGTATTCGGTATTTGATTCCTGGTAGGGTCTAATCTGAATTCTCTTGTTGGCAGATTGAGATGACCAGTCAAGTGATTTAGCAAGAGAACTAACTGGATTCTTAGGGGACGTTTGGTAACGCTGTCAATTTTTGTTTTTTGTTGTGTGTTTTTGTTTTTTATTTTTGCTGTGTGTTTTTTGTTGTTTGATGATGAATGTTTATAGGTTATCGTTGTGCTAATAATACTAGACCAATGTTTTTATGAGAGAAAATACACCCATTTTAGTGTTTTTAGTTTTCTTTTTTCAAATTTTGTAAAAAACCAAAAAAAAAAATTTAAACAAACGGCATTTTTTGTTTTTTTTGAAAAAAAAAATAAAAAACGAAAACAAAAAACGTTACTAAATGAGGCCTTACTCTTATGGTTTTTACTTTCATTTAGGGACGGGAAGTAAAGATCAAAATAAGATAGGGAACAGCTTTACATGCCAAATAGTAAGAATTAGCCATTCAGTTTGTAATGATTGCTGCAGGATGAGGAACAGAATGCTTCTGGTAGATATAATCAATTGATTAACGGGTAGATGAATTTTATCAAGGTTTTCCTGTTTGATTGTATCAATTGATTAATGTAGCTTTTGGGTCTTCTGTGGAACAGGTTCCACAGGTGATGCATTATATTCAAATGAGTTCAACCACTAAAATGCTACAGCTGAATATAATCGTAGAAAATCACTTAATACCTTAACTTCAACAAATAGGAATGGGCTTTTTTAAATTTATGAAGTACTTATGTCGGACACGAGATACGTGTCTAACCTATCTAGTTGGACATGCACTCTAGAAATATATTTAAGTAAAAGAGTTTACTATGAAACTATGCCTAATACTTTAGTTCTAATTTTAGTTTGTAAATATTATTTTATCCTAATTAATTGAAAGATAGTTAAGAAATATGAAATTTGGCTGTGTCTTAGCGTCCATGGCTGACGAATCTGAGCCTCTATCCTCATCTTCAATCAAACAATTAGCATTGTTATTGACATTAACAGTTGGTTCAGATGAATCCGCCGAATCAAACGGTGGGAGTGGGCGGTAGGACATAGAAACAATGGCTATTCCCTTTTGTCACAATCCTTTGAAAACACTCCTCCGTAATTCTTACTTTATAGGTGAAATTGGACACTTTGAGCATATAGAAATCTTGAAATCTTGCATCAATTTCTGTTTCCAATAGCATTCTTCCATGTTCAAGGTCATCCTTGCTGATTGTCTTGGCATCAACAAATATGACCCTACCCCAAAGAGCTCCAATGGATGTGAAGGTGTTCGTGTTCCATGCTTGTAAGGGAACACCCTCAATTGTAATCCAAATCCTTCTAACGTGTTAAACTCTCTGTAAGACCAGTTATAGACAACAGAAAACCAATTGTCTAACCATGATCTGCCACTTCCCATCATGGCCTCTTTGTCCCCCGTATCTTCAAATTCCAGAAGAACCCTTGGACCACCAAGTGGTTTAACTTTGATGCAGTTGACTCCATCTCTTGCCCTTGCTTCACCCAATCCACTGATTGTGTTGGGGTCATTAACAATTGCGATTGCACATCTTTTCAACCATTCCTTATTTGCTTCCTCTACTTCCACCAATTTAGGTTTCAGATTTCCATCATCTACTACTGATTTATGGATGGCCCGTGATTGGAGAGCATCTCTGTAAGATCAGCCATCGAGTAGAGAGATTTATGAAAATGAATTGAGTTCTTCCTCGTATTTTGCCTATCAACATGTAAACTCCTTTTTGTCGAATTCTCACTAACGGCTTTGGATTGATACTCATCCTTTTTAACTATTAGTTGTAATTGTAGCAACTAGATTTCGTTGAATGTGTCTATTGCATTATAGGCTTCCTGAGCAGATTTGAATCTGACGAATCCGAAAACACCCTCCTTCCTTTTTCTTATTTTGTGGGATACATATGTGTCAATCACCTCCCCTGATTTTGAGAAAATCTTTCTGAGCCAACTGTTGGTCATTGATCTTGGAAGATTGTCAACAAAAATGGTGAATAATTTCTCTCTCCATTCCTTCCTTATTATGCCCATTTCTGAGCCAACTAGAAGATTCATCGCCTCCCAAAAGATACACCACAGAAGTTTTCAAAATGGGATTGAGTTGGAAGGGGTATGTTGATTGGCAGGATACCAGATTGAAACGAAGCAGAAAACATAAAAAAACACCGGGCGTGTATAATACAGCTTGTTGCCTACGAACACAAATACCGGAAAAAACAGGGGGAAAGACCCGGAACCCAGAGGAAGAGAGCTAGAAACCAGCTAATGCTACTTTATCCTTATCCTCAGACTTTTACCATGGATGGCAGGGGAGGTTAGATCAAAGCACAGAAGCCGTCCTTGCACTTAGAATGCTCAGAAAAAGCGCTCCCTGACCAGCCTTTGATTCGTTATTCCTGGTCCCATCAGGGTTTATAGGAACAGGGACAGAGAGTACACTTAAGACCAGGGACAGAGAGCAAGAGAGAAGGAATAAGGAGGGCAGAGAAAGAGATGATATGAGAACCAAGATGAACCAGAGATGGTGGTCTCAATAAGGCTCATATCCACATACTTTTATCGAGATCGGCAGTGGAGGTCGAGACCGATTGAAAGGATCTCCGATCGCAGTTCAAGCTTGATAAAGAAATGCTCTACAAATCGTTCACTCCTTCATATTCCACTCTTCTTGTTTCGAAACCTTTCTGGCTGTTAGTGTTCCCTCGCCCTATCTCTAGCTTTGGCCAGGGCCCCAATCCCTTACTTCATCAGACAGTAATGCAGGGCAATGGTCACAGAATAATATGGGCAGCCCTCATTGTGAACATGAAAATCTGGCACCCCATCCATGACAAACAAGAAATCTATCCGGCCTACTCCAAATCTCTCTTTCCTAAAGATTTAACCAAGTGAACCTTCTGCCAAGCATAGGCTGGTCAAACAATTCCATGTCAGAAACAAACTCTTTAAATGAAAGCATACTAGAAAATGTTCTGGTACAAGTGGATCTTTCCCCAACTTTTAACACCTCATTAAAATCACTCCCAGCACAGAATGGAACATTGTATTTCCTTTTTAAGTCAACTAGCTTCATCCATAAAGATTTCCTATCACTTTCAATGTTTGGGGCATATAGATTCAAAATAACACAGTGAAAAGAATTATTGATGCATCCTTCAAGCAATATAAAGTTCTTGTCAATTACCTTGTCAAGAAGCTCGAAGAAAGACTTGTTCCAGATAGCCAATAAACCTCTTGATGTTCCTTCAGAGTTAACTTCCACCCATTCACAATTGCTATTCTCCCAAACTGAGGAGACCTTCCAATGTGAAGCAAGTAGTGCTCAGTCCAGATAGCCCAGATTGCTCTCTTCTATACTCATTTCAGTTGCTTGGATGCAGAAGATATGGGTGTGATCCTTAGGAGGGTACCTTTAGATTATCTTTTGTAATTATCTTTTCATTTATTTTTGGATTTTTGTGTTGTTGTAGATTGACAATGATGAGAAGGTCACTATGATTGATTTCCCACAAATGGTATCAGTATCTCATCGTAATGCGCAAATGTGTGAAATATTTCCTGTCTGATGCTTCATCAATCTCCGATTTTACGCATCTAATTCTAAAAATTAACCTTTTCCTGGAATTATCTGCCACACTTCGATGACAGAACCACTTATCAGATTTCGTATTTACTTCATTGATAATTTCCCATTTTTAGGTACTTTGACCGTCATGTTGAATGCGTCTTAAAGTTTTTGGGCAAGAGGTCAGGGGTTGATTTTTCTAAGGCTTTTGAATTTGACTCCTTCGGAATAACAGCATGTCAATCATTGTTAATCCTTTTTTAATTGAATAATGTTTTACAAATAATTGTTGATCCACCTTAATCAAATTTTCTGTTAATGGTTTTTTTAAGTCTGCTTGCGACTAAGAAAGTTGATGCGTTGAGAGCAAAACTTTGTAATTCCTATCCTATCAATTTGTTTTAGGCCCATAGAAAAGGTTAAAGGTTCCCCGTCCCCCCCTCCCTTCCTTTTGTTTCTTTTCCTCTTTGAATGGTTGACTAGATTCAAGCCTCTTTTATTTGTTGCTTTGCAGCTCTAGATTGCTTCGTCAAGGTTAGAATCCTCCATAGGTTTCAAGACTTTGATTAGAATTTCGCCATACAATCCCAAGAGAGCTTTAGTAGCTTATAAATAATTCACTAAAAATTGCTCTCCACTGAATTGGAAGAGTTAAATTGCCACATATAGACTTCACATAATTATGACTCTAATAGGACTCGAACCTAGAAACTGAGAGACTTTGACTAGCAAAATTCTTGGATTCCATGATTAGAAGCTAAGGGTTTTGATTATTAAAACCAGATAGTTCTAATTGAATCCATACGTATAAACCAATATCCTTACTTGATCCCAAAAAGACCCTTGGAGCAAGTCTTCAAAATTTTAAAACGATTAGAATGTCCCATACCCTAATATATATATATATATATATAAATGGGTATAGCGCTGAGCTGGCTGCAAAATAACTCGAAGAGAGCATAAATTAGGATTCTTCTAAAGCTAAATCTGACCGTGGAAGGTTTGAAGTTACCGATGCTTTGAGACAGAACCACAGTAACCTGATCGTGGAGTGGGAGCGAGAGTGCCAACAGGAATGTGTATGAATATTTATTATATATAAATTTATTTTTACGTCTATCTACCTATATCTATATATAATATAAAAAATGAGGCATTAATGCCATAAATGTGACAAGTGACTCATGTTGAGTAATTATAAAATTTTGTTTTAACAAGTTTTTTGTTTCAAAATAATATTTAGTTGTTTTCTTAGTTCATTGTACATGTATTTATTATTTTATATTATAATAATAAATAATTATTTGATTGACTCTTTGACTTGATGTACATATATTTATTTGTTTATTTGATAATAAATGATGTTAATACAAAAGTAGAGTCTCCTCTTATACACAAGATGTATGCAGCAAACACCTAAACCTCCCCCTCAAAAATAGATCTATGAAATCTATCATAGCTAAAGGGGAGCTACAAAAATTACCAGAAAGTCAAAAGTGAAATTGTAAATATATTTATTTTGTTGGACAATGATTCAGTATACTTATTATTAAATGTATTAATTCATGTATTTATGGTATTTGTCTAGATGAAGGATGTTAACAATTCATCTTTGTGACATGTGGCTCACTGTGAGATTTTTCTTTTTCACTATATTTTGTAATTGTTATATTTTTTTGTGGCTGATTGCATTGTTTTTATTCATTTATTTATACATGTTTGACATTGTTTCAATGTATTTATGTCTATTTTTATGGTAGTACATGTATTTCTTTGTTCATATACATAAATTGATTAGTACATTAATATAAGATTTATTGTATTTGTGTTAATTCATGTATATTGTATTTATAAACATACATTCATATTAGTGGAAAGATTACTACACAAACATGGGTTTATGTACATAAATTAATTAGAACATGAATACAAGATTCATTGTACTTGTATTAGTTCATGTATATTATATTCATGAATACACACTCTATTTATGTAAGCATATAGATAACTACATTAGCACACATGGATTAAAGAAAAATTAGTATTAATATACTCATTTACTTAGATGAATACGCAATTGAACATAAATAGTTAGTGAATATACAACTAGTTTACATAAATGGTTAGATAGTTATAGTTAGATGAATATACAATTAAATTACCTAAAATAAACTACATAAAATATTAAAATAAAGAGTATTATATTTATTTTATATAAAAGATACCTTAAATAAAACAAATCCGGTCAATTACCATTGTCATTGCGATTGTGACAATTGACTCTCTTTGCGTGGCTATTTTTTTTATTTGTGTAAACTAATAAGTAATTATCGAAAGATATTATTCCTTTAGACTTTTTAAAAATTTATCCTAAAAGGTTATCCATCCTTATTTAATATAATAGTCAATTTGACAATTTTCTTAGTTTCCTAACTATGTAGTTTAAATACATCCATTTTGAAAAAATTAAGATTGTATCTATATTCATTGCTCAATAAGAATTCAAAGAGTTAATTGACTATTTTCTTAATTTCCTCAACTATTAATTCAAATGCATTCTTTTTTTTACTTAGACAAATGCTAAGGCACATGCTAAACATGTATCCTTTGGTTGTGCAAACTGAGAGCTCACATTTTTCACGACTTTCAATACTTTGTACAGCCAAAAAATACATGCTTAACGTTGCAAGATCCATTTATTTATAATATTATTTTTTTATATGAAATTTTATAAAAATTGAACATTCAAGTTCAAAAAATCAATTGGACTATCTTCTTAATTTCATCAATTATTACCTTTCAATAAATGCGTCTTTGATACTTCTAATGTTCCATACATATATTTTTTAAATAAACTAAGTAAAAACTCACGCCATTATAAATTGATAGATAATTGCATTTCTTACTTGAATAATTGAGATAGTGAATATGCATTTCATGTAGCACATATGGGATAGATAAATAAAGAACAAATATAGTTAAATAATATTAAAAATTCTAGTTTCATGAATTAAGACTTATGACTACTTATTTTCTTAAGAAATCTTATTTAGTTCTCTTTACATAAGTGATCATTCATATGCATACATCACACTACAGTAATATCAAGCGATAAAGTAAAAAGACAAAAGTTTTTCATGTGGAAACTCAACTTGGGAAAAAGATCACGTCCAGCAGGCCAAGCATTATAGCGAACAAGTTACACAAGTACGACTTACAACTATAATAATTGAATCTTCACAATCACCGTTCAAATATCCACGAACTCCGGTTTAAGATTACATACTCGACTTTTCGAGTTTTTATTCTCTCTATCTTCGACCTCAACACTGAATTACCACAGTATTCTTCATCGTCCTTGGAATCCATCAAGACGATCTCGTAACTAAGTAATTCTGTTTAATACTTTGGTGAAGAAACTCTGTATGCTCAGCAACTCATCTATGATTACTTCACCAAGATCTGAATTGTATTCTCCACACTCTGTTATTCTATCTTGTATTAATATTTTTTAAATTTCAAAGATATGAAATATGTAAAATTTTTTGGACTTTTCTAGCATCTCTTAGACCCCACAAAAAGTAGGCTAAAATTACCTTTTGATTGGTTGCGAATACCTAGCTTAAGAGTCCTTAATTATGGACTGATTTAAATGAGATTAGAGTTCAATTCGAACCTAAATTCTGCATATCGCTCAAGCGAACTTCAAGCGATACTCTTTGGATTTTTGCTTCTATAGAATTTTCATATATCGCTCGACCGAACTTAATATCGCTCGAGTGAAGTTCGCTTGAGTTATGTTTCTCTGTATATTTAGATTGCTCTTAAAAAGATACATGAAACTTATATATTATGGAGCTTGAACAAACATTTGAGTAAGGAGATATGGTCTTCTAAAATTTCAGTTTTGCGTGCTTTAAAAGTTTGGACAGCTTATACTCTAGTAGCTTGAACTTGAATATTAAACTTTTTAATCCAAATGCAATTTGAAACAAGATTACAAGCAAAACGTTTTTGTCCACGGAAATACTCAATACTAAAAGTCTTAACAATTTTTTCATTTGGCAACTTCATGACAAAATTTAAACACGCAAACAAAATCATTAGAAACCCTAACCCAATAAACGTAGTTAACTAAAACAACAAGTTGTACAATGTAATGAAGTCAGATGAATTTTGAGATTTATAGCTACACATCCGGAAACAATATGATCTTGTGAAATGCATGTGTGAAAAACATATATAAAACTGTGGTAACTGCAAACACAAGCAATATCACAATTCTCCCCTCAAGTTAATATACTCCGTCTCAACAATCCATGTCATATCCTCCCCCTCCCCCTCCCCCTCCCCCCTCCCCCCCCCCCCCCCCCCCCCACCTTTTCTCATGAATTGACAAAAATAAATTTAAATACAAAATAATCATGGAAGAGAAAGATTAAAATACAAATATAAACATGGGAAACTTGCGGGTAAAGAACTCTAAAAATCAAAGACTCTCCTAATAGAGTCAAATTATCGAACTTCAATGGTGTTCATGCATGAAGTCATTTTAATCAAATCATACTCATAAATATTAAACAAGAACCAAGTGCATGAAGTAAAGTAAGATTCAAAACAATTTTTTTCAATATGATGAAGTTCATGAAGATTTCCAAGTGTATATAGAATGTACTCAATAAATATCGACACTTGTTCAAATCCTAGTTGCGATCTAAATGGTTGCACCACATTTGATTTCTAAATATCATCACATAATTAGAAGTCAAATCACATTAGCTCTCAAACATGTTTAATGGATATGGAAACGGATAGCAATGAAAACTCCCTCTCAATATCATATCATTTTTTTCACCATATCTCTTCAAATTGTACTTTTAAAGACAACAACGGTGGCTTTCACACAAATAAGTAGGCAGTTCTCTCTATTGATTCATAAAGACATTGCTCTAATTTCAGTCAATAGTAGCTTTGTACAAACTCAAAGGTAGTCCTTTTCATTCAAGTGTATTGAGATTTATTTTTTTTCAAAAGGGAGCTTGTATTGATGGTAACGGAAGATGTAAGAAGCACCACTAACAGTAAATATGGGAAGCTAATCATAGGTCAATCTAGCATATGCTAATTAGTATAATCAAGAAAGGCACATAGAAATATGCAATCACATATGTGAACAAACAACATCAATAACATCAAGTGTGCTCAAGTTACACTAGGTTCATAGTCATGAAAATCATCACTCAAACAAAGAGTAGAGAATTAGACCTAAGGATGCACACTTGTTTAGTTTAACAAAATACTTTGCATAATTATCATCATATAATATTTAACATGAATGCAATAAAATCTTCAAATTTGAAAAGTCAAAAAAAATCTTTTTGTATTTTTTAAAAACAAATAAACAAAAACACAAAAAAAAAAAAGAAAAAAAAAACAAACGACATGTTTATTGGGAACCTGCCTTGACATTGACCGTTGTCTAAGTCTACTTAATTCATCATTCAAGACTCTAGACTTATTAACAAGAACACGAATATGATTTTTTAACTTTCCATTTGGTTTATTAGGTTGATCATACTCATATGTCCTAGGGGTCTTTCACAATTTGTGGCAACATGGCCTAATGTGACCTTTGACACCACAACAATGACATTTACGAACAAACCTAGTAAATTTGGTCTTAATAGTATTCTTCACAGATGCATGTGTGGTGTTGGTTTTACGGGACACATGCTTGGGCTTCTCCAATTGAAGGAAGATCCCTTTTATTCTCCTTCACATCTTGGATTGCATGAGATGCTCCATCCATATATAAAATAGTGTTTGATGAAGGGTACCGTTGAAGGTCGATCAAGCAAACTTAATTAGCTCCATAGCTGCCTAACTATATTGTTTGTGTTGATGTGGTAAATGCCTGATAGTTAATATCTATTTGATAGAGTTTATTTTAAACTTTTTTCATATAATTTTTTGGCATATAAGCTAAAAAGCTAAAAAAAAAAAATTATTTTTTTGCATTTATAAGCTAAAGATAAGCAAAAAAGTTTTTAAAAAAAATAATTTTTTGCTTATAAGCTAAAAAAAAAAAAAAAAACCAAGTAAAAAAATCTACCAAATGGGCCCTTAGTATAGGTCAATGATTTTTTTCAACCTAAGTCAGAGGAATTCCTCTTTACCATACGTACATGGCAACACATTAAGTTGTTACGTATTAAAAGTGTATTAATAATCTTATTTAACGCTTCTTTGAATATTATCCTTCTAAAGAATCTTTATTAATCATGAAGATATTTTAAATTTCTAAAATAAAAAGAACATATGTCATTAAATATCATTGATTCTTTCTAAATTTTTCTTATTTCTTCTTAACTTTATAAATTCTATATTGATAAATGCTATCCATTGATAATTAAGGTAAGATTTTCAAATTCCTTTAGTTATAATTCTCCTAAATATCTTGATTAATCATAAAATAGATTTTAAAATTTTAAAATAGAAACAAAATGTACCATTAAATTATTAGCATTTTGCATATACTAGATACATGTGTCAAAATATTATTGGTTCTTTCTAATTTTTTTAATTTTTTTTCTCAATTATATCTATATTTATACTATTATTATAACAGCATGTTATCATTAAACTCTTAATCTAATTTTTAATTATTTATAATGTTAGAATAATTTTAAGTTAACCAAAAAACTCTCACTAATTGAATGATATATAACTATATATAGTATAGATGGATCCATAATTTCTAAAGTCTATTAATTGAAATCATAGTTTCCTAAATTCTCTTTTAAAATTCAAATTGTTATGTGTTTCTTAAACTCACTCTCTTAAAGTTTTTAAAAAATACATACCTATTGTTGTCCAATCTATAGTAATATTATATTAATTATTTGTTTGGTTTTTGAGTTCAAAAGTTCTAACCTAATTATTTAATAATTTTAAACTTATAAAATATGTATGTCATCTAATTGTTGGTTTTTTTAATATATTTTTTTATTTTTTTTATGTGTACCCTAATTTAAATTTGGTATGTGCAACATCCTATTTACTCTTCTTTTATAATGTTTAATATCTTAGGTCAAACATTTAATTAACACCCAATTAATTTATAATTAGGTCAAAATGAATCAATCTATTTATAGTTTTTTAGAGAAAATATTTTTAACTTCACCTTATTCAAATATTTCAATTAAGGTTCTTTTGCAAAATAAGTTGATCATCTCAGTTTTTGTCCATTTCGAAGTGTTTTTTTTTCCATTACTTTAATTTAAAGAGGCAAGTACTTTCAATTTTGGATAAAAAAAAAAACTTATTCTTTAAGGTTGTAGCCTAATATTATGCTCTAAATTATATACTTGTAATTTGGTAAGATTAGAGATTACATGGATTCCAAATATAAAATTTAGCATGAGAGTAATGTAAACATTCACAATAAACATGTATATGAACATAGAAACATCAATTCATGTATTCAAGATTACGGTCTTGAATTTGAAAAGAAGCAATCCAGTCCTGAAATCAAATAATATATTAGCTTTATGTCTTTTTTTCTGTCTCCAAACTCCTTACGATAGATCTCTATTGGTAGAATGCTGTCTATTATAGAAAGAGAGGAGACTTAGTCTATATGTATTAAACCCTAATGGGCCCTCTCTTAAAAGGCTTCCAAATAGGTTCTATTAAGCCCACACTATCCGTCTAACCATATCAAATAATCAATAGGTGCACACAAGCCCAGTCCATATAGATCACCTCTTTATTGGGCCTATTTCGTATGTCTCAACTTAACTTGGATTCAACCCATTTTATTAAAACTAAAATCAATTAATGTGTATGCTCAATTCAAAAAACTCTTACATTCTCCCACTTGAGCAAACATTAATTGTAATTATAATTTTGAAAACCTTTTAAAAATGACTCTCAGGCTAAAAACAATAAAAATTGTATATGGCCACATTTTAAAAAAAAAAATCAAGTAAAGTTAAGGGACAATACCTAAAACAATCTAGTCCAACAAGGCAATCAATATCAAATCAAGGTAGTCAATACACGATCAATCCATGTAAGACCACTTATGATTGCAAATATCAATCTCCTTATCGACATGAATCAAATGTGGTAGTGTGGTGGAAAATAACACTCCTTAAGTGATCTCATAAATATGTTATTCCTCCATCAGTCCTCAAATTCTCTTTAACTGTATGCCTATTCAATAAACCAGAGAATTTTAACAATTTCCAATGAAACTAACATGTCTTGCATACATATCTCAAGAAAACTTTACGGTGCAAATACAAGACATATCCTTGAGTGCTCAAGTACACCAAACTTGAGACTTTTCTTTATACTTGGATCATAAATATATATCCATCCATATATGACATATGAAATATTAACAAAATATATATATTCATGCATAAATGGCATCAAATGAAAACAATCAATAACCATTTATAATCTTTAATGACTAATGATAAACTGAAAAGGTCTCAACATGTAATAACTATCACAAAATGTAAGGAGAACAACTCCTACTAACCAAGTACATCAAAAGACCCAATAACACCCATGTTTGAAACATGGCTACTAAAAATAACAGGTCTAAGTCCCTTATGTTAATTCAAAGTTGACCTTTGTTGATTCAAGGTTAATTCTCATGTTGATTTTGATGATAACTAAACCTTGTGTTATTTTACTAATGAATCTAATTAGTGTGCAGATTAATAAAGTTCATAATTTAGACTTAAAATTCAATCTTAAGTCTAATGCATGTCAAAGAGAATGCACAACAAATTCAAGAGCTATGCAATAAACCAAACAGAGGAGTGATGCACATCTCTACTTCAAACAAATGTTCTACATTCAAAAAGATTGAAGGTGTTCAAATAAAACTTCTATCAAGTATGCATAGTTTCAATAAAGATTGATTTACACTTAAGATAGACTGAAGACTTCATCAGAAGTGCAAAGATCAGTTGAAGAGGAATTGATTATTGAAGAGATTGAAAATGCTCAAGAGATGACTTCATCTAGTATGTAAAGATCAATTCAAGACAATGTGATTGAAGTTGCTGAGAAGATGGCTCACAACGATTGTCTGATCTCTACCTGGAATTCAAGTGAAGAATTCTTCTACAATGTAAAGAATCAATGAAGACTAGATGTATGAAGAGATTTCATTAAGCCTGCAAAAGTCTCATTGAAGTGATTTTAAAGAAGAAAGAAGAATTGCCATCAAAGAGAAAAATCAGAAATGAAGCCTGTGAAGGTCTACGCAATTGAGGAAGCTTAGCATTGAAAGATAGTGTTCTATAATAAAAGAAGAAAGCTTTGCAAATAAAGAAGAAAAGATGAACATTGATCTAATAAAGCTCTGACAGTTTGAAAGTCAAGAGAAGATCAATATCCAATGATTGATTCAATCCAAGTTGAATAGAAGTTAACTCTGATGAGTTAAAGAGATTTGATTGATCATCTTACCCCAAAGAGATACTCATTGAAGATCTTATACCATTGCTAAAATGATTTGGATCATTGAATGCAACTATTTGGGAAATGAGCGGACTCATGAAAGTAAGGAGTCATCTCATGGTCACAAAAGCAAAAAGACCTGAAGACAAAGTAAACAATGAGCGGACTCATTGAAATGAGGAGTTGCCTCATGGTTACAGAAGCAAAAGGCCTGAAGACGAAATGATCAATGAGCGGACTCATGAAAGATGAAGAGTCACCTCCTGATCACAGAAGCAACAAGCTTGGAGACCAAGTAGACAATGAGTGGACTCATTGTAATGAAGAGTCGCCTCTTGGAGACAGACACAAAGGTTTGAGGATAAAATGATCAATGAGCGGACACATGACGACAAAGAGTCGCCTCATGACAACAAAAGTAAAAGGCTGAAGAATTGAATGAACAAAGAGCGAACTCCTGAAGATGAAGAGTCACCTCATAACAACAGAAGCCAAAGATATGAAGACAGATGAACAAGGAGTCGCCTCATTGATATGAAGAGTGGACTCATGAAGTCAGTGAACAACATCTGGTAAATGTAGAAGTAGAAAGTGTCGACTCCACAAACCTGGAGCCGACTCCTTGGATATAATGGCTAGTTTTCCTAACGTTATAACAAACTAGACGTGCATTAATGAAGCCCAACTATCTCAAACGGATGGAATCAATGTAAGGGTTTATATACTAGCCTCCAACTGCATTTATAACTAGGAATTAAGAGGAAGAAACAAGAAGAGACAAGAATCACTGATCAATCTGATATTCCTGAACATTCTTCCTATTTTATTATTGTGAGCTCAGATTGTGATATCTACTCTTGCTACAGAGTGTGTTAGTTACTTGTATACTTTTATACACTTGTAATTGAGAGTTTGAGAGTTCTCTTATGAAAGAAAAACTCTTGTAAGTTTGAGTGAAGCTTAGACAAAACCACTTGGAGATTGAAGAGCTCGGTGAGGAGTTCTTGTATAATGAGCTGAGCACTTTGTCAATCAGTAGCCCATCTTGTAATAGGTGATTACTTAGTGGAAGAAGACTTTAAGGAGGTCTTGGGGTGAGGATGTAGACCACGATTTGTGGTTGAACCTTAGTAAATCTGCGTCTCCCTTCTACTGCTCTGTTTTCTTTATTTCCACTGATTACATTGCATCACATATAGATTGATCACTATTACTTTGCTTATATTAATTTTAATTAATCTTAATTAGTGTTAATCTTCGAAAACCCAATTCACCCCCCCTCTTGGGTTGCCTTTTGGGCCAACACCTTAGTCAATGGATCCGCCATCATCTGTTCTGTGTCAATATGCCCAATAATGATGTCACCTTTCCTTACCAATCTCTAACTAACAAATATTTGATCTTAATGTGCTTAGATCCACTAAAACATTTGTTATTTTTGGAGAAAAACACAGCTGCACTATTATCAAAAAAATCCTTAGCGGTCTAGCAATGGAACTAAATAATTTAAGCTCCAAAATGAAGTTTCACAGCCAAATAGCCTGGGTAGCAGCTCCAAAACAAGCTACGAATTCAACATGCATAGTGGAAGAAGCTGTAAGAGTTTGTTTGACACTCTTCTAAGAAATGGCTCCTCCAGCAAGCATAAAAATGTATCCTGAAGTAGATTTCATATCATCCACACATCCAGTAAAGTCTAAATCTGAATAACCAACGATTTCAAGATCCTCAACTCTTCTGTATACAAGCATGTAATCTTTCGTCCTCTACAAGTACCTCATCATTTTTTTTACATCTATCCAATGGTCCATACTACGGTTTGAAAGATACCTCCCAAGAACACCTACAATAAAGGCTATATCCAGCCTAGTACATACCTGTGCATACATGAAACTGCCAATAACACTAACATATGGTATTTTCTGCATGGATTTCACTTCTATGTCGTTCTTAGGACTCTGATTTTTACTGAATTTGTCACCTTTGGTAACAGGAACATCCCCCAGGTCTGCAATCCTGCATATTAAACCTCTTAAGCACACAATTGATGTATCCTTTCTGTGATAGCCCCAACACACCATGAGATTTATCACGAATGATCTCAATGCTTAGAACAAAAGAGGCTTCTCCAAGATCTATCATGTCGAAAGTTTTGGATAACAGCATCTTAGTCTCATGCAAAAAACTCAACTCACTGTTCCCAAGTAAGACATCATTAACAGAAAGAATGTGGAAAGTAAATCTACTCCCGCTGACCATGAGATATATGCACTGATCAATCTTGTTCTCTACAAAACCCAAGAAAGTGACAATCTCATCAAATTTCAAGTACCATTAGCTTGATGCTTGCTTCAAGCCATAGATAGACTTCTACAATTTGTACACCATGAGCTCCTTGCCCTCTACCATAAAGCCCTTAGGTTGCGCCATATAAATCTCCTCATAGGTACTGCTGAAACAAGCTCAGTAGGAGGTTTAATAGAATCAAGAGCATTAGGTATAACTGCATCAATCCCCAACTGCTCATGATCAACAACCTCCACAGGTAAAAGCACAACATTATGCTGGATAACAGGCAAGGGAATAGACATCACCTCACTAGGCTTATCCACATCAATATGTGGTGGCATCTCCAAATTAGCAGTATCAAGCTCCAAGAACTTAGCTATTTGAGATTTAACAATTCTGGCACCCGGTGCAGGATAGTAGAACCTATACCCCTTAGAATGATCTGGATACCCAATGAAATAACGAGTGGTTCTAAGGTCGATTTTTCTCTCAAAAGGATTATAAATCCTAACCTCTGCCAGATAACCCCAAATACGAAAATGATTAAGACTAGGCTTTCTACCCGTCCACAATTCAAAAGGGATTTTAAAAACAGCCTTGCTAGGAGCCCTATTAAGAATGTATAAGGCAGACTTAATGGCATCACCCCAAAGATATAAAGGCAAATTACTACGACTCATCATACTTCTCATTATATTCAAGGGTGCGATTACGCTTTTTGGCCACATCATTTTGTTCAAAACTACCAAGCATGGTATATTAGGCAACAATTTCACAGTCTTGTAAGTATTTGGCCAACGGTCCTATATGCTGTTTAGAATTCATTCTGTATGTTATAGGTAGTCTTAATTTGGCTAAAGTCTGGTGGTAGGGTATTGAGAGCATGGTGAACTACAAAGTCATCTGGGATGGTAACATTAAGACTCTTGAGTTTGGTTTGGATGAAAACAAGTTTAAGAATGTACTCCTTCACCCCCAATTGACTATCATACCTCAGACTTGTGAACTCATGCATTAGGAATCCAGCTTCAGCCTTACTAGATACTTGGTATTTCTGTCCTACAGTATCGAAAAGCACATTTGCATTGTTCATCTCAGGTAAACTACTCAAGAAATGCTCAGAAATAGACTACTTGATGGCTATGAGACTCAGCCTATTAGATCTGTCCCACTTTACAAAATACTCCTTCTTGGCGGTCGTACTAGTGGCCGTGAGAGCAGTTGGAGCAGCTTCTCTCAAAGTCAAATTCACATCTACAATCCCCAAAGTGAATTCAATGTCCTGCTTCCATTTCTTATAATTCGAGCCATTCAACAACACAACTATCGTATTATTATTGTTAACTACAAAAAAAAATTATACATGAAAATACAAGAGGCAACAAATTAGCTGAATGGGAAAATAAACAATTCTTATATGTTTTAAAGGTAATTAAGTATAAATAATAGGATAGCTCGGTGCATCATTGCAGGCTCCCATTTGGGCAGAGAGTGCAACATACTATGGGGTCCCTTTCGACTAACCACCAAATGAGAATATCTAAGTATCCAACAAGTTAGTCCCTTTTGGGCAAACAAAACCTCTTAGAAACTAAACAATTTCAGGTCAGTCACCTAATATCATCCCTGTCATCAAAACAGGTAATAACCTCATTTGGGTAGGCGATTGCATGTAATAATATAATGGATACAGTCATATAATATATTAGATATCAATAGATGTACTCCTTTGGACAGTAGCATCCACATCAATTCATTCCTTCTTGTTATGACATCCGTTTGTTAAATTTTTTCATGTTATTTCTAACATTTCTGAACCGGATATGCTCGCAATCACATCCTTATGAACATTTATATAACCGAATATGCCTAGTGATCTTATAAATAACATATATGTTGCCCAAATCATATATAATAAATTCCGTTACAATAACGCACATAAAATGACAATTTTAACTCTTTAGGGATGATAATAAGATAGAGTATAATGTGCAAAAGAGTATCCACAAAGAGTACTCATCTCCATTATGTTCATAAGGTTGAAAACATGTCATCTATAAAAAATTATCCAAGAAGTACACACGGTTTTCAAGAAAAAGCAAAAAAAACCCTAAAATAAGCCCAATAAAGAACTCCGAAAAGCAATTATTATTTTTTGTATCAAACCAGAGAGAGTACAATATGCCATGATGTTTAGAATGTTGAAAACATGTTACCCAAAAAAAATCTTTAAAAAAATTATGCACGGTTTTTGAGAAAATGCAAGAAAATGCACTTTTTTGCCTCAAAAAAATACCAAATAGTACCTAAAAATTACAAAAATAATATTTGGAACCCCCAATCCAAGAGGAACATTTTTCGTGTTTAGACTATCTCCAAAAAATGCCTCATGTGCCCGCACTCTCTATAGGCCGAGAGTGGGCTTTGCTTATAACTAGTCTCCTTCTTCCTTGAACTGGGTCAAATCCGACTCAGTTCACTGTAAATCTAACCCAATTCGTCGGATTTTGTTCCAACTCAATTTTTGGCTCAAAAATTTACTTTTTTGCAACAATTTATGCAATAAAAATTGGTTTCTAACTAAAATGAATATGAAGGAAACCGTTTTTGGCAATTTAAAGCCCAAAAGTTAAAGTTTTAATGGGTTTTTAAGAATCCTAAAGTCATCAATGGCGGCTAGGGTTTAAAAAAATACCAAAACTTAAAATTTCTTACACAATACACACTTAAACATATTCTAATACTACCCAGAACAATTAATATATGATATACAAGAATCGTACATCAAAATCGTCGATTTATGGCACAAAACTTTAAATTGATAGATCTCTCTCTACAGTTTGAATTAGAATGCGTGCTATATATCAAAATTTTTCTTGTTGCGAGAGAAACAAAAACCCTTTATTAGTTTTCTGAAAAGAATCATCTATTTTTCGGATTAAATCATGAAAGATTTCGAGTTTAAACTTGAAAAATCAAGAACAAATACACAAAACGAAAAGTTTTGAGTCCTTAATCCATATACAATGGCTCTGATACCACAATGTAAACATTCACAATAAACATGTATATGAACATAGGAACATCAATTCATATATTCAAGATTGCAAAAGCGTACCCGTTTGTTCCATGATCTTGAATTCGAAAAGAAGCAATTCAGTCCTAAAATCAAATAGTATATTGGCTTTACGTCTTCCTCTTTGTCTCTAAATTCCTTACGACAGATCTCTATCGGTAGAATAATGTCTGTTATGGGAAGAGAGGGGGCTTAGCCTATATGTGTTGAACTCTAATAGGCCCTCCCATAGAAGGCTCCTAAATAGATTCTCTTAAGCCCACACTATCCGTCTAACCACATCAAATAATCAATAGGTACACACAAGCTCGGTCCATATGAATCACCTCTTTATTGGGCCTATTTCGTATGTCTGAACTTAACTTGGGTTCAACCCGTTTTATTAAAACTAAAATCAATTAATGTATATGCCCAATTCAGAAAACTATAACAAGTGACACATTTGCTATTATTAAGGTATTCACTATATTCATAAATTATATACTAGATGTTGAATATCAAAAAATTTCACGTAAAAAAAACATCATCAAATTATTTTTATTTTTATTTTTTTTGTTCCCGTACTTAATACGCTATCCATAGTACTGGTTCATTGTTAATATATATATATATATATATATAGAGAGAGAGAGAGAGAGAGAGAGAGAGAGAGATCAACTTTGGCATTTTATATTTATGCTTCTATGGGGTTTCAGTCTTGATGCGAAATTTTGGTAATCAATATACTGTAAAACCACTTGCGACGAAGGGCCTCCAACCATATTACAAGCATTTGGACTACCAAATTGAAGGTGAAACAATCAAGTGCCTTCTGAGTAACTTTCCGGTACAGTGAAATGCTTTAGATAAGTATAATTAAAACAAATTTCTCACGTTCTCTTAGCAATTTGCATTAAAAAAGAGCCCTGCAATTTCTTCGAATACTCCTCCTGTGGCCTAACTGCCTTTAAAACTGTTGGTAATATTCTTGATGTATGTTGTCCTTTACCCACTTGCCAAGGTGTCACGGGCTGGCAGGCCGGGCACCACACGGTGACACTAATGCGACCCGCCATGATCATACGCAGCGGAATATACCCGTGAGGCGACTATGCACCAAGCAATAGTCCCGCCAAACTCAAACACCAAGGCATAAGATTATGCGCTTGTCCAGGATCCATCCGTAATGCTCCGCATAACTCTTTATGCACGGACCTCTGATGCTCAAGCCATAAGGCAACCCAAGCTATAGGCGATAGCAACGCCATACTCAAATGCGGGCACACACGGCAAGCAATGTGCTTAGCGCCAGTCCCTCTCGAAACACAAGCCAGATGGTCATGTGCAACTAGACATGCGCGCGTCAGCCAAGCATCACCTGTTAGGCACCACGCCTCCATCCTTGAAGTTCTTAGCGCCCCGCGTCAAGGTTGCCCGCAAGGAAAGACACCACCGAATAGCGACTGTTAAGCCCACAGCATAGTGCCCCGCGACACCAATGCTAGCCAAACCAAGCGGCCGTGTGCACAAGCGTGAACCCAATGCGCAAGTGCACACGGGACACACGGCATGCAAGTGTGCACACCGAGGTCCAATCCGTCATGGACATAAGCCCCACTACTTTATAATTATGGCGTAGCGGGTGCGAATGCCACAACCCCATCCTCGACGCTAATGCCCAACATTTGCCCTACCGGGCACAATGCCGCCCATATAGCCCCTTGACTAGCATGAGGACTGCAGCCACGTGCCACAGCTGGCCCCCAAGTCTCGCCCACTCCCTTAGGGGACTCACTTGAATGCCGTCCCTTTCGGTAGCACCAGGGGGTGGTAGAGTCAACACCATGCCCCCCTTATAATAGCATTCTGAGCCATCTCCAAACTGATAGGAAGAAACATCCTACCCCCTCGAGGAGTCATAATCCATAAATCCAATAAATATGGAAAATACAAATTACGAGATTGCCATGCCACCGGCCAATCATGCTCAGACATGCCCCACGCCAAGGTCCCTCGCGGCCCTCGACGTGCCACGGGTGGCAACCCGTGACACAAGGGCTTTCCCCCTCGAACTTTCTTCTCCTCTTAATATTCTAGAATTCAGATATTGACCAAAAATATAAGTACCAACTAGAGCAATGTCTAAAGCAATCAAAGTCTTAGCTGGTGAGACTTCTAGCAGAGGAAACAATCCCTTGGGAAGACCAAAGAAAGAATAATTCAAGAGGTTTATATAAGTACCAACCAGTTATTACAGAGCAAGGGTCCAAGTTATATGCGCAAAAATAAAAGGTAGATATACAGATATAAGCAGCACGTGTCTTCGTACAAATTCACCTCAACTCAAATAGCCTTAAGAATAAATTTGAACAGAAAACTTGGTGACCCGAGTTTCAATTTTAATTTTTTTTGTTTTTTTGACATGATTTGAATCATAGCCTCTATTCCACATTTACTTTCACACTATTTAAGTGTCCAACAACCTATCTAATTAATTGGGCTAGCTTAATTAGTCTGAACTCATGGTCCTAAAGAGTAGTCAGGGGTTTGACTATTGCCAAGTGTAAGAGTTCTTTCAAGATCTTTGACTTGATAATTATTTGGTTTGTGTGGAATGAAGAATTACACAGACCCCAGAATTAGTCAAAGTACCTGCAAGTCGACCAAAACACCCGGTTAGCCCAAAAAAAAAAAAAAAAACCAGCTGTCTAATTCTTTATTGGATTAATTACAAAAATGCCCCTTAAACTATGGCTTAGTATCATTATACCCCCACTAAACTCTCAAACGTAACATATTGACCCTTTGAACTCTTAATTTATATCACTCAATACTTTTTGTTAGTTATACATTAATAATATATAAGGAGAATAGATGAAAAATTGACATGTGACTTAAACACATTCATAGAAGTATGGTTAGCACCTAAATTGACCTTCTCTTTTTGTAACAATTATCTAATGATTGAAATGCCCTTTAAATTGCTCATATATTTACATGTCATTTCAAAGGTTATTTCAATCATTAAACAATTATTATAATAAGATATTATCAATTTAAGTATATAATCTTATTTTTATGAACATGCGTAAATCACATTACAATTTTTTTTCTTAATAGATTGCTAAAAAAAAGTGTTAATTGATACAAATTGATAATTTATGAGGTCGATACGTCATATTTTAAAATTTAGGAGAGTTTAGTGATACTATGTTATTCTAATTAACCCTTCTTTTTAATGTAATTTAGGACTTCAATAAATCATATAAAAGAAATCAAACTGATATAAAGCGGCCTTCTCTGCGCTTGAAGGTTCACAAAATAGTAAATCTAAACTTGGAAACGTCTATCACTCAGGAAATCCCATTAATTTGTATATATTTCTGTATTATGTGAATTCACAGCCCCCATACGGTGCGGTGAATCTGACTATGGCGATCGGGAAAATTAGCACATTGAAGAACATTGTTTGGAGTTGAAATTGCCTAGCTGCAATTTTATTCTAAGAAAACCTAACTGAAAAAAAAAAAAAAAAGAAGAAGCGAAAACTCGACCTAGTATTCTCAGAGAACTTCTTAGGCTGTTTTGCTCTTTCCAATTGGTTGTCCTAGTTTGCTAATTTTGTTTTACGCATCTTAATCGGCACAACATTTTTCTCTTGGGATTACAGAATTTCTTTACTAGAACATAAATGATCACCATGTACGATCAAGATTAGTTGAAGACCAAACCAACTAATCTTCCTTAAAATACAGCATTATGTAGTTTTTTTTATAAGATTAGTTTCCTCTTTTCCAATTTCTTGTTGAGTACTCCTCTTAGACCTATATATGAGCCTCTCTCGCAATGTAAAACACCATATTCACAATGCACTATGATACAAAATTATATTCTCTCTACTAAGAGCTTTTCTGTCTTTCTTCTTCTTTGTATCATAAATATTATAACGTTGTATTAGAGTTATTCTAACACCTAAAATGGTGGAAGAAACTAGACGTTAACTAAATTGACAAGAATCTATTTGTTCTAGATGGAAAAAACAATGTCATTGCTACTGATCTAACATTAGATTCCAATGGGCTAGAGCATGTTAAATGGAGTTTTTTAGTACAAAAAGCTGAAACTGCTAAAATGAGTTCTTGAGATTCCAATGGACAAAGTATTATTTGGTGGATATTCTTTGGTAGTATATAGATTAATCAACACAATGGACGAAGTACATGTACATAAAAATTGTCATTTCAGAAGTAGGTGCTAGGAACCTAGGTTTTAATGTTGAAATTCATTCTTTTGGTAGTTAATTACTACCAATGTGACAAAATTGAGCACATGGTTTTGAATTTGTTTTCTATTTCCGTGGAAAGTTTCCACTATCCGAAGACAGGTTACATAATTGTAAGGTGTCCAAGAAGATTAGCGTGATAAATTGTTTAAGTGTATTAGATCTGTCAATCTTTCTTTTTCAATGTTTATTTGGTGAATAACATGTGACCTTGATGGTTGATGGTAAGAAACAATATTGACGAGATAAATATATTTGCAAAAATAAGATTGGTCTGGTTTGAATAGGCATGTATATCCGGGAAGTTCGTCCATGGAAGGGGGCTGCAGACTTGAGGGTGGGTGGGTGTCATCTAGGCCATGGTGGCTGCTTCAGTTTGGTAGCATCGGCAATGGGTGTCATTGGAGCGACCCATGCAGATGATGGTGGCTGACGGCTTCGATTTCTAGACCCTTCTAGTTTCTGTTGTGCAGATTTTGCATGTAAAAAAAAGTTTAATTCTTTGCTTAGTTAATTATATTTTGTAAAGTATTATCGAGGGCAAATTAGACAATTTGAAAATTTTGTAGTTTGACCTAGTCAGCATTCATTAGTTGACTAATGTTGCCTTTACGGGGAGGCGGTAATTTGTTTCAAAGTTTTAAAAATAAGGAAAGTTAGTGTAATTTTCAGAATGTGAAAGAAGTTGTCTCGCTTTTTAATAAATCTCAAGGGAGATTTGTATAATTTGCCCTAAATAAAATGGCAACCACTTCACCTTCACAACCTTCTACCTTTATTGATCCATAGATATGTCATGAAAGTGGCTTTGATATCACTGTTGTGAACATTTTTATTTTGATAGAATCGGATGGAGTTCCATTCGAGGAGAATCAGAACTCGATTTTATTAGAGAATAACCAGGACTCAGTTCAATTATAGGTTCCATTAGAGGAGAACCAGGCCTAAGAGCAAAAACTCTATTTTCTAACATTCATATTTTTCATTCTTAAGCCATACAACATCTATAATTATTTATAATCTCAAGTAACTCAAATAACTACTAAAAACAATACAACTATATCTCTAATAACTATTCAATCTTATTTATTTAAATAATACTGACAGAGTCCTATTTAAGCTGGTCTGTGACATTCCTTCCTCCTCCAAAGAATCTTGTTCTCAAGGTTCAAAAATTTTCAAAAATACCATACAAGAAGTCTGCACGAACAATAAAAACGAAAGTCGTTAAATAGAAATGACCACTTTGAGGGGATCTGCCTCCTCGCATCACAACTTTCAACATCCATTTATCAACAGATATGCCAAACAAGTAAAATCTGATAATATTGTTTTTGAAATTTAAGATCTTCAAAGCCTCACATTAGAGAATAACAAAAGTAAAAGCTATTATAAATACAATGGTAATCACTTGACCTTCACAATTTTCTTCCTTCATTAATCCACAGATATGTAAAAAAAAAATGGCTCTGATACCACTGTTATGAACCTTTTTATTTGGACCGAATCAGATAAGGTCCCATTAGAGGAGAACCAGAACTCAGTTCTATTAGAGAAGAACAGAACTTGGTCCCATCACAGGAGAACCAGGGTTTAGAGCAAAAACCCTATTTTTCAAACATTCATATTTTTCATTCTCAAGCCATACGATATCTACGATTATTTACAATCTTAAATAACTCAGATAATCACTGAAAACAGAATAACTATATCCTTAATAACTATCTAATCTTATTTGTTTAAATAATACTAACGGAGTACTATCTAAATAGTTCTGTAACAGCTTCCCAGTTAAAAAAAAGGACTTGGAGAGAGTGAAATGTATAGGTAATTAAGGTGACACAATCAACGGAAGGACATGGTGATGCATGCACGCTTGTTGTTGATTGACTGCCAAACTTAAGTGTAGAATAAAATAGGAGTCTGTTTCTGAAATTAATAATTCATGGTTCCTGATGTAAAGCCTACTAATAGTAGCCCTCCTCGATCGGATGACACTGAATGCCCCTAAAATGTTGCATGCATGTAACCCAAAATATAATGGCTATGGGCTTCTCCATCTGAAGGAAGATCCCTTCTATTCTCCTTCACATCCTGGATTGCATGAGATGCTTCATCCATATATAAAATAGCATTTGATGAAGGGTACCGTTGAAGGTAGATCAAGCAAACTTAATTAGCTCCATAGCTGCCTAGCTAGATTGTTTGTGTCGGTGTGGTAAATGCCTAATACTTAATATCTATTTGATAGAGTTTATTTTAAACTTTTTTCATATAGTTTTTTAGGCATACAAGCTAAAAAGTTAAAAAAATTTACTTTTTTGCATTTATAAGCTAAAGATAAGCAAAAAAAGTTTTAAAAAAATAATTTTTTTGCTTATAAGTTAAAAAAAGCCAAGTCAAAAAACCTACCAAATGGGCCCTTAGTATAAGTCAAGGATTTCCTTCAATCTTGCTTGGAGAAATTCCTCTTTACCATGTGTAAGTGACAGCACATTAAGCTGTTACGTATTAAAAGTATATTAATAATCTTATTAAATGCTTCTTAAATTTTAGGCACAATTCAATGACTTAATATGTTGTAAAATATACTCAAATAAAAAATAGGAGAAGAAGGCACTGAGAAGTTGGTATCATCAAATTAACAAATTAATCATGTGCCACAAACTAGATTTGAACTGGTGACACCTAGGATTTTCAGTAGCTCTACCAGATGTGCTATCCTGATCATTCCGGATGCATCATTCTCATTTTATTTTACCAGATGACTTGGGTTTATGTCAAGTAAAAAAACGAAAGAGTATTACAAAGTCTTATCCAGGCGTTGGAATTTTTTGGATTTTTAAAGGACAATTTTGAATTTTTTGAATTTTTAAAGTATAATTTTGTAAGTTTCAATACGAATAATGATAGGATCATAACATAACTTTTGTACTTTTCATCCTAACAAATATATTTATCTACAACTATATATTTAAATGCATAACTTTTATTTTTGTATTTACTATTTATTTTATTATTATTACAATTTATTTTTTTGTCTCTTTTTGATTCTTGTGGGGAAATAACCCCCGGCCCAACCCAATGGGCGAGGCCCAATCTGTTCGAATTAAAAGTTGGGGCCCAAACCAGTTATGAGGAAAGGCCGGCCCAAATTACCGACCTCCTCCCAGCGTGGCCCGGACAGCCAACGGTTTGCGTAAACCGCTGGCGGTCTTAGAGCATTAAATGCGGAGTTGACTTGCATTTAATGCACGAGTGGCCGCCCACACAAACGTCGACGTGCACGTCCGGTCAGCCGGAATCCCCCCACGACGATGCGCCAGACGCTGCAGGTGGCCAGGCGGCGTCAATGATGATGCCTAACCAGCAGACCATGAGAGCCAGCTGGTAGGCCAAAGAAAAAACTCCCCGAAGGACTATAAAAAGCCCGAGGAATCGAGAGCCAGGTATGAAAAAAAAACCCCTGACTTACACCACTCCCATTCATACTTCTCGATAAAAGTTTGCTGACTTAACCTTCGGAGTGAGATCGACCTACCCAGGGTCGACCCATTCTAACCCATTCGTCTTGCAGGAAGAAGTTTGGACTCATCCACGTTGGGCTTGAGAGATCGGCCCAGCCTTCCCGAAGAATCCCACTTACAATTGGCGCCGTCTGTGGGAAGGCAAAAAAAACCATGAGTCTAAACAACCGAAGACAGAGGAAAGAAAACTACAACGGGAGGGGCTTCGGAGCTTCCTCCAGTAAAAACCAGACCAGTTCGGCACACTGCCAATCTACACCAGTAGGTCGGCAAAGAAGAATACTGAGGTCAGAGATACGAACGTCCACCGAAAGCCACCCGGAGACACAAGAAGAAATGCGGAGGGATGCGGGTTATGTCAGGGACAGAAATTTCCGCAGGAACCATCCTCGGAATCTGGCCCCGTCACCCTCCAGTGGGCGGGTCCCAAGCGAGGATACACTCCGTGCAGCAGAGAGGGAAATTCGGCGGCGCGGAGAAGAGATAGCCTACCTCACCTCACAGGTGCGGGTAATGAGGGAGGCATTCTCTGCCAGGAATGGGCATAGGAGAGATGGGTCCCCAGATCGGGAGCAGGTTGTTGGCGCCAGGGACGAACCAGCGCCACCGGTAAGAGGAAGTTACACCCCTAGTACCGCGGGTTGCGTTAACAGGCGCACGGGTCGGCGAAAGGACAGGAGTGAAACCCCGCCAAACAGCAGCCCAGCGGTGGAAGATCGGCGGAAGGAAGACTGGGAAAAGTGGTACAATGAAAAGCAGGAGGATAGAAGGCAGCAAACTAAGGAGCGCACAGCCCATGACCTGATGAGAAAGGCCCTAGACCAGATCGCATCCACACCATTCACTGAGGAGATTGAATCCCATCCAATTCCTCGAAAATTCACCCCACCAAAGTTCACCCTCTATGACGGGAAGTCTGACCCAATTAACCATATTCGGCATTACAAACAGCTCATGGTAGTGTGGTGCAGCGACCAGATGCTGATGTGTCGGATCTTCCCCTCCAGCCTGGGGAACGTGGCTTTACGGTGGTTCGACAAATTGCCACAAAAGTCCGTTACAAGCTGGAGGCAAATGGCCGAGCTCTTTATAGCTCGTTTCATTGCAAACAGCCTACAGCCAAAGGAGGTTGACTTTTTGCTAACGTTGCGAAAGGGGGAAGGAGAAGGATTGCGAGCATACGCCCGACGTTACTGGGAGGCTTATAACGAAATTGATGAGTGCAGCGAACAGTTGGCTGTAACTCAGTTCAAGATCGGCCTTCCCAGGGAGCATCGCTTGCGACAGTCCTTAATGAAGAAACCAGCCCTCACCATATAAGAACTAATGCTGAGGATCGAGCGCTATGCGCGGCTGGACGAGGACGTACCCCAAGAGGAGACAGCTAAGGTCGGCGCGGCAGCCGACAAGACGAGCAAGAGGGATGCCAAGAAGCCCCGAGCAGAGGACATCAGCCGAGGAAAAAGAGTGCCCGATGGGGTCTACACAGTCTTTAAAGACCCCATCTATAAAATACTGCCCCAGATCCGTGATAAGCCCTTCTTCAAGTGGCCCCCAAAGCTGGGGGGAGACCCTACAACTAGGGACCAGAAGAGGTTCTGTTCCTACCACCGCGAGAAGGGGCACAAGACGGAGCAATGTCGGCATCTGAAAACCCATTTGGAAGACTTAGCCAAAGCTGGCCACCTCGACCAATTCATTGATCGGGAGAAGACTAAGGTCGAAGCCGAGCAGCCACGAGTGCAGGAAGCAGCCCAGAAGGAACCGGAAGTAAGGCCGGTTCGGGTAATCAACGTGCTACACGGTTCGGCCGAATCAGGAACCATAGACCCACATAGGTACCGAGCCGAGATGCAGAAGGCTGCGCACCTAAGGGAAGTGATGCAGATACAACCACCCAGCAAGAAAGCCAAGGTCGGCAATACCCATGCATCCATCTCCTTCACCGACGAGGATCTCGCTGGAGTGCAGATCCCCCACAATGATGCCTTGGTTGTTACGTTAAGAATGGCGGACTGTGACGTCAAAAGATTACTCATTGACCAGGGGAGTTCATCTGAAGTTATGTACTACAGCCTGTTCAAACAATTGGGGCTCGGGGAGTCCGACCTCCAGCCATCGCTCAGCCCATTGGTCGGCTTCAGCTCAGACCCAGTCTGGCCTATGGGTAAAGTGACGGTTCCTGTGACGGCTGGGGGGATCACATTGCAAACAGAATTCCTGGTTGTTAACGTACCATCCCCCTACAACGCCATCATGGGACGAACCTGGTTGCACCTCATGAAGGCCATTCCCTCCACCTACCACCAGCTGCTTCGGTTCCCGACCCCAGCGGGGGTTGGCGAGATAAGGGGAGACCAGGTGACCGCCAAACGATGTTTCCTAACAGCATGTGCGACCAAGACAAGATCAGAGAAAGTACAAATGATGGAGCTGCATGAAGACACCCCCACCATAGACGATGTGGGACAGGCGCCCGAAAAGAAAGCTGTGGAGGACCTGAAGAAGATATACATAGATCGGCAAGGGGAAAAATACTTCGTCATCGGCACTTCCTTGACCAAACAAGAGGAAAAATCCCTCATAGAGTTACTGACAGACTTCCTGGAAGTATTCGCCTGGACACCCTATGACATGCCTGGGATTGCCGCCGACGTTGCCTGTCATCGCCTTAATGTAAACCCAAATTGCCGACCTATTATTCAAAAGGGGAGAAGGGCAGCAACCCAGCATGTGGACGCAGTCTTGGAGGAAACAGAGAAGCTTTTGGAAGCTGGAGCGATTCGGGAGATCAGCTACCCAAGCTGGTTGTCAAACACCGTGGTAGTAAAAAAGAAGGACGGCAAATGGAGGGTCTGTGTAGACTTCACTGACCTCAACAGGGCGTGCCCCAAAGATCCATTCCCCCTGCCCAAAATTGACCAGCTTGTGGATGCAACCGCCGGCTTCGGAAGGATGAGTTTCCTGGATGCCTACCGTGGATATCACCAGATCCCACTTCACCCCGACGACCAAGAGAAAACGGCCTTCATCACTCCTAGGGGTATTTACTGCTATAGAGTTATGCCTTTTGGCCTGAAGAACGCCGGAGCCACATATCAGCGACTGGTCACAAAGATGTTCAAGACGCAGCTCGGCAGAACTGTCGAGGTCTACATCGATGACATGGTGGTAAAAAGCAAACTGAGCGACGCCCATTCAGCGGACCTAAAGGAGGTACTCTGTATCCTGAGAGACTACAAGATGCGGCTGAACGCTTCAAAATGTGTCTTCGGGGTCGGCTCAGGCAAGTTTCTTGGGTTCCTGGTCACGCATCGGGGTATCGAGATGGACCCCCGGCAGATTAGTGCAATCCAGAGCGTTCATGCTCCAAAGAATGCCAAAGAGGTTCAGAGATTGACAGGAATGGCCGCCGCACTCAACAGATTCATTAGCCGTTCCTCGGACCGGTGCCGACCTTTCTTCCAGCTCCTAAAGAAACAGGAACGGTTCGAGTGGACCCCTAAGTGTGACTCTGCCCTCGCCGATCTAAAAGATTACCTCACCAAACCACCCCTGCTCTCCACGCCTGTCCAGCATGAAGAGCTCTTCCTCTACCTTGCAGTGTCAGACCATGCAGTCAGCGCGGTCCTACTCAGGCAAGAAAATCGACAACAATTCCCAGTCTATTACGTCAGCAAAACACTACTTGGAGCCGAGACCAGGTATCTACCCCTGGAGAAACTGACGCTTGCACTGGTAGTCGCCTCCCGAAAGTTGGTGCATTACTTCAGGTCTCACACCATCAACGTCCTCACCAACCACCAGCTCAAACCCATCCTAAGGAAAGCCGACTTCTCAAGAAGAATTGCGAAATGGGCGGTAGAATTAGGAGAGTTTGACATCAAGTTCCAGCCTAGATCGGCAGTGAAGGGGCAGGTTCTCGCTGATTTTATTGCGGAGTTCTCTGTCGAAATTTCACCAGAAGTAGAAGGAACCCCGGCCACGGGCCAACCGCAACACGAAATCCCCCTGGATCTTTGGGAACAATCTGATCATTGGAAACTCTACGTGGACGGAGCTTCCAATGACCGGGGGGCAGGATCGAGCATCGTACTCGTTACACCAGATGGTCTAACCATCGAGCAAGCCATCAAGCTGGAATTTACTGCTTCCAACAATGAGTCAGAATACGAGGCCTTGCTCGCCGGAATACGTCGAGCCATCGAACTTCGAATTCCCGAAATCGTCATTTACTCGGACTCCTTACTTGTCGTAAATCAAATCACAGGGGAATACGTTGCAAAGAACGACAGAATGATGTTGTACATAGCAAAGGCCAAGGAACTTCTGAGCCAATTTAAAAACTACAAGCTTCGACAGATTAGCCGAGATAACAACTCACATGCGGATGCCTTGGCGACCCTGGCCACGGCTCTGAAATCAGGTTCGAGAAGGACGGTCACCGTGGAAACCCTTGCCAATCCCAGCATTTTCCGCGAGGAGGACGAAGCCTTGACAGCGGAGAGGCTCGGACCATCATGGATGGACCCAATCATTTCTTACCTCGACACAGACAAGCTACCAGACGATAAGGCTGAAGCTCGACGAATCAAGCATGCATCTCTCAGGTATTGGCTGTCACCAGGTAAGGAACTTTACAGAGGTTCTTTTACAGGCCCTTATTTGCACTGCGTTCATCCGGACCAAGTACAGAGCGTCTTGTTCGAAATCCATGAAGGGATATGTGGAAGTCACGTCGGCGGTAGATCGGTCGCACACCGAGCCATCTCACAGGGATACTGGTGGCCTTACATGCAGAAGGATGCAGCCCAGTACGTCCTGAAGTGCGACAAATGTCAGAGGTTTTCCCCCATTATCCACCAGCCAGCAGAAGATCTTGCTTCCATCACTAGTCCGTGGCCTTTCGCTCAGTGGGGACTGGACATTATCGGGCCTTTGCCTCGGGCTCCGGGCAACAAAAGGTTCCTCATCATGGCCACGGATTACTTTACCAAATGGGTGGAAGCCGAACCTTTATCAAACATCAGGGAAACTGACGCCAAAAGGTTCGTGTGGAAAAGCATTGTCACCAAATTCGGGTTGCCCCGTGCCATCGTATCAGATAACGGCACCCAGTTCGACGGTAATATCTTTAGATCATTTTGCGAAGGATTGGGGATCAGGAACTATTACTCAACGCCAGCCTACCCCCAATGCAACGGGCAAGCCGAAATTTCAAATAAAACCATGCTGAACGGAGTCAAGAAACGTCTTGAAAAAGCCAAGGGGAAGTGGACGGAAGAGCTACCCAATGTCTTGTGGTCCTACCGAACAACCCCAAGAAGGTCCACGGGAGAAACACCGTTCTCCTTGGCATACGGGGTGGAGGCGGTCATCCCCCTGGAGATCGGACTACCAACTATCAGGTCGGCAGCTTTCGACACCGGTGTCAATGACCAAACGGTTGCGAGAGATCTGGATCTTGTCGAAGAGTGAAGGGAAGCCGCTTTGATCAAACTCACAGAGTATCAGCGACAGCTCAAACGCTCTTACAACAAGCGGGTCCGCCCAAGAAACTTTGCTTCAGGAGATCTGGTTTTACGCAAAGTATTAGGGGCAACCAAGAAGGCGGCAGATGGGAAGCTCGGCCCCAATTGGGAAGGCCCCTACAGAGTCACATCCCAGGTCGGCATCGGCGCGTACAGACTTGAGACCGTTGAAGAAGGGCGACCGTTGCCACGACCTTGGAACGCGACCAACCTGAGGAAGTTCTACCAGTAATATGAAACCCCAAACACTGTAACAGTCCCCAAGATGTATAAAGCTCAGCTGAAGAATCAATGAAAATGAAGATTGTTCAAACGACCCCACTCGGACCAAAGCAAAAACCAAGTGTAAAAACTTGGTCCTGTCCAAGTTGGGCAGGTCGGCCAAAGAAGGCCAAAGCAAAAACCAAGTGTAAAAACTTGGTCCTGTCCAAGTTGGGCAGGTCGGCCAAAGAAGGCCAAAGCAAAAACCAAGTGTAAAAACTTGGTCCTGTCCAAGTTGGGCAGGTCGGCCAAAGAAGGCCAAAGCAAAAACCAAGTGTAAAAACTTGGTCCTGTCAAAGTTGGGCAGGTCGGCCAAAGAAGGCCAAAGCAAAAACCAAGTGTAAAAACTTGGTCCTGTCAAAGTTGGGCAGGTCGGCCAAAGAAGGCCAAAGCAAAAACCAAGTGTAAAAACTTGGTCCTGTCCAAGTTGGGCAGGTCGGCCAAAGAAGGCCAAAACAAAAACCATGGGTAAAGACGTGGTCCTGCCCATGTTGGGCAGGCGGCCAGAGAAAAACTAAATTCAAGTGTCGATTCTGCCCAAATTGCACAGACCGGCCAAGAAAAGCTAAAGAAAGAAAAATTAAGTCTAAACGACAAAATCAAATGAAAGAGATCCAATAGTAAGCAAACAAACGAGCTCTTCTCATTAAAAATGTACTGACGGTTACAAAAAATAGAGAAGGAGAAAGAAAAACTACGCCAACTCCTCCCCCGGCTCTGCAGACACCACCGGCAAGACTTCTACCACGTCCTCCGGAGGCACAGCTGTGATCTTCAAGCCTTCAACTCTCTCCTTCTCAGCAGCAGCAGCAGCTTCGGCCGCGTCCTTTAACCTAAGCTCCCGTGCATATTGGGCATTGGCTAGGACTTTCTTCGGACAAACGACGCCCTCCTCGGTAGTGTCGAAATAGTCCGGGCAAAGACCCCACAGATCGGAGGCCTTATCCAACTCTGCCACGATAAGGGCACCATTCCAGCCCTGTCGGAAAATGGTGCGACTGAGGTCCATCATCTCTTGAGCCAAATTCTTGGCTCCCCTCTCTTCACCACGCTTCAGTATAGCCTCCTCCTCCGCCTTCAGCTTGGCCACTTCTGCCTTAAGTGTCTCCACCTCCTCGTTGGCCTTGTGCAGATCCACGGACTGCACGTCAAACTTTCTTTCGAGGTCGGCCAGATCCTTGTCCCTCTTCTCGAAGTCGGCCTTCGTCAGCAAAAGCTCGGCGGAAGCCTGCTCGGCTTGCTTCTTGAAGGTAATCCGCTCCTTATTTGCTTCAATCCATTCAAGCTTCAGACGCCCGTGCTCTTCAATATGTTACTGGTGAACCTCGGCAAGCTTTTGGAAGCGTGTCATCGCCTCCAAGGAATTTAGGCAGCCCTACACAAATTGGAGAAGGTTGTTGTTAGGTCGAGTACCTAAGAGGACTGTAGTCACCGAGAGTCATAGCCGTCTTACCAGTACGGAATCATGGAAGGCGCCCATAAAGACGGCCGAGTCGCTTGCTTCGCCCAGCTTCGCCACTTCCTTTTTCTGAAGGACGCTTTTCAAAACACCAAAAGCGACCTCGGGCTGATCGATCATGGAATCTGCTGTCGTCATTGGGCGACCCAAAATGTCCGGAGTAATGGTCACTGTCTCGCCGACCTCGTCCACCGTGGCTTTGCCTTTCATCTTCTTGGGCGCATGAGTTGGAGTGACATCGGGCCTTCTTTTTCTTTGTTGCCGCGTCTCTGGCCTCTGTTGCACGGTTGTGGCCACCTCCACGGGTGCTGCCACCGGCTCGGCTGTTGGAGTTTCTGCAGGGGTGGGAGTAGCCGACCTCAGCGGCTGTCCCGCCAGAGCAAACATTCTTTCCTTCAGACTCATGCCGTCCATCTCGTTGGGTGATGGGCTCGAATCACTCGTTCGGATGGGAATCGCAACTCGGCGGTCGGGTACGGTGTATGGTGACGAAGTGGACGCCGAACTGTGTGATTTGGATCGCTCTTCTTGCCGTTCTTCGCCAGGCGATGCAGACAGGGGAGCAACCGCGACTGTCACGCCTGTAGGGATGCGCGCCCTCTCGATCGCTATGCCAGTAGGGATTTCTTCAAAGTCCCCTTCAGCGCCTTCGTCCGCCAATCTTGCTAGTACGCTCGGGGGGACTCTAGTCTCGGCAGTAAAAGTCGAGTATCGCAGCGGATAGGAGAGCAAGATATGTGCTGCACGAGCTATGTGCCGTAGCCGACCTTCACCAACGTAGTTCAAGACCTTGTTGAGGTCGTCAGAGTTAACCAACCAGTCGCGAGCTTTCGACCGCTTCCTTGTGTCTGCAAAGAAGTTCGAGAGTTAGTATGGATGCGGGCTGAAACTTAAACTGATACGCAGTCTGAGAAGATCGGCATCAAACCTAGTTCAACGGGCTTCCTAGGGCACCGAATCGCCGGTCTATCCTTCTCGGGAACACTGCCGAACTCCCATGGACCAGTTACCCAAACCCTTACATCGTCAACGCCCTTCCCTGAGGAAGGCAGACACTTCACCAACTCTAAAGATTTCTTTACTACCCGGAGGTAAACCTTGTAACTACCTCCAACTTTGCAAAGGGTGTAACAGTAGTCTAGTTCGGCGAGGCCCAGGTTTACCCCCAGTCGCCGATTTATTTCAAGCATACCGAAGAAGATCCTATACACATTCGACGCTAACTGGGAAGGTGACACCTTACTTTTTACTATGAACTTCTGAAGAAGAGGGTGGAGGGGAAACCTGAGCCCCCCTTCGACGATGGCGATGACCGGGAATGGCACTCCCTTTTCGGTCTCGCCCATACGGAAGTCATCGGGGTCGACCAGCTCTAAGCCGATCTCGTCTGGGATTTCGAACCTGGCCCTGAACGAAGCAAGGGCCGACGGACCATCTAACATTTTACGAAGACGGGATGCCATCGGGGGGCAATCGTCGACACACAAAAAGTACAGTGAAGAGCGAAGGAGTTGCGGGCTCGAGGGACACTTACAGTGTTGGGTGCCAAAACAGCCGACGCACTCGTGATTCAAGAGGCAGGGAAGTAGAAAAAGAGCAAGTGTTTTCCCGCAACCAGTTAGGGCATCATTCTTTTATACACGCCAGAGCCGTCGGTTCATACGCGAGAAAACGGCGTTAATCATGACGCTCTGCCGAAGCGTCACGTCGGCCGTCGATTCGATAACGCCTCATCAATAGATTTTTTTTAAAATCCCCGCCGTTTGTGCGGTCAGGTGACCGTTACAACCCTTGGCCGTTTCAAAAGCTGAATCGACGCAATGGCTGGGGGGCAATTGTGGGGAAATAACCCCCGGCCCAACCCAATGGGCGAGGCCCAATCTGTTCGAATTAAAAGTTGGGGCCCAAACCAGTTATGAGGAAAGGCCGGCCCAAATTACCGACCTCCTCCCAGCGTGGCCCGGACAGCCAACGGTTTGCATAAACCGCTGGCGGTCTTAGAGCATTAAATGCGGAGTTGACTTGCATTTAATGCACGAGTGGCCGCCCACACAAACGTCGACGTGCACGTCCGGTCAGCCGGAATCCCCCCACGACGATGCGCCAGACGCTGCAGGTAGCCAGGCGGCGTCAATGATGATGCCTAACCAGCAGACCATGAGAGCCAGCTGGTAGGCCAAAGAAAAAACTCCCCGAAGGACTATAAAAAGCCCGAGGAATCGAGAACCAGGTATGAAAAAAAAACCCCTGACTTACACCACTCCCATTCATACTTCTCGATAAAAGTTTGCTGACTTAACCTTCGGAGTGAGATCGACCCACCCAGGGTCGACCCATTCTAACCCATTCGTCTTGCAGGAAGAAGTTTGGACTCATCCACGTTGGGCTTGAGAGATCGGCCCAGCCTTCCCGAAGAATCCCACTTACAATTCTCATGGAGCATAGAGGTATTTGAAGATGCAACTAGTCTCTCAGCTATCTATACTATATATTATAGCAATAAATTATGAGATCTTTGAAACTAAAAGTTTTAATCCCTTTTTCTCCAAATATTAATTTTTTAAAAAAAATATAAAATACATGTGTTATATTTTTATTGGTTTCTCTTAGTTATTTATTTATTATAAACTTTATAAATGCTATTCAATGAATAGTTATTGTAACATTTTCAAATTTCTTTAATTATAATCTTTCAAAAGAATCTTTATTAATCATAAAGATATTTTAAATTTCTAAAATAAAAAGAACATATGTCATTAAATATCATTGATTCTTTCTAAGTTTTTCTTATTTCTTCTTAACTTTATAAATTCTATATTGATAAATGCTATCCATTGATAATTAAGGTAAAATTTTCAAATTCCTTTAGTTATAATTCTCCTAAAAATCTTTATTAATAATAAAATAGATTTTAAAATTTTAAAATAGAAACAACATGTACCATTAAATATTAGCATTTTGCATATACTACATACATGTGTCAAAATATTATTGGTTCTTTCTAATTTTTTTTCTCAATTCTATCTATATTTATGCTATTATTAAAACAATATGTTATCATTAAACTCTTAATCTAATTTTTAATTATTTATAATATTAGAATAATTTTAAGTTAACCAAAAAAACTCTCACTAATTGAATGATATATAACTATATATAGTATAAATGGATCCATAATTTCTAAAGTCTATTAATTGAAATCATAGTTTCCTAAATTCTCTTTTAAAATTCAAATTGTTATGTGTTTCTTAAACTCACTCTCTTAAAGTTTTTAAAAAATACATACCTATTGTTGTCCAATCTGTAGTAATATTATATTAATTAGTTGTTTGGTTTTTGAGTTCAAAAGTTCTAACCTAATTATTTAATAATTTTAAACTTATAAAATATGTATGTCATCTAATCGTTGGTTTTTTTAATAAATCTTTGTTATTGTTTTTGTGTAAACCCTAATTTAAATGTGGTATGTGCAACATCCTATTTACTCTTCTTTTATAATGTTTAATATCTTAGGTCAAACATTAAATTAACACCCAATTAATTTATGATTGGGTCAAAATGAATCAATCTATTTATAGTTTTTAGAGAAAATATTTTTAACTTCACCCTATTCAAATATTTCAATTAAGGTTCTTTTGCAAAATAAGTTGATCATATCAGTTTTTGTCCATTTCTAAGTGTTTTTTTTTCATTACTTTAATTTAAAGAGACAAGTACTTTCAATTTTGGATTAAAATAAAAACTTATTCTTTAAGGTTGTGGCCTAATATTATGCTCTAAATTATATACTTTTAATTTGGTAAGATTATAGGTTACACGTATTCCAAATATAAAATTTAGCATGAGAGTAACACATTCGCTATTATTAAAGTATTCACTATATTCAAAAATTATATACTAGATATTGAATATCAAAATATTTTACGTGAAAAATACATCCTTAAATTATTATTATTATTTTTTTTTATTCCCGTAGTTAATACGTTGTACATAATATGGATTTATTGCTAATATATATATATAGAGAGAGAGAGAGAGAGATCAGCTTTGGCTTTTTATATTTATGCTTCTCTGGGGTTTCAGTCTTGATGCGAAATTTTGGTAATCAATATAATGTAAAACAACTTGCGACGAAGGGCCTCCAACCATATTATAAGCATTTTGACTACCAAATTGAAGGTGAAACAATCAAGTGCCTTCTGAGTAACTTTTCGGCATAGTTAAATGCTTTAGATAACTATAATTAAAACAATTTTGTCACGTTCTCTTAGCAATTTGCATTAAAAAAGAGCCCTGCAATTGCTTCGAATACTCCTCCTATGGCCTAACTGCCTTTAAAACTGTTGGTAATATTCTTGATGTATGTTTTCCTTTACCCACTTGCCAAGGGCTTTCCTCGTCGAACTTTCTTCTCCTCTTAGTATTCTAGAATTCAGATATTGACCAAACATATAACCACCAACTAGAGCAATGTCTAAAGCAATTAAGTCTTAGCTGGTGAGACTTCTAGCAGAGGAAACCATTACTGGGGAAGACCAAAGAAAGAATAATTCAAGAGGTCTATACAAGAACCTACCAGTTACTACAGACCACACAACCCTCAAGAATAAATTTGAACAGAAAACTTGGGGACCCAAGCTTTAATTTTAAATTTTTTTGTTTTTTTGACATGATTTCAATCATAGCCTCTATTTCACATTTACTTTCAAACTATTACAGTGTCCAACAAGCTGTCTAATTAACTAATTGGACTAGCTTAATTGGTCTGAACTCATGGCCCTAAAAAGCAGTCAGGTGTTTGACTCTTGTCAAGTGTAAGAGTTCTTTTAAGATTTTTGGCCTAGTAATTACCTGGTTTGTGTGGGATGGGAGATTATACAGATCCGGGATTTGTCGAGGTACGCACAAGCTGACTTAAAAACCTGATTAGCCAAAAAAAAACAACTGTCTAATTCTTTATTGGATTAATCACAAAAATACCCTTAAACTATGACTTAGTATTATTACACCCCCACTAAACTCTCAAAAATAACATATTGACCCTTTAAACTTTTAATTTGTATCAATCAATATTTTTTGTTAGTTATACATTAATAATATGTTTGGAGAATAGAAGAAAAATTGTCATGTGACTAATACATGTTCATAGAAGTATAGTTTATACCTAAATTGACCTTCTCTTTTTGTAACAATTGTCTAATGACTTAAATGCCTCTTAAATTACTCATATATTTACATGTCATTCTAAAAGTTATTTCAATCATTAGACAATTATTATAATAAGATAATGTCAATTTAGGTATATAATCTTACTTTTATAAACATGTGTAAGTCATATTACAATTTTTTTTTCTTACTGAATTGCTAATATAAAGTGTTGATTGATACAAAATGATAATTTATGAGGTTAATACGTCGCATTTTAGAGTTTGGGAGGGTTTAATGATACTGTGTCATAGTTCAAGTAATGTTATTCTAATTAACCCCTCTTTTTAATGTAATTTAGGACTTCAATAAACCATATAAAAGAAATCAAACTGCTATAAAGCGGCCTTCTCTGCTTTTGAAGGTCCACAAAATAGTAAATCTAAACTTGGAAACGTCTATCACTCGGGAAATCCCATTAATTTGCATATATCTCTGTATTATGTGAATTCACAGCCCCCATACGGTGCGGTGAATCTGACCATGGCGATCAGGAAATTAGCACATTGAAGAACATTGTTTGGGGTTGAACTTGCCTGGCTGCAATTTTATTCTAAGAAAACCTAACTGAAAAAAACATAAAAATAAAAAAATAAAAATAAAAAAGCGAAAACTTGACCAAGTATTCTCAGAGAACTTCTTAGGCTATTGAATGTTTTGCTCTTTCCAATTGGTTGTCCTAGTTTGCTAATTTTGTTTTACGCATCTTAATCAGTACAATATTTTTCTATTGGGATTACAGAATTTCTTTACTAGAACATAAATGATCACCATGTACGATCAAAATTTCTATGGCTTCCTGAGCTTTGTGATGACCCCCTTGAAGACCTAACCAACTAATCTTCCACGCCGGTTAAGGAGACCTAAGGTTAGAATATAGCATTATGTAGTGGTTTTTTATAAGATTAGTTTTCTCTTTTTCAATTTCTTGTTGACTCCTCTTAGACCTATATATGAGTTTCTCTCTCATATATAGGTCATTGTTGACAAGAATCTATTTGTACTAAATGGAAAAAACAATGTTATTGCTGCTGATCTAACATTAGATTCCAATGGGCTAGAGCATGCTAAATGGAGTTCTTTAGTACAAGAAGCTGAAGCTGCTAAAAGGAGTTGTTGAGATTTCAATGGACAAGATATTATTTGGTGGATATTCTTTGGGAAGCATAGATTAATCAACACAATGGACGAAGTACATGTACATAAAAATTGTCATTTCAGAAGTAGGTGCGAGGAACCTAGGTTTTAATGTTGAAATTCATTCTTTTGGTAGTTAATCACTACCAATGTGACAAAATTGAGCACATGGTTTTGAATTTGTTTTCTATTTCCGTGGAAAGTTTCCACTATCCAAAGACAAGTTACATAATCTTAAGGTGATAAATTGTTTAAGTGTATTAGATCTGTCAATCTTTCTTTTTCAAATGTTTATTTTGTGAATAACATGTGACCTTGATGGTTGATGGTAAGAAACATTATTGACGAGGTCAACCTATTTGCAAAAACAATATTGGTCTGCTTTGAATAGGCATGTACTTCGGCCTGGTCAGGCCGGATTTGGGCTTCTAGCCGAGCTGGGCGAGCTGGTCGTTTTCTAAATCAATTTTTTTATAATTTTAATTAGAGTTTACATAATTAGACTTATAATGATTACTGGTTTAGATAAATACATGAGTAAAATATAAAATACATAAAAAGAATTAATTATAATTGTAAAATCTTAGTAATGACATCAAAATTTATAAATTACAAGAGTATTATTAAAAAGATGGAAAAAAAATTAGATCACTACATGTCAAATATATCCCAAGTAATTATAGTTTATTTGTGGGCGGGCTTCGGGTCAATCAGGCCATAAAAGGCTACGCCCAGACCTCCCAATAGGAGATTCAAGCTCCCTAAAATTTAAAAGAAAAAAAATTACTTTGACTCCTTGAATTCCAAAAATTTTTTCCTTGAGGATACACCCCAACAAAATTTTTGGGTCCGATGACCAGCACTTGTGCCATAGCTTATCTTTTCATTACTCATCAGCAGGGTATGGATGGAGCAACATTTTCTTGGCAATTCTTAACTTTTTTTCTTTTTGAGTATAGTGGTAAGAGATGTCTAAGTCAATTTACGTGCACCTTAACTAATTCTCTTTTTGACAATCTCGACTTTGTATTCATGCAAGTAGCTATTTTCGTTTTCATAATTTCAGCCCACTTCATATAATAGACATGAATCCTTACATATCAGGAAGCTTTTGTTTTGTAGGGTATAAAGAGACGATGAAGCTTTTTTTTTTTTTTCTTTTTTTTGAGGAAACACAAGTAATATCAACAATATACATACACTACTACCCAAGGGGAGGGGATAGCCTTTTGCGGCCTGAGATTAATACAAAATGAGTGAATGATCATTTTGAAGGATCACATGAGTGAAGAACTATTGACATATGAGTGAAGAAAGAAGATCACGTGGTCTTTCAAAAAAACTACATAATCTTTCGATTCTCAGAGGTAATGCTGAACTCACACTCCAATGCAGTGTGAGTAAACTATTTTAGTGTAGATTTAGTAAGCTCCTTGATTAGTTTTAACATGTTTTTAATCCTCTCCCACTTGCGTGCACGTGCACAAATGCACACATAGATATACGTTACTCATTGTTCGTAAACAAACACACACGTGCCCGAAATCACCACATTAGTGTATCCTAGCTATTTTTCTTTGAGTTTTGTAAAAAATATTAAGTAATTCATCTTTATTAGTTGCACACAAAACAAAATCTGCGTGAAGTTGGACGAAATGGCGCATGCATAAGAATTGTCGGTGCCACAGCTAGACGACTCTTGCTATGAAATTTTCCAAGTCAATCATCAACCTTATAGTATTTAAGCACATAATTTGGATTTTCTTTTGCACTTCCAAAACCTCCAACATCTAAATCTTTTTCTAATATAAATTTAACCAAAAGCTTGTTTTTCTTTTTTGGAACTTTGGAAAAGGGGGAAAAAAACATAGAACCAGGCCTAAGTCTTTCCAAAAGAGGTCCCGACCATGCTAGCAACCAACAATGGCCTAACTTGGCTAGGGTTAGTAGGACCACAAGAAATTGATCTTGGCCAGCACCTAGATTGGCTATGGATTTGCACACATGTTCCCTACTCTTAGAGTATGACTCAGGGTGTAATTGCATCTTTTCAGAATAAACATGAAACCTTTTACAGTGCTCACTGAGGAAAGCTCTCCACATGGTCTGATCATAAGATTCAGGATCAATTCTGCATCAGTCTCAATTGATCTCTAAGGTGTTCCATTCTTTTCTAAGATAATCTTGAAACTTCTATAAATATCTCCACAGCTGGCTTCTAGCCTTGAGCAACTCTCCAAGATAGCCCATCACCCACAATCTCTAAAGACTCCTCCAAATATGTTTATCTTGACTCTACTTGCAAGAGGAAATTTCTATTTAGTTAGTCGAAGGCACTTCTACATACTTGGCCCATGTACTTGGAAAGCTTCTTTGATTTCAGTACCATTCCAAAGTTCCTGGTAGCCCATTGATCACCTTTCGGGAATACCAAATTTCTGTAACTTTGTTGCATTTTCTGAGTAGATGACCCAACATTTGTTACAGGCGAAAAGGGAAATATGAAGTTCTCTAGGTGTCATCCTCTTCAGTTGGCGTCTGGTTCTTATGGGTATTTGGACTATGGAGGTTAGATTCAAAAGCTTCACCATCCATGGCTGTTTCAAAATAAAACATCATCTATCATTTGTTATCGAAAAAAGATTTAAAAAGTGTAATTGATCATAATAAAAATTATCATATGTGATGGACATTTATTATAATTAAAAATATTTGTGGACCTCGGGCGGTACTTACCATGAATATTGAGAGGTCTAGTTAATGACCAAACAAGGGTTGCTTTAGAATTTATTTTCCAATTTCAGGTAATTTTACTTTTATTTACCAATCCCAAATTGTCCAAGAAATTATGACTGAAAAACCCAATTGTTTTGCTTACAAAACACACTTTAAGCGTAAAGTTATATACTCAAAACACAACTTTTGTAGTTTATGTCTTATCCCAGATTCTCAAAGAAATTTTATTTTCAAGACATAATTTTAGGTCTAAAGTAGTGTTTTAAATATACAACTTCAAGCGAATTTATGTTTTCAAGTCACAATTTATTGAACAACATGAATTTGATAAATAAATTTAAAATCACTTGTAATTAAAACATAAATTTTAAAACAACTCTGTTTTTATAATAAACTCTGTCGAAGGTCACAGAGAAGTCTAATTCCTAACAAATCACAAGGTATTCTCTCTATTTAGTAGTAATTAATAATATTTTAAACAAATTGTCAGTGGTTGTCGAAGAATGCAATTATTTGAAAATCAACTCATTTTGCGTACGTTTCTCTTTCGGTATATATTATTTTTAATTGGTGTCCTGCAATTGGGGGTAATTTGAAAGTTACTTTAAAGCCTAACTAAAAAATTCTATTTTTTTAATGTGCACAGCCAATCATAACCATTACCATTAAACCCAATTTAGAGAAGATCATGTGCTATGAAGTATGAACTTGTGAACTTAAAAAAAGGTTTGGCAGTCAACAAACCTCATTCACACTGATGGGATCAATATTTTCATAGAAACCTAGGTCTTGTTTGGTACTTTCTTAGTTAATCTGTAAAATTAATTAACTAATCAATTTTTAGTCGCTTTGAAGCATGGTGGAAGTGGAACTTTACCAAGTATTGATGCTAGTTTTTTCGTGGAATCAAGGAAGAAACTGTTTGGTCACTTCTCTTTTGCTATTTTCAGTGGTTCGAAGTCTCCTTTTTTCTAACGTTGACTATTAAGGATTAACGATGTCCCTTTGATAAACTAATCCTCGGACATTCTGTTCCTGAAATTAATTTTATAATTCCTTGTTTGGACAGCTTTGTGGGAACTTTCCAGGCAGGTCCCCTTCCATCCCTCTCTACTGTCTTCTCTCTTTGACAGAATAGTCGTTCCCTGGTTTCCTTCTTCCCATTGCTGTTTGGCAATGCATGGGGATTCGGACTCGTCTGTTTGGGTAGAGAGAGAAGAAAAAGAGAGAAAAAAAATAAAATGACAAAAATTTTTCCTTTCTGTTTATTTTGCTAAAAAAAAGTGCAGGAAAAGAAGCTAGGTGATGTTTTTTTTCTTTCTATTTTTCTTTCACACCTCTCTTAAATAAAAACAAATAAAAAAAACTAAAATTTAAAATTTTCCTTCCACCTTCTCTCCCACCCAAATTCCAAGCAAGCAGGTCACCCTACCATAGTGAAACTCAAACAGAAAAACGCATTAATTAACAATTATACTCTCTCTGTCTCTCTCTCATATTGAAGCCGTCACAGCTCTCAATGCGTTGCTTGAACAGCAAGCTTTACCTAAGCCTTCCACATCACTCTCTCTCTAGACATCGTTTTAGCACGCCGTTTTTAACATTGAGAAATCTGTGGTCTGGCTCTCTCTCTCTCATTCAATGCTCTGAGCCCTCCTCCTCTTAGCTGCGCCGTTCAAGGTTAATTGCATAACGCCCCCCATAACACACCCCCACCGAATGCCCGGTTCAATTTACGATAAACACCCCCTGCCCCGAACTGAAGAGTCTCATGCAAGATAACACGCCTTTTCATTACTTCCTCTCCTAATCAGTTTTAATCCTCTCTTTCTTTAACTTTTAATCACACCACGTAACAAAAGTTATTACCAAAAACTAACCTAATCACCCTGCGGCCGCCTATTTAAGCTCCCAACCCCTCCTTTTCTCTCTTCACCTCTCTCTCTCCCTCTTACAGACTCTCCTCTCGCTTATTTCTCTGTGACAAAGACACGTAAACCCTAAAATTCTCTCTCTCTCTCCACATTCTCTTCTGCTTCTTTCTCTCTCAAAGAAACGAGTAGACTTTTTACTCTATCTAGGACTAGGATGGAGTTGGGCAAGGTTTCAATGGACACGAATTGGTGGTTTTTTACACTGCCAGCATTTATTGGGTCCGAAAACCTACTTGATGGCTATGTTATTTTCTCGCTCTTCATGGCCTTATTGTCTCTCTCACTTCTCACTTGGGCCTTTGCCGTTGGAGGCATAGCATGGAAAAACGGCCGAAACCGAAGAGGTCGTGTCTCGATCACTGGACCTCGAGGCCTTCCCATCTTTGGAAGCCTCTTCACTCTCAGCCGCGGCTTGGCTCACCGCTCCCTCGCTTCCATGGCATGGAGCCGAGCCGCCACCCAGCTCATGGCTTTCAGCCTCGGCTCGACTCCCGTCGTGGTGGCCTCCGACCCTCACACTGCCCGTGAAATCCTAACCTCTCCCCACTTCGCCGACCGCCCGATCAAGCAATCGGCTAAGAGCCTCATGTTCAGCCGGGCCATTGGCTTCGCTCCTAACGGAACGTACTGGCGGCTCCTGAGGCGAATCGCTTCGTCTCACCTCTTCGCACCCCGGCGCATCGCTGCCCACGAAGCTGGACGCCGGCTAGACTGCGCCGTCATGCTGCGTAACGTAGTAATCGAACAGTCGGTTCGTGGTACGGTCACATTAAGAAATCATTTACAAGCTGCGGCTCTAAACAACATCATGGGCAGTGTCTTTGGCAAGCGTTACGACCTAGCGGATGATAGCACAGAACTCCAAGAGCTCAGAGAAATGGTCGGGGAAGGGTTTCAGCTCTTGGGTGCTTTCAACTGGTCCGATTATCTCCCATGGCTCAGCTATCTCTACGACCCATATCACATAATACAACGCTGTGAGGCTCTCGTGCCGCGAGTTCGGAGACTCGTCCGAGGCATCATTGAAGAGCACAAACTCAGTGGGTCAGGAAACCTCTCTGATAATGGTGATTTTGTGGATGTTTTGCTCTCTCTGGATGGTGATGAGAAACTCCATGAAGATGACATGGTCGCTCTCTTGTGGGTACGTATTACTTCACATGTACATATATATATATATGTATAGTTTTCTAGTATTATTATATATTTGATTTATTGGGTTGACTCACTGAGTTTGAGTTTTGGTTTTTGCCATGCAGGAAATGATTTTCAGAGGAACTGATACGACTGCTTTGTTGACTGAGTGGGTCATGGCCGAGTTGGTGTTGCACCAGGAAGTTCAGACCAAGATTCGGGACGAGCTGGAATCTGCTGTGGGGGAGAGCAGCGTGACAGATGCTGACGTGGCTAAATTACCCTACCTTCAGGCTGTCGTTAAGGAGACACTGAGGATCCACCCGCCTGGCCCATTGCTGTCGTGGGCCAGGTTATCCACTTCGGACGTCCAGCTCAGCAACGGCATGGTCATCCCGGCCAACACAACTGCCATGGTCAACATGTGGGCCATCACGCATGACTCGCACGTGTGGGAGGACGCACAGGTATTTAAGCCCGAGAGGTTCCTGGCGAGCGCTGGCGGTGCTGACGTGGACGTGAGGGGCGGTGACCTGAGGCTCGCACCCTTCGGGGCTGGGCGTAGGGTTTGCCCTGGCAAGAACCTTGGGCTCGTGACCGTGACCCTTTGGGTGGCCAAACTGATGCACCATTTCGAGTGGGTCCCAGATGAAGCTAACCCAGTTGACATGAGCGAGGTGTTGAAGCTGTCCTGTGAGATGAAACATCCTCTCTCTGCTGTGGCTCTGCCAAGAAATGTACTGCCTTAGGTTTTATGTATGACTTTGTCTCTCGATGTTTACTTTTCTTTTCTGTCGAAGTTTGTGTTGGATTATTACGTCGTATTTTGGTATTAGGGTTTTCTGTTTATTAAGTTGTATCTAGTACACACTTTTTGGTTGTATTATTATTATGGGTTTTGTTGGTAATGAGCTGAAGGGTTGGTATCTTTAGAAAGGACAAAAAAAAGAAAGTATCAAATGTAGTGGAAAGGGCGATCCAATTTTTGAGTTGTGTTGTAAGGTTGCCCTTGACTTCGTGAAGTCCGTGTAAGTCTATAAAAAAAATGGAGATATGCGTACATGTAGCAGTGTATACAAGGTTTTTCAATGTCAGTTTTATGTTGTTTACTTTACTAAGGATGTCATTTTACTGGGGTTTTCATCTTGTGGCTCACCATCAGTTATACCAACACCTTGCAAGAAAATTTATTTTGGACTGTTAAACTGTTTTAACACATGCAATGGTAAATCATTGCACATCTCTCATTGCTAGGAATGGATATATTTAAGATTGGCAGTGAACGGGGTAAAAATGGTGTAAAAACGGCGGTGTAAAAACGGATATCTGAACTTGTTACGTATGAAAAATTTTTATATTTATTTTGAGAATTTTTTTTTTTTTTAGTGTTATTGGATGCAAGATAGGAGCAGACGGAGATTTTTACCTGCGAGGCAAGAATAAACGTCTAAAAAAATATCCTTAGGAGTATGAAGGTAAATTTTTTAAGTAGACACATAAATGAACGTACCAATCTTGCCCCGGTCCACTATCATTCCTAAGTACATTGAGTGCCATAAAAGGGAGAGGCTCATGCTGCTCTTGGTGTAATTTAAAATTATTTAGTTATATTCTTGTGTGTATATAGTTTGTATTTAGTACATTGCATTTTGTCAAATACATTGTATTGGCATGTTCATTACATATATTCAAGCGTCGAAGTATTAAACATTTATCATTTCATTACAAATATATATACATGGTGCATTGCATCTTAGTACGTAATACATAATATCTATGTATTTAGATTATATATGTGTTTTATTTTGCATGGATCATCATTTATATTCTCTCTTTATCTATAGGAGGTGAGTTTTGGTCATCATTTGTTTATGATCCCCTTTTTAAGTTTTTGCTTGTGACTTCTAAATAAAAATTAATGGAATATACCTGGGAATGTCGGTTGTGGGGTATGCATTATTTTCAATCCTCGAAACATGACAGCAAGAGAGCTTGTAACAAGAAACATTAATATAGCTTGACATTTGATTTGCTCTCGTAAGTAGTTTTGTTCGTTATACTACCTGTTTAGGGCAAAGCCAATACAGAGTCAGAGGTAATAGTTATCCCATTGAATATTTGCTTGCGATTTTTAAAAAAATTCTCAATTTTTGCTTTAAAAATTATAGATATCTTCACTCGAGTTTTTAATAATACAATTTTAGGGTACAATTTATTTTTATAAAATTTGCCCTCTCTAGAAACTTCTTTGAATTCTATGAATGCTTTGATCGGATGAATATTGTGACTCCTTCACAGTTAACAATTTCAGTTTCTTGTCACTCTAACTTTGCTTTGACATTAATTACTCGTGACATTTTTATTAATATAGCCGTTAACATATAAACCAAACCACCGTTGCGGAGTTCGAAAGGTCGAACCAGTAACAGATTGACCTGGTTGAGCCCGGGTCTAACCAAACTAGACGCAGCTATATACCACAGTCCATAAACTTTTCCGATGGCAAAAACCCTAGTTCCTTACGTAAGAAGGAACAGCACGTCTCTACTCCATAACGTCTGTCAGTTGTCAAAAAGCTGTTGACTGAGACACAAAAACCAGCCGCTATCTCCCAACCGTACGATCATATCTGAGTTTTGCAGCGCACAGGAGATCACCATTATGAATCTACGATGATTTGATCCTGCTGCAATATCGCTCCCCTCTTTGATGTTATTTGCAAAAATCTTTTGCCAACCCGTCAGGCATTTAAGAGAGGGGGAGAGAGAGAGAGAGCTCAGAGATCGAAAAAAGAAACATAACCACGTGAAAATGGCATTATTTACTGCAACCCCCACTCGTTAATTTCTGTCATCAATTACGTCTCGGTCGTTTATCACTTATTTATCTTCTCCCCCGCCTGAAACAAATCACAACGCACATCTAATGCAGAGAGAGAAAACAGTCTGTGGAAAGAGAGTAGAGCTACTGCTGGCCGCTGATGGAGAATTGTAGCCTTGCAGAGTCGAGTTTTAGAGAGAGAGAGAGAGAGTACGCATGGGTGCATGCGTAAGGATGTTTAGGTGCTTGTAAGCTATTGGGAGTAGCTGTAAATGTGTGATCAGCTTTTGCAGAGCCAACCCATTGCTCAGTAGAGGTATCAAACAACCAATCAAATACTGCCTAGTGAGAATGAATTAAGTGAAAATTGAAAAGATAGACGGTGATGGTGAGGTGAAGTGCGTCCCCACGAAATGCGAACCGTAGGTTTCACATACAAAAACATCTTTTTTGGGTCCACGAGTCATTGGTCAAATTAGGAAGCATATGTGGTATGACGGGGCATGATTGGAGTGGTCAAAATGTGACAGAGACAGGTTTTGCCGATGGAAATGCCTGCAGAGAATCTGGTTGGGGGAATGCTAAGTCCAATCACGTCCCATGCAGAAATATTTTTGATTTAGGTCTGCGGGCCACGTGGCAGGCAGGAGAGGGTCTGATTTTGCCACTGTTAAAGTAATGTACAGTATTTGCCGTCCTTTTGTTTGGGGTTTTTTTTTAAACTTTATTTTCAAAAATCAAAACAAATTACACTAAATGTATTACTCTTAGCAAAATTCGGTTTGATCAAAATAACTTTAACCCATTTGATTTGACAATTAATTTTTTGAAACGTTTTTAAGATATTTTGGCCGTCAAATACTTTGTACAAAATTATATGGTTAAAATTGTTAAAAAGACATATTTTTTGTACATGTATAATCGTGCGTTTATAAGTACTGTCAATTTTTATTTTTTATTGTATATTTTTTGTTACCTAAAATAAAAACAAAAAACATGTTTGGTAACCTAAATTGCATGCCATCACTCTCTTTCTCTCTCACACACACCATTAATCTCTCTCTCTCTCTCTCTCTCTCTCTCAGTTACTCTCCCTCTCTTCCCTTTCTCCCTATTTGTCCCCCTCTCCCTCCCTCCCTCTCTCTGTCACACACTACCTTTATCTCAATCATTCTACCTCTCTCTCACTCACACCCACATGCACACCATCACTCTCTCAGTCTCACACACACACACACACACCCCACCCACCCACCCACCTCTCTCTCTCTCTCCCTCTCTCTCCCCCCCCCCCCCCTAGACATGTTGATTCACACACAGACACCTTGAAACACCCTCTCTGTCTCTCTCTCTCTCTCTCCCCAGATACATGAAGTTCTCTCTCTCGCTTTCTCGCCCTCACTCTCTCTCTCTCTCTAAAACACACCTCCTCTCCATCTCTCTCTCTCTTTCTCTGTCTGTTTCTCTCTCTCTCTCTCTCACACACACACACTAGCTCTCTCACTATCTCTCTTTCTCTCAATTTGTGTCTATTTTTTCTCCCACACACACACATACACACCAACACCCACTTCTTGCCACCAATTGCACTTGTTTCAGTGAGATGCAACCAACTGGTACCTATATCCAATTACCAATGACCAACAACTAACAACAGCAATACAAAAAACTAGTTGAAGCACCTCACTGCTAGCAATAAAATGCACATAAATTGTTGCTGCCACCAACCTGTCCTACTCTAAAATGAGCATAAATTCAACATACCACCTGCTTTTAACAATTATCCATAACACACAGCTGGTACCTACACCTGCAGATAGCAATGACCACCAACCAACAACAGTAACCCAGATTACCAATTTAAGCACTAAACTGCCAGCAATAAAATGAACATAAATTCACCCTGCCACCAGCCTGTCCTACTCTCAAGTGAGCATAAATTCACCTTACCACCTGATTTTAGCAGTGACCAACAGATATAGGCAGCAATACATTTAGCCATAGTTGCCATCTACTACTATCCAACTAATTTATACAACCCACTTCAAAATTACAGAGTACCATCACTTTCACACTACTTTAACAGTACAAAAAGCAATAAAAATGATAACATAATTACTAACACACATAATAATATGTTGCATCCGCAACACGCACATATCAGGTATCGCGACCAATTCTTTGCCCTTCCAACACTACCACGACTTGCCACCAAGTACTCATCAGCCCATACGAAACTATCAACGTGATTCATTCCCCGAGGGCACCGATCAAATGATCGACCTTTATTTCTCTTCATGTGTGCAACATATACATGCATCCTCCTTGCACCACAGCCACAAGAAGGTCCATATTGGCTTTCAACTGCTATTGTCAACCTGAACAACCTGCAAATGACAGCATCATCTTACAAAATACAATACAAACTATCTGAATGTGTCATACAATACATGAGTCCCCATAGTACAAACTCATATTATAATACAACATATCTCCTTACCATTTCCTTAAAAACTTAAGTCAACAACAGGACATAATTTAGTATCAAATATCATACATATGGCCTAAATACTCTTAAACTGTGATTCTTTACGCATGATATAAGTTCTAATATAATACATTACAAAACACCTCCCAATGACAACATCTAATTACTCTTGTCGTTAACCACCATGACGTGCATCATCTATCTGCTGAGCTATCTCATCCCGGATAGCTCCCATTTCCCGAATTTGTGAATCACTAACATTAGTGTCCACTATGTTGGCATTGCTATTGTCACTTGTGCCTTCTCCAAAATCTCCGTCAAACACTATATCAGAGTACTTGTCAAACAATTTGTCATCTTCATTATGCATTCTACTGAAATTGTGAAGTGCACAACAAGCATTAGGAATATATTTTTGGATTCAAAGGCTAAATAAAGGCATGGCCTTTAGTATAAGGAAACGTTGCTTCAATACACCGAAGCAACATTCTATCACATTTCTTAATGAGGAGTGTCGATAGTTGAATAATTCCTTATGGCCTCAGGGAGACCCACCATGCGCACGATACTACTGCACATGGTATCGTGTTCTTTTATACGGTGCTAAGAAACTTGACATATTTGTATAACCCAAATCGACCAAATAATTTTGACCTGATTTTCAAACTAATATTAACATTGTATACCATATTACAAAAATGTACTCCATAACGTCAAATGGGGTTTTCAAATACCTTGTTTTGGCATAGGGAATTTCATCTTTGGATTAGTAATACACTCTACCCATACTCTAGCATCATTTGCTATCCCTTCCCATCCACACAGCACATACATGAACAACATATCAAAAGAAAAAATTGCATAATGTTCTGTGTTAGAATGACATGTTTACCACGATATGGTATTTGCTCTCTTCCTGGAGCATGGGCGTGAATATGGGTTCCATCTATTGTACCCACGTAATCCTAGTCAATACCATAAGAATGAAGTCGTTGCTCATAATTAACATTAAATTAAGGAAAAACTATAGTACAACTTTACCTCACTCTAAAATATGGATAATACATAGGATTGTGCTGGATATGATCAGATACCTCATCGAACGAGGAAGGTCTAATTATCAACACTCCAAGCCTGCACACTGCCTTCAACACTTGATGAAAGTAAATTGAAACAGTATGCGTGGAATGCTAGTATCGGTCAGCGACACTGCAAGTGCGTTCATTGTGAGCAAGCAAGTAGAAGAACATTCCTAACTTTTCTTACATTGATACATTTGTTGAGTGCTTTAACCCATGATTCTTTAGCCCCTCACATAAGTTTCTAAACACATTTGGGTTTATCGTAAAACTGTCAAAGCACCGTGTAGGATTTGTTGCATTAAGAACTTCTAAGATGTGATCGTGTCCTCTTAGTGTGGAAGTCCTACATGGTTGTTTATGATATAGCCATCTACGCAACTCGTCTAATGCCATTAGAACTAACAAATTAAAGAAGTTGTCATTATCATCTTTGAGATTCATGTCAATCGATGGACCAATTACCAATGTTGTCAAATCCATGGTGATCCTGTTTTACCTAAGACAAGCCAATACCAACAATATCATAAAGGTGCTAAACATCCCATATGAAATGGCGTTGAAACCTCTACAAAGGATAGAAATCTCATGCAGTTTGAACTTGGTGATCACATAAACTTGAATTTGTAGTTGGTTTCTACTACCAAAGTAATGTATGACATGATGAACTTGAAAAAAAATTAATGGCAATTTTAATACTACCAAAAATTCATAATATGTGGTTTATATTGTAAAGTAACTGATTGTTTGAAAATAGCAGTGTGTAGTAGTGCTTTTTCATAACAAAATAATGTGGTGATGCATGTTCAGATCAGCAGTTAATTAGTAATGGCAATTTCATATGACTAGCCTATGAAGTAAATAAATTTAGAAAAATAGGAAAGAGAAGAATATGTTGTAGTTGACGAAGAACAAAAGCAGAACATGAAGCAGCAACTTTTATTACAGCAGGTTCAACTGATAGGTTTAACTGACATAACAAGAAATAGGATCTCACACCATCCGAGAAGCTAGACTACGTCTAAACATACATACACACAAAGTTATTACAAACCATCCACAGACAGAAACTGAAACACCATTCACTATTACAAACCATGCAGACAACCTAATAAAAGACAATGCCTACAACTGAGGACCACTACATTAACAACAAGTAGCATGATTCTCGCTCATTATGGTACTAATACAGGACCCTCACCATCATTCATCCTACATGATCAAAGGTTGACAATCCAATCCCTCTTCACAGTGTTAGACAGTAGCAAGAATATGTCCCTCATCAACTCATCATCCCGGAGCTTGTTCAAGGCCTTGGTGAATTGAAGTCTATCAATGTCCTCAAAGGCATTG